>JBBMOI010000008.1:2055000-2607500 GCA_038088405.1 Porites divaricata
GCCTCCATTTTATCACGTTGAATATCCACAGTAAGCGCACGACATTATTTTTTGTCTTCTTCTTTACCTGATGAACATGACAGGGCAGGGAAAGTCTTCATTACTTTGTGCTGATTGCTTTTTACTGAACTATTCATTTCATTACTAATCTACATTCCTTTATTAAGAAAGACCAAGTAAATAACCACTGCTTTTCGTTTCAGCGCGGAGAATTTTGGCGCCCTTGGATTTGTGGTCGGACACGAGCTAACTCATGGATTTGACACGACAGGTTTGTTTGTTATTGTAATTTATTCTAAATGCTAGTAGTTGTATGTCAAGTTAAGTAGCCTTTGGGATTACAAGGAAGAAATAAACCATTAAAATATAGCCAGCAATGACGGTGTTTTCTTACATCTAGGAGTTGGTGGCGAATTAAAGGGGGAGGGGAGACTGAAGAGAAAATTCCCCTTTCCCTCCCCCTTCATTTTCGTTTTCCCTAAACTCCTAAAGCCTACCCCAAGGATTAATATTTCTACTCTCCCCAGTCTTCCTGAGTGACAACATCAAAGATAATGTCCACGGCTTAAGCGTATTTCGGGGAAGAGCGAAAGCTTCTTGTTGGCTAGCTCGCGTTGTGAAAAAAGGAAAATCAAGTATTCTGGCTAGCATAAGCATTTTCTGCTCTGTTTTAGTTTTCGCCCCATCCAGACAATCTCGAACAAGATAGCACCAAATTCTTAGTTAACCATTTAAACCTATTCATAACTCGCCCTCTTCGTACTTGAATTAGGGAAATTATTGGTTAATTTTCTAACTGTAATACGTCTAACATGATAGGTGCCAGGTTCGATAAAGAAGGAAATTTGGCAAATTGGTGGAGTAATAAATCCCTCAAACACTTTCAGAATAGGGAGATATGCCTGGTAAAAGAATATACTCAGTGCATTGTACAAGGCCACCACGTGAGTAATACAGCGTTTTAAAATTATTTTCTTTGAAATTGCCAAATGCTGGCGTGACCTAACAGTCAGTCAGTTAGTCACTTGGAGTGGAGAGTTGCGTGGCAATTTACTATACAGCCATATTAGGCCTCAAGTTAAAACTATTGTAAAATTTTTGACAAATCGTATAGCTAAGCTATTCCTTTCTTCAGTTAGATGGGACATTGAGCGTTTAGTTTTTAGTTTAGAATAAGAAAAAAAATGTGCGCAAAACGTCATTCAAGAAGTACGCCTGACTTTAGATTTCTAGTTTTGCTTGTTAATGCTTCACACCACTTAAGTTACCTTTATTTTCAATCTTTTTCAGCTGAGTGGCATAAAGACTTTAGGAGAAAATACAGCTGACAATGGAGGATTAAAACTGGCCTACATAGTAAGGAAATTTCTATTGAGGCTTTAACAAAGGTGATAAGAACGTAACACGTTACACATTACGAGGAAAAAAAAGTATTCACAAACTCGGTTGTTGAGAAACGTTTCAATACATGTGGATTGATAAAATTAATGACAGCCTTTTTTGTGTTCTAACAGGCTTATCAAAAATGGCTCCGGGACAAAGATCACGACACTACACTCCCTAATCTTGGACTCAATTCACGTCAACTCTTCTTCCTTTCCTTTGCTCAGGTAAGGAAGCGCCCAGGCTGCGGGTTGTATGTGACTACAACCTTTTTTATGCTGAGGATTCTCTTCCGTGGATACAATGCTTTGCCCAAAGAGGGTTTGAGACTTTGATTATATCCTTGATAACGACACCGACAGAAAGTACTTCCTCTGTCTGTTTGTGTTGTTTTTGCTTTTTTTTTTTAAGTCGAAACGTTTATTTGTGTCAACCCGAAGTTGACTGGCTAATTCTTCGATCGGAGTATTCAGTTGAGAGTAAGAATTCACTCATGATACAGCCATGATACAGATTTCAGTAATTTTACAAGTATTATATTTTTGCTCTTTACAGATCTGGTGTGAAAAATCTACTCCTAGTTATGCCTTAAGCGAGTTAGCAACAAATGTTCATTCTCCAGGAAAATGGCGGTAAGATAATATTCAAAACCAGATGGAGTGTCTCACAAGATTTGCAAACACTGAGAAACAGACGCTGAGGCTACGTAGATTCATTTGAAATAGTCTTGGTTTGCAACCACATGACAAGGGAGCCTTGTTGGGGGTCAAAACAATAGAATTTGTTATCGAAGAATTTACGTGAAAATAGACCACAGGGTCCAGAGATGTGTTTGTTATTAGAACATCAAAACCCGTCGAAAACCTCAGAAAAAATGGGTTATTTTGATTGTGTTACAGTTTCGTTACACATCCTATATACCGCAAACCAAGAGACTGAGGGCTCGCAAGATCGGCTTACTGATTTAAACAAAAAAAAAAATAAATGAAATAAATTTTTAAAATTCACCATATAAGAAACGAGAAGGAAGCTGAGCCGCGAGCTAAATTCACAATACTTCTAAGACTGTTACCAGGGAAATGGCGGAGTGTAACGCAGTAACAATCCCAGAAACAATTGCGGGAAACCCCTTCGGCTCCAGTCCCCTTCTCTTTTCATAAGTGATGTGACGATAAATGAACCTGAGAAGCGCTGAATTTCCTTAGAACGCCCCAAAGACTGTTTTGTAGGGTAGAAAATGTACATTTGTTTTCAATTTATAAAGTCATGATCAGGAGCCCATAGGCATGCAGGAGCGTGCATCTCCCTTAAGATGCGTACATATTACACAACGGCGCTTTCACAGATCAAGTAAATATTTTTAGCATCAATTTTGATGACTGATTTGTAAGACTTATTTGATATTCAAACTAACTATTCTATGTATTTTTCCTTCCTTAGGGTGTTAATGACCCTAAAAAACCACCCTCACTTTGCCGAGGCTTTCCAATGCAAAACTGGAACACCAATGAATCCAAAGATGAAATGTCAAGTGTGGTGACAACGGGGGGAATTAAAAATTATTTTTCTTAAAATTCGAATTTAGAGAAAAATATCTACCAAATATAATTATGAAATTAACACCCACCCAGGGCGTGCAATATTTATGACTATATTTAACTTTCTCTTAAGAGGTTTTTATTTTATGATAATTCTGTAAAGGGCTTAATTATAATGGGTAGAAGTGGATTTAACTGTGTACAGGACTAAACACGCCATTCAGTGTAGTAAGAATTTTAGATGATCTATTTTTATAGCTTTTACGGTGGCAATAATATTACTCTAGAATAAATAGGAGAAATAAAAAAGAATTGTTATAGTCAAATTGCTTAACCTGTCTCTTGGTAATAATATGCGATTAAAGCTTTGCAGTACCTTCACATTCTTAAATAGAACCTGCAGTTTTTTCAGTGACGTAATACACGTCGTACGAATCGACTGGAGTCGAGGGCGAACTGTCATCTGGCGACTAGTCTATTATACAGTTACAGGCGGAAATGAGGGTGGAGTTAGTTGACCTTGTTTTGCATATACAACCCTTACTGTTTTATTTTGTAAATCATGTCGTTCTTATGCTGTGTGTGTAAGCAGATTGTGAATAAACCTTTATCCAGTGGACAAATGCAATTTGTTTCCCTAATTCTTTTCAGTTGGATAGTGACCTATCCGCTGAATGACGCTATCCGGCGCTTGAACAGCTGGTACCAGGGGGGAATTGGCGAATCTGAATAAACCTAGAAAACATAACTAGAACGAGTTTCTAGGCACCTTAATATTTAGTACACAGTGTCGAGACAGACGTAAACGATATTTCGTGCTAGTCCGAAAATTATGCCAACAACATCATCATTACTTCGCAGTTTTAATACACTGATTTAATTGTTTCTAAAAATTACAATAACTATGATGATGACACATCCTTTATTGCCTTAAGGCATCTTCATTTCTTTTTCTTGACCTTTGAATATAAACTAATCGTTTTAATGCAACGAATGAGAATGCAGCTAAGTTTTTCAATGTCAGGTAGAGGGGTAAGCGGAGGGCTGACAAGTACCTTGAAGTAGGATCGGGAAGGCTTATGAGACTCTCAGCCATGAGATACCAAAAAGGGGAGGTCTCCCTCTCCCCGACCCCTCCCCTCGCCGCAATAAACCGGTTGATCCAAACCCCGAACAATTTGGTTAGGACTAGGAACACAGCCCTCATGCGTATTTATGTCAGATAAGTAAATTCAACTTGGTATAGTTGAAAAGAATACCCATGAAGTTGGCAAATGGAAAGAATTTTGTTCACTTGATGGCGAACTTCGCTTGTCTGACGCTCATTTATCTGAGGGGCCATTCCGGCCCAGTAACGGTAACTTACATAATTTGTGTCTCGCTCAGTTCTGGCGTTAATTTTTGTGTTGCGTGCAGAGACAGAGGAATTAGGGATCAATTGAGATTAATAAAAAGATATGCAAATAACTTATTATTGTCTCCAACCGGGTCATTTTGACAAGTTATCGTATTTTGTTATTGTTTCAGGTAAGTGAAAAGAATAACAATAAATACCTTGTCATGACAGATTAATAAACTCATTGCATATGGAAATTTTTCAAGGGTTGACCATCTTTGATATGTGACTGTGCATATCAGACTACGGAGCAAAGGCTGTCACTATAGAAAGTTACTCTCCGCTTAGTATCGTTATCTTAGCGTTTATCGGCTTGCCCAGCCTGTTAAATTTGACCAAGTTGAAAGTCAGTTTAAAGTCGCGCATTATGAATTCCGATAAAGAAGCTACAGAATCGAAAAGGGTACGCAATGGTTTCTCTGGGATAGTTATGAGCGACTTTGGAGAAAATGAGAAGAAGAGGAGTCTAGAACTATTCAATGATTCAACATCTTCGAGTGAAACCACCGTGAATAGAGATTCCTGCCGGAAAATTTGCATCATTGCAAAATTACAAAGTGTATTTTTCCCTATGAAACTATTCGGATTGTACATCCAAGAAGCGATAAATGCGTGTGGACAAGACTTTTCAAGTCGAAGAAGGACCTATTATCTAAAGCGTGGATATCAGTGCTTCGTATTGGCGCTTCTATGGGGCTATTTTTTCAAGGCATGCGCTCACTGGATCATGTCCTCTAGAACTAATGTTCCCATGTTGTTGTGGCATTTCCAGACCGCTCTGCAGGGCACGATATGTTTTTACACCATGCATTTGACAGGGAAGAAATCAAACTTGAGAAGTTTGTTGATGTACTGGAACACGCAACCCAATTTCGACGAATTAGTCACTGAACCGTATATGATAAAATGTGTCAAAAGGACCCAACTTGCGGTTTATTTCCTAATGGCATTCAATACAGTGCTTTATGGTTTAATCCTGTTCCTTCCGTCAGAGTCTTTACAGCCGCTTGTGGATTCAGTTATCTCCCCGCTCCCTGACAGCATGGCCAGTCGGGTCATTTTCTTTTTCCTTTCTCTGTATTGTTCAGCTGCTTGGTTAATGCCCTTTGGAATCTTTACCGCGGTGTGCTTGACCTTAATCCACCAGTGCCATCGTCTGCGAAAGACGCTACGACTAACAGCTTCCGCCAATGAAATAAGAAGAATCAAAATTTTAAGGCAGCAGCATTCCTCCCTGTGTGGCTCCGTGAGAAAGGTCGATAACTTGTTTAAATTCTTTACGCTTGTTGTTTACGTGACAAACATTCCAATGGTGTGCTTTCTTCTCTTCGATCTAATATTTAAGAGGCCCACTGGCGTGACAACTCAACTGACCTTGAGTTTTTGGTTTGTCACTGTTGCTTTGATAATGATCAGCGTTTCATTCCTTGGCGCGCATTTGAACAGTAAGGTAAGTTGTAGGTATCTACGTATTTCGCCCCATGCAAGGTCAAAGGTAATCTCTACTCCAGAATCTGTGAAAATTTGGCTCGTGGAATCCAGAAACCTGGGCTTTAGAATTCATCTTTAGGAATCCGGAATCCCACGATTAGAATCCAGAATCCAACTTCCGCTGATAATGAATACGGATTGGAATCCAGTACCTGGCTTCCGGAATCCACAGCGTGGAATCCAGAATTCACAACTATCTTGATTAGGCCGCGTTCCAAGTTCCCAACACTCTCATTTTCAAAACGAGCCAAAGTGTAAAGAATGAGTTCTGTCTGCATCAGAGTAAAGTGACACCAATATTAAAACAGTTCTTTTGAAAATGAGTTTTAGTTGCTTGACAGTAGAAAATTACTTGCAATAACTGAATAGGAAAGAACAAATAGTCGAATTTCATTTCATTAGATATCAGGATTTTCATACACTAAAACTACTTGTGAGAAAAAAATTAATGACTAATGACTGAGATTGTTTTTGCTGGAAGTACCTAACTTAACTGCTTTGATGGCATTCAACTAACATCTCACTTTTATGATTTTCTTTTTCACTTTTCAGATTCATTCATTTACAGAAGTTGTTCAAAGAGTTCAAATTTCCAATGTTGATTTGGACACACACACAGAGGTACTCGGAAATGCTAGATATGTTTCAAAACCCTTCGATCCACCTTCCCTAATTCCAGTCTGGATGTTGTCGTTTTTAACCAATTAATACGATCCAAAAAAAAAAAAAAAACATGGAGGCCCAGTCTCCCAGGTCTCCTAGGAACGAAAACAGCGAAACTTCGGGTGATGCTCGATATACCAAGTCAGTATATGCACTATTGTCTCGCGTTCTTTTGTGTGAAGTTTATTGTGTTAATGTGTAAGGGCTTGGTATACGGTGGTATACGGTGCACCAGCCGAAACTTCGGAGGAAAATACCAGGCCCTCGCTCCATTCTTGTCATACCTCTATTTTTTTTATGAGGTTTCATTTCAGGGTGTTAAGAATTTGTTAACGTGACTATCTTTTCAATTACTTGCTCAACAACAAAGTTTGAGCTTCCGCTCATTAACCCTTTAAGCTCTAAGAGTGATCAGCATCAAATTTCTCCTTGTGATATCAATGCTTTGTAAAACAGAGTGGTCATGAGAATTACGGACATGATCATCACACAAGTTGAATTTGCTTGATATTTTATCAACTTCTCCCCACTACTTCTGTAGGAAATGAATAGGGGCAACAAATGAGAATTCAAATTTTGATCGTAGGGTTGAAAGGGTTAATAACCTCTCGCGCTAAGGCAAAATTATTCATCCAAGGCTGTGACAATTCCACAGTTTGGATGTATAAGATCATGCACTTAGAACTTTTTTTCGTAAATTTTTAACAGATTTATTGGGATTATTAACAGTTAATTTTGGTAAAAGCGATGACGGGGAGGTCCGGATAATGACCTTAGCTTTTTTATTTTTTTGAAGAAATTTGCTTAGCTTGCCTTGCCAATTTTCGTCGTTTAACGGCGGTAAAGGTTATCGCAAGTTATGGCATTCCTCGTTTCCAGGTCTTACCTGTAACTTGTATGTATTTTATTTCCTTATTTAGTTGATGCTATTCATTGCAAAATTAAACGGAGATCCTGTCGCAATTACCGCTGGAGGACTGGTGCCCATCACCAAACCGCTGATTGTAACGGTACTGCTGATATATTTGTACTTGCTAGAACATTCTGAGGGTTTTCAAGGTAACGGCGTACAGTAAGGAAAGCAAACTTTTTTCTCGCCCAAATAACTAAAATTCCAATCCAAACGTAGAGATAAATAGTTGCGCATTTGTATGATATGAATGCGCAACTACAACGCCAACAACTCCCAAATCAAGGGGACGCCGATTTTTATCAGACAAGTAATAGAGAAAATCGAATGTTAGCAAGAGCTTTTAGTACCACTCGTATTGGAAAGATTCGCAGAACATAAGCCACTTCGATAGCAATGTTATGTCACTGATGACTTATTCCTTTGTCTTTCTTTCAGGTCAGTGGCGTAGTTGTTACATATTTTGCTCTTCTGTATGAGTTGAGGTAAAGAAAGCCCAATGACCCCTGGCCCACTGACTCTTCAGTCGACGGGCTGCTATCAATGCTGACAACGGACTTGGGAGAAAATGAAGACTGGACATTGTTGTTTCATTTTTATTAGCAAATTCTTGTTCTCTACGAATCATGTATTATTCTACAAAACAAATTTATGTTTCAATTACCGGGTATGAGCCTGAGTTTTTTCCGTTTTACCAGTTACCTAAAATGTCCATGATAGTCTGTAAAAATTTCCGTAAAAAGGAAATTGTCGCAGTTTTAAATTAATCAAAAAGTACCTTAGGTGGAGGTATAAAAATATAGCTAATATATTTTGCAAAATTAATTTGTTTAGAGGCTCAAAACTCACGTTCCTCTTACTAAATTGCCGCACTTGAATTAGGTCAACTTTGTTCTCATACGAAAATGACGCCATTTCTACTCACTGACCAACTCTCTCCTTGTAACTCGACCGGTGTTACAGTGGTATGGGCATGCATCGCTGCGTTTTGGGCATCCCCATTGCCAAAACCCTAGTGATATGGGCATCCCTTTTCATATTACCTTAAGGATGGGTTAGGGTTAGGGTTACAGGGGATGCCCATATGACTGTGACACTGGATAATCCACAACCTAATCTCGTACCCAGATCTCCCACGTGTAAAACAGAGTGAGATCTGGGTACGAGATTATCCACAACCTTGTTCCCAGGCTCCTTTTTCTTTCTCCGAGGAACAGAGAGGACCATGGGAACGAGGGTGTTTAAACTAGTCATGGCAGATATTCTAACTTAGAAATTACAAACAGAATACAACCGCTTAAAACTTGACATAAGCGTTTTAATGCAAGTAAACCTAGGAAAAACTATTTATTAAATAAAGACAGAAGAGGAGTGAATTTTTTGTCTGCGTTTGCAATATATAACAGTTTTAACGCGTCATTCGTACGTTCTGTATCAGCTATATTCAAGTTCATGAAGTGTAAAATTTACCCAATATTTTTTTGCAATAAAAATCCCTACATTATATTATCAATGTCGGTTGTGTTTCACTGTATTGTCAGCACTTTGTGTTAATCATTGTTTGAATTTTATGGCATAAGCTAAAAAGCGGAACTGGTTCGCCCAAATATAATACAGTTTATTTATTAGATGAGTCGGAAACAGTAGGTCTTTATTCCACCCCGAGTAGAAGCCAAGGACAAGTACACAAAAATTGACTAATTTAACTTTGCTAGAGATCTTTTGTTCTTTTAATGTGTCCTTATATGGTTTCAAAAGTTGATATTTGTAAGGTTTTTCAGATCAATGATCGCGGAGTAGAGCTGCCGAAGTTGAGTTATATACTAGAGCGGTCTTAAAAGATAATGCAGAACCACCCCGTGTAACGCTAAATAGTTCAAACTTGTCATGCTTTCATGTCACCCTCTTCAAAATCAACACAAATAGTATCTAAGTGTTCTTTAGACATTTTATTTCTCAGTATTTCAGCGGCCATCTATATTTAAGATATCTGTAAACAGGACCGGCAATGACTTTGGCCGAAAGGAAGCGGCTCGCGTGGCGGGAAAATTGGTTGACTGAACTCAAAGAAGCGCAACATATGCAAATTGCGGCTTCTTTTTTCGCAACTCGATTGGCGAAATATAAAAGAGCAAGATAGAAATAACAACAATATAAAGTCAAGCTTCCGTGAATTTGCACAAAAGATTTATGATATTAACTCCGCAAAACAGCCCTCGATTAGCGTCATGCGGTGACTTAATTGATAGAGACGTTGCTCTGCAACGAGACGAAAATGAAATTTTACCATGATGATAATATGTGATCCAAGTGACTGATGCGTAGTCATTTTTGTAAAGAATTAGAGCGAAGGTAAAGTGTTTGCCTATTCATTTATCAGTATTTCATTAATTGTTATTGAATATAAAACGACACAACAGCTGAGTAATATTCGTGTTGACTTAACTCTCGTTCTGTCAGTAATGTTTGTTGTTACGCGTGAGTCAAGATCCTTGAGCAAGAGACAACTTTACCAAGTTACCTATTAGGAAACTATGCTTACTCTAAGAAGAGGAAAATTCAGAGCCTTCCTGAAGCCAACGAATTCGTCTGTATACAAAGGATTCGATGGAAATTCCGTCACAAACTCTCAAGACTACGAAATCAGCTTGGAAATTACAGTGGGACCGAAAGGTTAGTTAGTTTGTTCTCTGGCGTACATGAAAAGGTAGTTTAATTAAAGAGTAAATATTATTCTTTCAATGAGCTAGAGACAAAAAAATTAGCTTAAAATTCTGTTTATATAGTTGTATTTTGAGTGTCATTGTTTTTGAGCTATAAGGCATTGCGCTACCGACAGCCTACGAAGATTTGTCGAAACCGCCGTCGCCGTATGATCGTAGTCGAAGGCAACATTGATTTTGACAGCTAGAGCACAGGGCTTCTCTGGATACGGTAATCTAACCATTTAATTAATGACAAAGGCAAATCGCTTCACAACTTTGAAGCCATAAGGCCTTCCATCTCGGTTTAAAATTCGTTAATTTGCATTATTTTTCTCGTTTTCTAGGTGAAATAAGTCGACAGGATGTAGAAATTACAGGAGGAAATGACGAACATTACATACCTGGGAATCCAGGAATATTCATATCCTGGATAAAGCCTGGAAGTGACGCAGATAAAGTCTTAAGACCGGGATGTCAAATAACGAAGGTAAGGCAAGAGGAGGTTAGGTGATCATTTGGTTTGGCTGATCTTCTGGGTCATATGATCTTGCTTAGACTATTGTGGGTGCTGTATTGGTGTAGACTGCAAAACAGTCGATTTTTTACTCAAAATCTTTGTACAAATTGGTAAAGCGTAGCGTCTCGCGCGCGAGCCTCACACTCCTGTAGGAGAGTTCCGGTATTGTGCCCGGAAAAGCTATTTTGTGTTTGCAATATTCACAGGCCGAGTCTTAGATTTTGATAGTAATGTTTTAAAAGTAGGAATGGTTTGTGGGCGAGAGTTCACGTTAGGATCTTATTTTAGGATAAGGCCTCCCGGCCCGGTATTCTCCAATTTACCTGGAGTTTCGAAAAGCGGCACCCATGTCACTGTTGTTGGAGAACCGAGTCGTGGATGGAAATCGTTCTGTCATTATCAGGTAGTAAGGAACTAACAACGTACCATCGCTTCCTGGTCGGTCTTGAAGGGTCATGTACAAACTTGCCTGTTCAGGTCAGGTTTTAATGTCAAAATGGCACCTATATGCCATGAATAACCATCCCACTACTATTACTTCATTTTTCACTTCTATTCTTCCCTTTAAAGATTGACGATGTCGATGTGCGGAATGTTTCCCGTCAGACGGCTCAAAATCTGCTTCGTTTTGCCGACCAGTACGCTGAGATACATGTTTTAACAATGCAAGGAGATGAGGTGAGTGGCTGATTCTCCAACTCCGTGGCACCCTGTGTTGAAATACGATTAAAAAGCCAAAAGAACAATTAACTCAATTTAATTTAGTTATAATGGACTGTAAGTGAGAACAATAATTCCAGCGCTCCGACACTGAAGATCAGGTTAGTAATGACTTTACAGGACAGGTAATCTTCGTCTTTCGTTTCATCACATTTATGTTTGAGTAAGCAAGCATCGCTGAATCTGCGAGCGAGCAAGATGAGGTGAATCCCACGTTCTTATTGGCTACCCGAGCAGGCTTTCCCACCCGGGATTTCCCGCGTTGGTTCCGCAAGAAAAAGTTCTCTTTGTGGTCATACAATAAATTCTTTATTGACCAAGGTTGTTCGGTAAGATGGCTGAATATTGGCCAAGTTCTTTTTTTTTTCGTGTTTATAGACCAGTCGACCTCGCCTCGCTCCATAAAAACGCAAAAAAGAACTTGGCCAATATTCAGCCATCGTAACCTAACATTGACATATATTGGCCCAATGGGCGCGGATCCAGGATTTTGAAATGGGGGGGGGGGGGGGGGGGTGAATTTTTGTAATAATGTAATAGAACCTAAGTCTGGTTGAGGTGTTTGAGGTCTGTGCATCAGCATGATTGAAGAGGGGCTCAGAAAAAGGGGGGTGAAAATTCACCCATTTCTCCTCCCCTGGATCCGCGCCTGCCCATGTAAGGAAATCCGGATTCCGGAAATCGCAGACTTTGTAATCCGATCACAACTCAAGGAATCTAGAATCCCACTAATGATTGGAATCCAGAATCCAAGTTCCACAGCTAAAACCAATATGAACTGAAGCACACACTGCCAACTCCGCGGTATGGCCAGTACCTCACGCAAAAAATAGAATCCAGTAACTACAATCCGGAACCAGTCCACGGCGTTGAATCGGCATAATTCACGAATGTCTTTGATTTCCTTACATGGGGCGACATATACATATATATTACCGTAAAAAATCAGATGCGAATTAGTTTTTACGACTCTTTTCCAGGTATCACAGGCATCTTCAAATTCTAAGATGGTATCATGGGGCGGAGTAAGCATTGACTCCGAGGTAGACAACAACAGCGACTCAGGACGAGGAACTGATATTATAGAGAAAGAAAATAAACCTAACCTGGACGGAGGCGAAACGATCAGCGTTAAAGTTCCTGTCGGAGTAAAGGGTAAGGTAACTAAACAGAAAGTATAGTGGTTTAGCGGATTATCGCCATGGTTCGGCAGCTCAGTAGTTCATGTGATGTGTTCCGGGGTGGGGTCAGAGGTGGGGTAGACTTGACTACCAGCCGCTGTTCGGGAAATGAGCCGTGCCCCTCCCCCGAACAGTCGTCTCTTCTCAGGGGGGACCGAGAGAGCGGCGGAAATCGACCCCAGAGGAGGGGCAGTTGGGCAATTTGCCAGACTCTTACACTAATCCGTTCGTGTTATGCCATGCGCATCGCATTATGACTCATCTATCGTATTCAGTTGCTGCTTTTAAAAAGTCCGTTCTATTTCTGTTAATTTATACATCGGGCGCCGTTCCTATTTGATTTACTCATCTTAATTTTTAATTTTCGTTTTTAAAAAAAATTTCGTCATACAACCAATTAGCACAGATTTTAGGAGTGGTTATTTGAAAAGCCCAGTTTTACAGAACGTGTTCAGCTATACGGTTCATTCACTTACGGTCATTTGCCGCTAAGTCAAGGAGCGGTGCCTTAAACATTAAATAACGGCGAAAAGCAAACCGTTTACGAAGCACTCTCTTGTTCATTCTTGTTAAGAAAAATGGCAAAAAGCTTCTCAACGTGCACTAGCTAAGACTTTCCTTTTATTTCCCTCCCACACGCAGGAAAGCTTGTACCTCTTAACTTTGAAATACAAGGCGGTCAGGATGAAGGTACAACAGGTGGTTCCTCTGGAATCGTAATTAAAGAAATTAAAGAGGGTAGCTTACTGGACATGTACAAAGTCAGAGTTGGGGACTATATCCTCAAGGTATGCCGGCTTATAGATAGGAAGACTAGTACACAGTTTTACACAGACATACTAACTAAACAGTCCATCACTCTGAAAACCTGAAAACGGGAGTTTGTTTCTAAGGAAACCGATGGTGTTGTATCGGTGGAGGGAGGGGGGGGGGGGGGGGGGAGAGAGAGAGAAAGAGGTTGTGAAATGCAAAAAATCAGTAGTTTGGCCTTCGTTGGATAATTGAGACGCTGTAGCTCCCCCTCCCCTCTTACCCTGACGGTGGCCTATGATAAACACAAATCTGTGTACGTGTGAATATTTTAAAACATATATTAATTATTCTTCGAAACTTCCATTAACATTTTCTATAATGAGTTTTTGCCTACGCCCCACCTGGAAATCAGCTTTTGTTGAGTGTGAAAATAAAATTAATTTGCTTATTTGATTTGATTTGATTTGACTCAACATTGCCTTGCGTGTAAATATTTTATCCGATACTCTTTGTCATTTACTTAAAATTGAAAGTTTTCCCTATAATCATGCATTTCTCGCGCCCCATGAAAAGGAATGCTCCGAATTACGGAATCCGGGAAATATTTGCTTATTGAACTTCGGAGTGCTGGGCTTTGGCATCCGGAATACAGGTCAAGGAATCCTGAATTCTGCTAACGATTGGAATCCGGAATCCGGAATCCAAGTTCCACTCAAAAAGAATGCGGAATCCAGTTCCCTAAATCCAGAATCCACGGCCTGGAAGCCAGAATCCAAGTCCTCCTTGGATTCCCTTATATGGGGTGATAAGGGGCACGCTTACACACGGAAGGGGGGAGGGGGAGTTGCAACTCCTCTATTAAAACATCAAAAAAGTTCTCAACAATTAGAAAAAGGATTACTCTCTCCTCAGGTAGATGGATTTGACGTGACAGATGTCCCACAACAAATGTTTCTCGATTTGCTACGCGCAGCGGAAAAAGTTGTCAAGATCCAAATCTTGAAGATACCTGTTTCAAAGGTTTGATGTAGTTGTTGTTGTTTTAACTTAATTATTATTTCATCGCTGATGTTCAGATCACGAGGTATGTCATAAGATAAAGTAATGAAGCTATTTCGCCTTCTTGTAACTGTCGAGTTCACCAGTACTGGAGTTGCATCATATTTTCGGAAGCACAGTAAATGATCAAATGGACGCCCACTCTCAAATGAACGCCTCTTGTCAATAAACCCCCCCTTAACGCCTTTATAATTAGTATAGGTAATAGCATGATTAGTAGTGATATTTGGCATAAATACCACGAGTGATATTTCCAAATTGTTATACGTAATTTCACGAGCCGTTAGGCGAGTGAAATTTGAGACAATTTGAAATATCACGAGTGGTATTTAAGCCAAATATCGCGTACAAATCATGCTATTATTTGTTTATACTACTACCTGCAAAAGGTTTGTAATTTTCACATGTAGGTATTTCAAATTAAGCTGAAATACCACTGCTCTAAGCCAATCAAATTGCAGAAATTTCTCATGTAGTAGTATAGTCTGTAATAGGCATCCCTCTCTAACAAACGCTCTGGTATGATAGACGCCCTCGTTGATAATTGCTTCAACCTGCTAGAAATTAGCAAAAAGGAGAAAAACCGTTCAATTTATCAAGTTTCTCTTTTGATTAGCAAGAGTTTGCGCATTGCATCTTGTTCAACGTCAAGTTCAAAGTAAGGATTCTGACATCGAAAGTTGCGGTTTGAAAACACACTGATCTAAACGGCGTAGTCGTATCAATGAATAGACTCAGTATACTCTGCTATTTACATATTGAGGTGATATATTCGCCGAATGAATTTCAGTTTTGTGGAATTTGTGTTATGGGAATAAACGCCTCCTATTAAACAACCCCTCTTTGGCTCCCAAAATTAAATAGACGCTCGGGGCGTTTATTGGAACAATACCAATACCTTACGCATGCGCCCAGACATGTTACCCCGGTTGTAGCAGCCATGGTACTGACCATATCGGGAAGTTGGAACGTGTGTATTAGAACATTAAGTTACGGTACAGGACAAAGGACTCATATTTTTCGTCGATTCCTCCCAAGTGAACCTGTATCTCCGGATATATCTTGCTATTGTCCGTTACTGTATTTATCTCTTTGACCTGATGTCGATCAGATGTGAAAATATGACTGGCACTTGGTAAAAATATTTTGATTTGGATTCTTTGACAATGAACCAGAACTTCTTTCTTCCGTTTTCCTTTTTGGCAGTGAAGCGGAAAAAAAGTAGATACAAATGCGAAAAAAAGGCAAAACAAAAAGGTAGATTGTCAGGGCAAAAGATTAACTGATATTTAGATTAAGAAAGTGTTTTTAAGATTTTTATCACTATGGATTTTTTGTTTGTCGTAGTGTTTGTTTATTTGCCTTAGTGTTCTTTTGTTTGTTTGTTTCAGGACAAGACAGAAGTTCGAGTATTTGAGGTTGAAAATACAGGAGAAAACGAAAAGATCGTTGAAATTTCGACTGGTCCAAAAGGTAGCAACAAGTATTTAACATGCTCTATGCTTTATATTAGTATTTTACGGAAGTTTGTTGGTGCCGTGGGCGGTACAAGCATGTACCAAGTCAACATTCAACATAGCAATTCACGATACGTTTGAAAAGGTACACACAACTACAGAATACAACACAATATCAAAGAATTATATTCCCATATCACCACAGAACACACTGTTTTCATTACTGCCGCAGCCTGTATGTGTCTATGACGTACAGTCAGCGCTTACTTTATCAAATAACTTGTTAGATCAATTACAAAGGACTCGCCCACTAGGATAAGAATACTTTAAGGTCTTGACTCTTTTTAAGGCCTTAAAAAGTCTCATAAGTTTTCATTTTGTTGACCTAACTCTTAAGAGTTTTTAACTTCCTGTTCCACAAAAAAAAGGAAGCCTAATGTTAATAGACCTGTATGCTGTCTCGTATTTAATTGTCGTAGATGGAATTGTAGGAAGTGGGACAAACCATGCAGTCTCAATCGTGAGTGGAAAACACTCTCAAAACATGTACGTAGAATATGATGGACGAATGAAAAATGTACGCGATGAAGTAAACAATGAATTCGGAAGAAAAAAAACTAATGAACTTTTTTTCTTAGGACGACTTGGTAAACTTGGTTTGAAGATCAATGGCGGTCGAGATACACCATGTGTTCCTGGTGACCCGGGGATTTTTATTACAACGGTCAAAAGAGGAAGTGTGTTCGACAAGGTCTTGGGGCCTGGGGACAAGATTTTAAAGGTACCGGTTGTTTGCGCATGCGCGCTAAGAGTCTATCAGTATTAATGCGCTCAGAGACAAAGGAAGCTGAAGCCGGTCCAGCAAAGCCCCGCCGTTCGTGTGACCATTCTCGTGACTCTTCGTACACCACAGACCTCGATACTATCTATGCCTCGACACGTACACTAAAAAATCCTCAATTCTCGGTTGAGAACGAGCTGAGGGCAAAACCAGCTCTCTTAGCTACTACTGGCCTTTATTTGAATCATTCAGTTTGATTACCAAGCGCGTTATTTGCTTGTACACTGCTTTATCCAAGGAGCGACTGCTGTTGTCTGTTGTCAGGCTTACTTGTCCTCCTTCTTACAATCACAATCAATCAGTGGCTTTGCGCAATTCGAAATACACGACAAGGCCTTAGCCTGATAGAGTTTAAACTAACTCAGGTTATTTTGCTGACAGATTGATGGTACAAACGTCAGTAACGTCCCACTGAGGCTTGCCTTAGATAAAATCAGAGCCGCGGATAGAAGGGTGCGACTACACATAAAGAGAGCAGATCATGCTGAGGTTTGTTCTTCAAAATACACCTCCTGGCATTTTACTTGTTCAACGATAAAAATTTCAGGACGTGTATATATTTGAGAAGCGTATTTAAGACTGCCCACAGAGTCGAGAGGGGGGAGACCCCGACATGTTCATCGTCTTACTTAGGGATGTAAAAATTGCAAATGTTATTGGTCTGGCGTGTTATACTACTACATGGGAAATTTCTGCAATTTGATTGGCTTAGAGCAGTGGTATTTCAGCTTAATTTGAGATACCTCCATGTGAAAATTACAAACTGTTTGAGGGTAGTAGTATAAACAAATAGTAGCATGATTTGTACGTGATATTTGGCATAAATACCACTCGTGATATTTCAAAATTGTCTCAAATTTGTAGCAATGTCTCAAATTTATAGCAATGTATAACAATGTCGAAATATCACTAAAAATCATGCTATTTCCCATACAAATATCTACCTATTTTAAAATCAATACCATACATACTGTATATACTGCCATATGTTGATCAGCAGTGCTCAGCAGTAATTAAGCACCGCCCCTTTTTCTTGGCTTCCTACCTTTAGCACTTTTTCAATTGCGAAATATTGAGCCTTGTTGCGTAATTTCCCCCCTAATTCTCCCTTTTCCCACCTTTTTAGAACTCCCACCCCACCCTTTTTTCTCCCGCCTCCTGTACCCCTCCTGCCCCTCATTCTAACACTGTTAATTTTTTTTCACTCCGTAGCATGACAGCTCTGAAAGAGATCGTGCAAGAAGAGCATGGCGAGCCGCCAGATCCTTCTCTGATGAACAGTTAGAAGGTCGGCCTACCATTCTAGTCGTCAATAATTGTTATTGAATAGCTAAACCCATGAATAAATCGTGGAAAGCATATCTACGTACCCAAAACCACTGAAGAAAGGGATTAGGCGGACTACTATAATTAAGTTTGTGATTTATTCTTTTACAAAAGAATATAAAGTGACTGTCGCAAACAAATCCCCCTAGGGATCCTCTTACAAGGTTTCATATTAGAGGTTAGCGTGTCCCCTGTAATCTATGTAAACAGGCATAAGTATAAGTTGGGATCTACCTACTGGTTCATGGGAGGTTAGGTCTAAAATGAGTTTCTCCTATTTTGATGTGACACTAGACGGCCAAAACTCTCGGTCTAAATATAGGAAAAAGTTTCATCAAACTGACGCCAACCCTACCAAGAGCTCTCGTCAGAAGTAATTTCTTCATGAATCAGAACTGTAACTTAAAATATACGAATTTTTTTCTTCAGAATTTAAACTAGCATTCTCGGTATACGACAGAGGAGGAAGCGGAAGAATAAATCAAAAACAAATGACGGAGCTTTGTCGCTCACTTGGACACAATATCACAGCAACAGATAAAGACGTCATCGACACTGAATTTAAATTAAGAGGTAAGTCCTCGAATTTGTCAGGTGTCTGCGGCGGCGTCCGCAATCCCAATAACGTGCAAGCTGATAAACCACGTCATATAACACTTGCTAGGCTTTTTCAGGCATTCAGATACAGTGGAACCTCTATTCAGGATACACAGCGTAACACTCAGGACAGTCAAGTGTCCCCTAAATGAAGGTTAAGGTTGGGCTGGGGTTTGTTAATGATTAATTGTAACCAACATATGGGATATATTTCTTTTTATTCTGCTTCGGAATCTACTGCAGTCATTATTTCAAGCAGCTAGATAATGTATAATCATGATTAACCTGTCTTTGCGATGTTGTGTGTTGAATTCCCGCAAGTGCAGTACACATGGTGCGTCAATTTAAGTAATGAAAGTTATTGTGATTGGTGTACACTCAAACTTATTAACGCTTTTTGTGGCCAGCCACTTCTTAAGAGCTAAGGTTTCCCCTGAGTGGAGGTTTAACTCAGAAAAGGTGTCCCTTTTCCCTAAATAAAGGTGTCTCTTCAATAGAGGTAACAGATACAAAGATTATGTGAACATTTTTGCGGGACCGAAATCTGTGTCCCCTGAATGGAGATGTCCCTTGAATAGAAATCTCCCAAAGGTGCGGTTACACTACTGTAGGTACGTGGGGAAGGGTCGACAAAGAAGAGTGGGCAGGAAAAAACAGTGAGTGGGGTGGGTAGAGAGGACGAAAGAAGTTCTCTTCTCCCCTATTCTGCCTTTTTTCCCGCACTCCATTTCGCGCCTTTCTTCACTTCACACCTGAAACACTGAGACTAAACGCTCATCAGAGGTGTAATCCTTGCCAACGAATGAGATGTACGTTCAATCAGATCATGAAGTGCAAACAAAGTGTTTTATGTGACGTATTGTTAAAGCGATACACCTCCTATTGCGCTGGCACAGCAACGCCGGCTCGAAGCAATACTCTGCAAGGATAGGTTTTGCAAAGGTTTTTTTAACATGTTGGGCAGGTAACGACGCACTGTATTTTACCAAAAAAGTTCACTTTGGAAATCTATCAAATATTTCCTTTATGATCAGTTACTTTAAACGTGAGAGGACGGGTGGCCTAGAAAAATCGAAAGTTAACCACAACTTTTCTTTTCATTATGAATAGGGGAGAGCAAAATCTCTTTCCTGGATTTTGTTCAATTAATGACGAGAATTACAACATCAAAGCAAAGCGATTCAGACTTGGTGAACGCGTTTGAGGTGTTCGATAGAGAGTTAAAGGGATTCTTTAGACTTCACGAACTTGAGCATGCTTTGAAAGAAATGCCTGGTGGAAAGAACTTGGAAGAAAGTGAAATCGCAGACATTCTTGCATTTGCAGACCCTAATGGAGATGGAAACGTCAGCTTTCAAGGTTTGTGGTAAATTGCTGATCAGGGGTCAATTTAATAAAACTTTAACACTTGCAAATTACAAGTGTAAGCATTGTATAAGAGCCCGAAAACACAAGCTACACTTGTAAATTACATTTGTAAAAGTTTTATTAAATTGACACCAGAAGAGGATTTTCAAGAGGGGATGAGGGCAGGAGCAGGAGTGCGTCTTCTTCCTGATTTATCTTTTTTTATCATACGGCTATAGTTTGTCGCTCAAACTGTGATGATTTGCGATTCACAATCTGACTAGTCCCCAGTCTCCTATAAGAGGGGCGTCCAAGGGGAGCGTTGCAGGGATCTTTCCATCACACCTCGCGCTGCTTTTCGGGCACACTTCTGGCGTTCCAGTCTGTCCCTCGTGTGTGATTTCCGCATCCAAATGGAGACGTCCAAGGGGAACTGGAGAATACCTGAAAATAACAACTTCTTGCAGAGCCAGCTTATTATAATTTAACTTATATACAAAAACAACAACGGGTTAAAAATAGAGATTGGATGATGATCTAGTTTCAAGCACGGTTAGGGCACTGTTTTGAATAATGAGCCGCTTTCCTGCAACCGGACACGAGAACCCCAGAGCGGCGAAATCGAATTAAGATCCAGCCTGCGACGCAACAGGAAAGGGATGCTGGGAAAGACATCACAACTACCTTTCGCTCCTTGGGATAATCCAGTCAAGATAAGAGAACCAAGTTAGAGTCAAATGAGTTTTCTTGACAAGCATTCTTTCTTGTAATCAAATTTTTCTTGCTTGCAGAATTCCAAGACCTCGTTTTGCCCGTCTTCAACTTGTACTGATCCTTCAGGATTCTGGAGAAAAGATCATGCATTAATTACTCTAACAACCCCGTTCATCACTGGAGTGGTACCAACCTCGTTTGCAGTGCCCCTCTTATTTTTGTCCTCTAGAGCGAAAAGAGAGAGACATGGATGGCGAGTTTCTTTGTTGTTCCAAGGGAAGGAAAGAAGCCACGAGGATGGAGCAGCGTTGTTCCTCTGGAAAAAATAGTATTGTTATTGGCCATGTTCTCAACTAGCGGAGGAATGTTACGACTTATGACCACAAAGGCTCTAGGGGTCGTTCTGATGGACTAAGCAAAAACATGGCGCGGTCAACAGCAAACCATAACAAGAAAACGTACTCAGGGTTAATTTGTTCAAACGAAAGAAGACATACCTGGTGCATCAGGGTCTTAAGGAATTCTGCAAAAGTAAAGATTAGTTCCATTTCTGAAACTATTATTGCAGTTTGGAACATCACACACTTGTAGTGTTGACCTTCATGCCGTCTCTCCAAACGATCCCAAGAAGCTTTGTGATCACATATTGTACCCGGTTTTTCACTCGTTTAGAATATGACGAATACTAATCGCGGAAGTGGATCCACAAATCCACCAATCCCATTAAAGCCCGCAATAACGACATCGGTGTTATTTGAGACAACATTTTTTAATAGGAAACAACATGAACTGGAAACAAACGTTCCTCGATTCTGAAAGGACAATCCTTGATAGTGCATCCTTTAATTTAAAAGTAGATTTTACTGAGTTTCACAGTCATGCGCAGAACGTAAAACTGCATGCAATTTGGTAAACGTAAGGTAGGATTACCGCTCATGTTTTTTCTCCACAAGTTTGTTGTTCTTTCTTTAACGCTATCCGTCGTAAACGTTCCTTCTTGACCGCCGAGTTAGACGAAACGTAGTGGTCTGCACCTACCCCTCCCCTAATCTAGCATTCTGCCTTACAAGAGGACATAGTGTTAGAGTTAGGGGGTTAGGGAAGGGTAGGTGGGAAGTTTTCCTGTACATTTGTACCTTAAGCTCATACACAAAATGCATGTAGTTTGATGGCTGTTGCGCACGATTGAGAAACTCGGGTATCAACGACTTGATAGTTCGTTAATGAATTTTCGAAATTTTAAAGCGTTTATATACGTTTTACCTTAGTTTTAGAGTAATTTTTATAATCATATTTATTTTTAAGAAAATAAAATTATTATTTTTTTGACGGCACGGTGGAGCAACCTTTCTCGACAATTCCCCTTTTGTGAGACAGGAGTCATTCCCCTTCGCTTATAAACAGACGTTCCATTCGGAACTCGTTGAAATTACTGGCCTCTTTATAGTAAATCAATTTATGTTAATCACACTCTCCAGTGTAAACATTCCAATGTTTATGCTCGTTGTCTGGAAGCTTCAAAGTAAAGAGTTTTGGGTCATGGTAAGTGAAAATCATCAAAAATCTAAAACTCTTTAGTCTCTAACACAAAGCCCTAACTCGCATTGGAATCGCTATATTAAGAACAGCTTCCTACTCCTCTGTATTCGCGAAGATGGCGTTAGTACTGAATTCCGTTCCATGCCTGAACCAACAGCTCTGTATTGCGTATAATTGTTTAAATTCACGTACGTAGTTTTATGCCATTATCATAAAGTCAAACCCACTTTTATGCTTTGTTTATTGTAATGAGCCGTTATACTTTAGGAAAAAATAGTGGACGTCAACCCACGTACAGCGCACCTCTCTAAAGGTCCTGGCGTATCAGTTGCTTTGCTTTGTAGACGTTGTATTTATGAAAGCTGACACCCGGGGGCGAGCCAGGGTATGTTTTCCGGGATTTTGTCTTAAACAGGGTATAAATTTTGTTTTGGTTTCGGAATAAATGTCTTAAACAGGGTAGGAAAATAAGCGATTTTTGTCTTACACAGAGTCAGGGTATGAGGGGCCGGGCCGCACCTCCCCACCCAAGGATATATCAAGTACCTCCCCCCCCGGGCTGACGCAGTTGGTAGACTTTTTGTATCCCAATTTCGCCACATCCTAAAAGTACATTTTAAAAAATTGGGAAGGTAATATGTTTTGATAACCAACCCAGTCTTTCGAACTCATTCGACCGTTGTAAAAATAGAAGCCTTTAGTTCAGTCCTGCCTTAGTTTAATGGACTACACGGTCAAAATCCCGGGGGGTACTCCCTTATATAAGCTATATAGGTATGTGCCGCCCCATCGGGTAGGGTTTTTGCGCCTTTTTGGTCTGAAAACGGGGATAGATTTTACCCATTTTGGTCTGGAATTGGGTATCGTTTTCGAAGGAACTACGGGAGTGTGTGAACATATTTTATTTTATCGTTTCAATTCCGAATGAGAAAGAAAGAGAAATATGCGAATTCTCAATGGATTTAAGGAATTTTTTGTTTGCGATCTGTCTTAGTAATCATGACATAATTTCTGCCTAAAGGCCAGGGGCCCGTTTCTCGAAAGTCCCGGTAACTTTTCGGGCCCGAAATCAAATATTCAAATCGAAATATAAAGAATAAGAGCGCGGGTCCTGGCTAGGAAACTACTCCATTTTGTTTCGTTAACTGATAGTTTTATCATGTTACATGCAAAACTATTGAAACCTCGATCTTTAATGAAAACGGAGACAGCTTACCGGGCCCGTTAATTATCGGGACTTTCGAGAAACAGGCCCCAGGTCTGAAAACGGGTATGGATTTTAGAGGTCTGGTCTGGAAACGGGTGTGGATAATGACATTTTTCAGTCTGAAATAGCGACAGGATTTGAAGAACCCGGCGGCAAACCTCTACCAAGAATTCCCAGGAGTACCTACCCCAGGGCCAAAATGTGGTGACCGTCGTTTTTTCACCATTGTTGTTGCATTTATTAATGCCTGTGTTTCTTATCCTGTACAAATTTGACTGAAAAGGTTAACACACAGTTAACATGACCCACAAATAGCCTTTTTAGAATGTAAGGATGGGTGGAATAATGCCTGTAGGCCTTTCCCGATCGTGCTCGGCAAATTTTGAGCAACTTTTGCCGTTTGGAGCAACTTTTTTGCGGTTCTAGCAACCTCGGGCAAATTTTGCCTTTCTGAGCATATCAAGCACGAAAAAGTCAACGATTTCATAGAAAACTTTATTTTTTTTAAATATTTTTTTCTTGACCGATGTTAGCAATTAATGTGAAGAACGAAAAACAAAGCTTTTAAAAAACGTTTACACAAAAGTATCAAGAAATTTAGGTGGAAATTTTGAAATTTAGGGAGCAACTTTTTGGATTTTTGACAATTTTTTAGCAACTTTTTGGCATTCCAGTGAGCAACTTTCCAGCATTTTACGAGCACAATCGAGAAAGACCTAAATGCCGGTTCTCTAGCATCTAATTGCTTCTTTGCATAGGAGTTCTTGTACCCACGACTTGACCGAATCACCCCATATAAGGGAATCAATGCAAGACAGTCTTAAAATCTGGATTCCACGCCATGAATTCCGGAATCCATGCCAGTTACTGGATTCGAGATTGTTGTCAGTGGAACTGGGATTCGGGGTCATAATCGTTAGCGGGATTCCAGTTTGCCTGACCTGAATTCCGGATTCCAAAACCCTGGATTCCCGATTCCGCAGGCAAAAATTTCCCAGGTTCCTGATGCCAAAAGAAAAAATTTCCCGGACTCCCTTACGCACTTGGGCGAAGCCATAGCTAACCCTGCCATTGATTGGCGTGTCAATTAAAGGAAATTACCAGCGATTTGATTTTTCTATCTAATTTTCTCCGATAATACTCTTTTATTTATATCGATTATAGTCCAAACCAATTCCTGAAGGCACAAAATATGCAAAAATTGCCGCAGGGCAAGAATATTTGCAGAATAATAAGCCAAGCAAGAATATCAATTTGAACAAGCAACTGGACCCAAAAGGCCAATCGTTGAATGCTGTTGCTCGAGGAATGGTTAGACAGCTGTCTTCCATAAAAAAGCTCCTCCCTTCATTTAAGAAAGAATCTGATTACTTGACGGTGGAACTTCCCAAACGACTTGAAGGTAATGAGATGAACATATTTACTCATTTCTTAGTTTTAAAGTCTTAGTAAAAGCAAGAATTTATGTGTAATAAAGTAACCTATCGTCCCACGCAAGTTAATCCAATTCTGGATTTCACGGTGAATAGATTCGGAATAGCAGGTATTGGAGTCTGGATTCATTGCCAGTGGAACTTGGATTGGCCGGATTACAGTTGTTAGGGGAATTCCGGATTCTTCGAGCTGAATTCCGGGTTCCAAAGCCCAGGATTCCGGATTCCAAAGGAAACAATTTCCCGGATTCAGGCTTCCACAAGCAAAGATTTGCCGGATTCTAAAATCCGGATTACCTTACACTGGGGCGAAATCATACTGCACGAGGCACACAATAGTCAATACACACTCGTAATCGCGATTTTCAACAACCACCTTGCTCCTCTAAGCATTAAGGGTAATGACAGTTTAGGGTACTTTCTATATTCACCATGGTCTTTTGGTAAAGCACATGATTTTATTTGTCCATTGGCAGATCATGCAACAGATCTGGGATTCACTTTACACGGAGGAAACGATAACCCTTGCTTTCCTGGTGATCCGGGTATTTTTATCAAGCACGTGGTATCTGGGAGTTCTGCAGATAGCATGCTGAGGCCCGGGGATAGAGTATTGTCAGTAAGTTCAAACTCTGTTTAACGTGTTTTAGGTGAACTCCAGAGACACGCTGACTCAATAAATACTCCAGGAATAGATAACTGTCAGAACCGTAAATGGCACTAACCCCAACTTTTGCAATTCCAACAGATTTAAATGATCTTTAAATTCCCGCAAGTAAAATTACTTAGAATGAAAGAACAAAGATATTCATACATTTATTTCGCTGAGATTGCTGCAAGAGAATTAGGAAGTTAGAGTGGTTTTATATAAACAACTGGAATCAAAATTGCCTACAAGATTAAAAGAAGCTCGTCTCAGTAACCGATACAAGCTACGAGATTTCGTCTTCAAACTAATTTAGATCTCCGTTGTGACCAAAATGTTATTACTAAAAAAATCTGTTATGTTGGTAAACTAAAGCTACCCTCTTAACTAAATTCAGAGATATTTCTTTTTGTTTTCTGTAGATAAACGGAATTAACGTCAGTAACGTTCCAGTGAAATATGCACGTCAAGTAGTGAGAAAAGCCAAAAATGTTGTGAGACTTGAAATCAAGAAAGCACCAAAAAGACAGGTGAGGTCGATTTTAAACTACTGCAGGTAGCGATCAATGTTCACCTAGGCAGAGTTCTTCGAAGCCCCGTCAGCGATTATGCTGGATTAACTAAAAATAGGACATATAAGTTGTCATGACAACTAGCTAGCTCTAGATTTTAGCCAATCGTCTTTAGAACAAGTCGGTCCCTGACTCTGACACAGCCGTTGGCTGTGAAGCATACTAAGTCGGCCATGAACCGATTTAATCTGGTAAAAGACTTTTTGAAATTAAAGAAGGGACATAGTGAAATAAACAAAGAATGACCTTACGGCGTACAAGTGGATGTTCCCGGGCATTCTCTCCTTTTACGCAAGGTTTTCTTTCACGTGGTGCCCTGCTACCCTTATGGGTATTAAATCCCGTACGGGCCTCACTGATATGTCATGGTATGTCATGGTAAAAATTGCGTGACAGCTAAACCTTGCCTGCCTTGGCTAAATAACCTGCAACAGAAAACCATGAGTAGACTTTTTGAATAGAAACGGATTCTTTCTGATTTCTTTCCGATGATAGCAAAGAATAAACGAAGCCATTAAAAAAGAATACCAACTGGAGAATCCCATGTTCTGTAACGAGGAAATTGAAGGTAAAATAGTTAATGCTTTGTTTATAGTGGAAGTGCACTTAGCTGCTCTAGTTAGTTCATAAGTAAAGCACCTTTTATTTTTTGTTTATAACCAGCCATTTCTTCACCCGGCAAAAATACATTTTCTATGTCCTTGGGGTTCTATACCGTGGGGGAGTACTCAACAAATGTTTATACGGGGAGGCTCCGCCCCGAAGTCCAACCCCCTACCCTTTTATATACATTTTTTTACGTAAAAGGAACCCCTTTTGTATACCTTCTATTAACAAATGGTACCTCTTTCACGTACCTCAGTTGTTTAGAACTTTACATCCCTTTTAACTGTTGTCATGGGCTCCCGCTGCTGAAATGTATTGTCTTTTAAATAGGAATCAATCACAAAAATAGAACGTTTTCTCGACTTTATAAAGCCATAAAAATCATCTGTTTGCCTTTTTGGCCCTTTTACAGACCCAAATGACAGATTTCCCCACCCTTTTATATACTTCAA
This sequence comes from Porites divaricata, assembly GCA_038088405.1. NCBI lineage: Eukaryota > Metazoa > Cnidaria > Anthozoa > Scleractinia > Poritidae > Porites > Porites divaricata. The sequence goes on from JBBMOI010000008.1 coordinate 2,082,054, forward strand.
CAAGTGAAGTCTCCACCCTTTCATATACCTGATGCCGGCTGGAAAAGGTACCCCTTTCGGGCGGAGCGTCCCCGTATAGGCCATCATAGAAAGTACCCCCCGGGTTATATATGAAGAAACTGTCGTTAGCTCGCGAAAAAAACTACCTTCAAAAAGACTAAAGCGTTTTTTTGCCACCTGACTCGCTCTATATTTTGCTTGTACACTTAGGCTGTTCACAGTCCCTTTATTTTTTGCAAGATCGTCAGTCGAGAGCTCACTGGTCAGTATTTTTCTCGCCTCCTCTCAAACCGTCCCCCGCCCCCAAAGTAGATTTGACACTCCTCCAAGATGGCAGCTTTTAACCCACTACGCTCGATCTCGACGATCTTAGGGGAAAATAGGGAACTGTAAACAGCATTATTGCACACACGTCGACTGCCGACAGTTTTTATGTTCTAAAGCGTTACAGAAAGTAAATGGCCATCAATACAACAAATACGAATTAAAGGGAAGGGCGAAATATAGGATATTATGTTTTCTTTAACTGACCGCCCTTCCTCTTTACTCAGCAAATTCTAAAATGGTAACCTTGATAACTCTTATGATTGACAGGATTTGAAGACGCCTTCTCTGTGTTTGATGTAAACGGAAATAGCAAAATCAAAGTGAGAGAAGTTTTTCCCCTCATTCGCTCACTTGGTCACAATCCTACTGAGGATGCAGTGTGGTGCTACTTGAACGAACTGGACCTAGCAGGTCAGCTGGAACAGTTTATCTATGGCCGGCCCTTAACTTGCGATTTGTGGGTATGGGTGGGGATAGGGGATGGCGGTGGGGTATTCTTTCTTCCTCTCCCCCAGACTTTGCAAATAAAAACAGGTTGTAAAAGAATAGAACAAAAACAATTCGAAGGATTCGATATTGGCCCACAAATCTTCTTGAAAGCAGTCTGGTCTGTAGATCTTCAACAGTTTTGAGATGACGGATATTCGCCGTCTTTGCTTTAAATTGTTCTTTGTCCTTTTTTTTTTTCAATTGAAGGAAAAAGAAAAGTAACTTTTGTGGAGTTCATAAGAGTTATGGAGTCTTTGATAACAGATGAAGAAGGCGAGGAAAATGGTTGCGTTGACGCTGTCCGGGTTTTTGACCCGGAACAGCGAGGTTGCATCAGCTTGAACGAACTACAAGTGGCATTAAGGAGCATGCCGGGAAGTGCGCAGATGAAAGACTTTGAGTTGCGAGATATTTTACAAAAAGCTGATCCTGATGGAGACGGCAAAGTTCAAATTCAGGGTGAGTGGATTAGTCTTTATGATTAAAGGAAAACGTTAAACGTCAAACGGTATACGCTCGTTATTATTTTCTCCATATGGCCAGCTTCATGTGCGCATTGCCACATCACCCTGGAAGAGTGTGACGTCATACGCGGGTAGATCTCTTGGTTCGTCGTGTAAATCACAACAGGGTCCCGAGAAATGGTGATAAATTGAAGCAGAAAGCAAGCAACTTTCGTTTCGCACAGTTTTTCCAGCAAAAAAAGGAAGAAAACGCTTAGAAACAAATAAAACATTAATTATTGCCTATCTTTTTCCTCGTCAGATTTCCAGCGACTTGTTGACCGTCAATGATAATAGTTAGGATCAAGCAAAACTCATTTACAACAACGTGCTTGTATTGTGCGGATGATAAGAGCTCAGAGAATTAGCTTGTCAAGTAAAATTAATACTTGTTACACTACAGTCAGTCATTAATTAATTCTTAGGTTATGCTAATAGCAATAGTTTATAACAAAATATTTAAAAAAGCATCAGAAATGGGATGTTTCAGGCTAAACTGAGGCAAGTTTTGATAATTAACGATATCGGATCTCAAGAATTTCCTTATCAGCAATTCTATAATCGATAGTCATCCGTTTGTTCTGTTCAATGCTCTCTTCTAACATCCGTGTAATTTCGCGGTTGTTTTGACCCAGGGGTATCTTGAGATTCTGATAAATTTCAATCCCCGTATATACATTCACTACATGTCGCTCCCAGGCTACGCTCCAGTGAATTCCAGGCGTCATCACCACACCTCGGATCTCCATGATCTCAGCTTCTTCATCATCGTCGTCATCTTCCTCTTCTGCGGCCTGGTCTTTCCTCTCTTCGTTCTTACTCATGTTAGTAGTATCACTTGACCGTGTTTTCCTATGGTTAAACACAATCTCGTTTCCAGAACAATCTTAGGCCTGGGAGCCTTGGAAATGAGGTTGTGGTTAAAAATACATTAGCTACTTTCGAAAAAATTAAATGCCCTTTACATTGTACTTCTAATTTCTTCTGGGAATTGAAAGCAAAAAAAGCAATGCTTACATATATATATGCAATTTTTTATGGGGTGGAGGAGGAGACAAGGTGTATTATTGAAAGTTACGAGGAAAGAATATTTTTTAGAAGAGACAGGTTGCGGAGAACGGCAGAAGGGGAGTTAGTTCATTGTAATTGTAAAAGTTGAAGTCAATAGACATCTTTAGCTTGTATGTTTTGTTTTCCTAAAAGAGGTCCCAGGGGGACAAAGCTTTGTTTCTTCATAAATTATGCGTACATATGCACGTGAATTAGACATAATTTAACAGTTCTCTAAAGTATTATTATCACATGGCCTGTATTGGAAAAACAAAACATACAACCTAAAGGGGTCTATTGACTTCAACTTTTCCAATTACAATCAACTAACTTGCACGGCCAAAGCGGTTCTCCAGGCTTGGGCGGGCCAAGAATAAATATATGCTGTTTAGTTCACTTGAGTACAATTTCCTAAACCAGGAGAAAATTGAGCAGTTGAGTCACGGCTTGAAATATACCTCAGCGGTCATCTTCATTTTTTTTTTTTTTTTTTTTTTTTTCATTTTTAGCTGCATACATCCTCCCAGGAACAGTATGAATGATCAAAAGAAAGGGGAGAGGAACATATTTGCCTAAAACTGAAAATTAACTGAACTGTTGTGACGCCGAGATAGGAGAGCGCGCTGTCTTTGATGTCTAGGAAGCTATGCGAGGAATTTTAAACTCCAGTAGGGATTACTATTCAGATACTTAATTTTAAGGTCATAGTGACATACTAGCTACAGAGCCAGACAATGACGAAAATAAATACATAGAAAGAAATTTCAAATGACTAAACCCTATTCCAATGCTGATAGTTTGACTAACGGTGCTTGTGACTGTTCGAAAACTGAATAACACTCTTTAGGACTAGTAGGACTGCCTTGTTTACACGCAGCTTAAATGAAGTGCGTTCCGCTTTATACTAAGAAAAGATCAACAGTTTTAATCTTTTGATCGCCGCGCTGACCACTCCAAAGGGCCCTCTCGATTTGTAAACTGTGTGGATCTTTTCTTAATGAGGGTCGTCGCTGTCGAACGTTTATCCTAACGAGGTATCGATTAGCTAAACATGCATAAACCATTAGCGAAGCTATGTATCCTCCCAGGGAAATTTGGTCTTCTAACAGCAGTTAGGAACATGCGATATTCAGGTGGGGTACGTATAAACCGTGAACCGTCAAAACTGAATTCCATGAATTACTTTTTTTCACTGTTTACAAGAGCAAATGTTAAACACTACGTTGCTTTTCAGATACTCGATGTTAATTTATCTACATCTACTTACAAAAATTATCCCTCAAATGTAGACTCCCTCAGTCTCCAACTTGGTGTTTTGCGTCGGTCCGATGACGAACTCTATTCCGTGTGGGTGAACACGCAAATAGGCCAACTGCCTGCTGTCAACAGTTATGCGCTGATAGAGAAGAGCCTGCGTGGTTGGCGCAAATGAACAGTATGGGCCGCGAGACAAATGATGCGCGCGAGAGGAGAACACGCGCGAGGAGAGAAGTAGTCTCCCTCGCGTTCATTGCCGCCGTTCAAGCTGTTTCTTATTTGTGTCATAAACCTTTAATTTTTGTGTGGGTAGACAGGAAAATGAATTTGGTTCGGAAAATTGATGGAAGGACGACAATAAGAAACGGATTAAATTTGAATGAAATTTCAACACTACTGGAACGCTTTGCTTTTTGTTCGGACTAAAGACCACGGAAGTAAACAAACTCCGGTCTTTGACATAGAGAGGGACAAAAATTCGCTAAATGTCATCTGATGAGTCACCCATTATCTTACCGGTTCGCCTAGCCGAGCTTTAGTTTTCCATAAAGGTGAGCCAAACAATTTTTTTAAATTTTCCCAGTACATCGTTCTTAAAAAGAGAAAGAAAAAGCTTTCAGGGCATGAACTATTCAACCATAGGTCAGCAACCTCGTGCCCAGGGCTTCTACTGAAGAAGCCATGGGGACGAGGCTGATTTGTTGGGCCCTGTTCGGATAGCCACACGTTTCTCGCCCTCAAAGACTGCCAGCGAGGAGTCGAGAACCCCATAATATAAACTCCCCGCGCTATAAAATACAGACCGGTTTCTAAACTAGCTCTGTTTTTTATTAGGACCTTCTTAACATCATTCAGGGACCGTTGGAAAATTTTCCCGAAAATGTTGTCTAACGATTTTAAGTTTTTCTGTCCATGTTGCTAAACTTTATCGAATTAGCAAAATCTAGTTTTAAATAACAATTCTTTCGGTCAGCGGTTCTCTTCTTTAACTCTTAGTTATTGCATTTTCTTTCCCACCAGCCTCGTTCTCATTCAACAGCTCAATATGATCCGCTTCACTTCTGTCCTCTCTTTTCACCGATTGGTCAATCTCCTGGAAAACGGTGGACGTTGTTTCTGTGCCTTCCTCATTTCGAACCGAAACTGGTGGCGGTTCTAATGTTTCATATGTGCTATCGACGGCGGCTGTAGTTCCCTGTGAAGTTTGCGTACTTGTCTGATCTCTTTTGGTGTTTGCCTCGAACTCCTCATCACTCATGATCTCGACGTAATCAGGAATTGATGTTCGTAAAATCGAACTCTCAGCTCCACGTGGGTCTTGTCTGTTAGGGGAGACCTGAGTTACATCCGGGCACCCATTTCTTAACAGTAGCGTTTGATATAAATGCGTCTCTTCTTGATATCCTTTGATATCTGTCGCAGCATTCTTTGTTGCTTCCTGTAGACGCGGCGAAAGAAACTGATAATTTGACTTTTTTGGAGATCTTTCACTGGGATACTGATTAGTCTGCCCGTCTCCCACAGATTCTAAAATTTTCATGTAGTTAGGGGAGGGTGGATCTAACAGGCATGATTCTACTCTCTGGTACACATGTGGCTCCTCTTCTTGTGGACAAGTGGCATCAGTAGACTGCGCATCCTTTTCACGTTTTTTTCCACTCCACCCACGATGTACACCATCGAGAGTAACAACTTCCGGGATGGCTGAGGGAAGGCAACTTTCAGCCCTGTCTATGTCCAAAGCAAAATTTTCTACCCCATTCTGACAAGTATGTTTGCGACTCAGGGTCCTGTGCTCAATGGTGGTCAGCTGGCTCGTTCTTCTCCGCTTTACTCTGCAGCAAATGTAGTAAGTGAACCAAATATTGAGAAGGAATGAGGGAACTGCCAAGCAACCCAGGACTATTATCACGATCACTGGATCAAATTCTGAAACAGAAAACAGTTGCTAATGCGCTTTAATTTTTTGAGGGTCAATATATTTAGCACGAAAGTACCAACTTGGGACACTATTTTTACGTCTCCTACTGGAGACGGGACCGCCATTTTACGTGGTCACCCGAGCCACGCGAAGGTCAAGCCGCTTGCAATGCAAAGGGAGTACCTTCACTTCTCAGTTATTTTAACTGACTCTGAGTAATAGGCCGACCCCGGGAATTGAACCCCCAACCTCCCGCTCTGCAGTCAAGCCGCCTGTTCTTCCGACTGAGCTAATCCTGCCGAGGCTAATGTCATCAAAAATAATAATAATAATAATAATAAAAGCTTTATTTAAAACTGAAAGACCGATCAGCGAAGTCCGGGAGGAAGACGCTGGTATAAACCGATGATCAGTATCAATAAATTACGTGATAAAAAAAAGAAAAAAAAAACGATAAAAAGTCTAAATACTACATTTATGACCAGTCTCATCTAAATCAGTAAAAAATTTAAAAAGCTTAATCTTAAAAATTTTCAGACTACGGCAGTTTCGATGGTCTGTTGGGAGGTCATTCCATTCCTTGGCAGCAGTGTACATGAATGTGGACTGGCCCATAGCAGTTTTAGTTCTAGGAAGATGAAGTTCTCTGTTGTCTCTCAAGACCTTACCACGAAGGTCGGATCGTAATACAGAAGGACACTTGCCTATTTAGAAGCCCGCAAGGGGGGTTTTCCCTCGGATGGCCTTCACTGGGAGGCTCCACCCAAAAAGGGTACCTTTTTCAGGCTTTGGATCTACAAAAGCGGTGGGGATTTGACTGAGTGTATGAAAAGGTAGGGAAATCTATCATTTTGATCTATAAAGGACGTAAAACGGCTAACAGACACAGAAAGAAAAATGCGGTGTACTTAAAGCTGCTACTCCGCGGCATCCAGTGTTCTAAACTGTGGGATGCCATTTGTCAATTTCTTCGGGCCAGAAATTTTCTCGGGACTTTCAAGAAATGGGCCCCTGCAGGCATGGCTCATTCAAAATTGCCCCACTATGTGTTAAGCGATGAAAAATATCAATAAATTTTACCAGTTCTCTTGGGTGGAGAGCAGAGAACACCAACGTCCATGCTGTGGTCACACGACTTATTAATGACGTGATTCTTCCAGCTACCGTGTTCACACTCAAGCAGTGATCGCTCATTCCCTTCACAATCAACATCTTTAAGAAATATTGCGCCCGAGCCTGCACCAAACCCTGCCATAGGAACAGCGGCGACTTCACTAGAAAAGCTCAGCTGTTTGCAAATAACGCGGGCGTCATTCAGGTTCCAGTTCTTGTCGCATATTGTGCCCCAGATCTCCCCGTCTTTGCTGATTTCCACTCGTCCGCCATATGAAAGGTTAGATCCCTTCAAACGGACGTGAACTGAATAAACAAAAACAAACAACATTGATCTCTAATTTCTTGCAAAAATGACGGATTGAGGACAAAGTTTAATACCTCTTGCCTCATTCTGTCCCGATTTTCAACTAAAATATACAGCTATTTCGAGAAAGGTTGTCGGAAAAAATGTGCACGCGACAATCCCAAAAGGCAATATGGGATATGATCAATACACAGTTCCTAACAACTGTAGCTGTAGAACCTACTTTTGTTGCTTTCCATTAGCACTCGCGAACATATGTTCGTGGCCTCTCGTGCAATTCTTTCAAATTTCTTTGGAGAACAGGGGAGACAAAACCACCCACAAAACCTTTCGGGATTGTCGCGTGCGCTTTTTCCGACAACCTTTCTCGAAACAGCTGTATAAGGAGGGTCCTCCAAGACTCTATGGGTCCCACATTCATTAATATTTCAGTCCGTCATTTAAAATGCTCAAATATTGCATCAAATTAGTGGTGCACTTCAGAAGAAATGTTTGACTTTGGTAACGGAGCTTACTTTTTTTTATCTCTCTTGTCGAAAGTATTCGAATTGCCAAGACAAATGCTTCGATCTGATATCAAGCCCAAACCAGTTTCTTTGAAAAAACAACAGCAAATTGAATAACAACGATGGACTTACATCCAAATGATTTTTGGGTAGACTTGTCTGTTTTGAAAACGTCATTAAAGTTCAATTTACATGTAAGTTTATTTTCATATAAGACATGTGGGGATTAGTGGTTAATTTATTTAGAATTTCTGAGAGTCAATGCGGGGTATTATTCCCATAAGGTATATATAAAGCCCCGGCTTCGTTGAATAAATAGCAAACTATTCGTCAGGTGTCAGCTGAGTTTACTAAATAGTGTCAGTTTACATTGTTTTCCCCTTAAGTTTATTTTCATAAAACAAAAACCTCACAAGGAAGTCGAAAGCCATAAAAGGACTAAATTATTTAGTCTTGTACCGTAAACTCAACACGATGCCCGCTTTGAAAATAAAAATCAGTATTTGAAACTTTGTTTTGCAAACAACTGATTCATTTTTGATGCGTTTGAGGTCAAGTCGAAACTCTGAAAAAAATAATCCATGCATGGTTTGTTTTTAATGTAAATGTTTAAAACTGCGACAAGGGATATTTAATCTAAGGTATACCACATACGCCATAAAGAAAAGGGCAAAGAGAGCGGGTGCGACCAAAATTCTTATTAGAATCAGTTCGGCAACTCATGGAAGGGAACTTAGCTATAATAATTATAAAAGAAAGTCATGCCATAATTGCGAAAACTGAAGAACGTCGACGTCTCTTTTGAGTCTCTTGACACCAAATTTTGGAAATTTTAGTCCGCCCCAGTTCGTTCTGATTCTTAGTGGGATTTTTTCTTTCTTTAAGGCCTTGACTTTCTTTCCAAAAGTCGTTCATTTTCTCAGGCTTCCATCCGTTTGTTGCAGACATTGTTTGTTTTAGTATTTTGATTTAGGAACGATCTACAATCGTCGTACCCACATCTTGCAGTTTTTCTTTGTTATTAGAACTGAATGAATTAAAATCTTCAATCAGTGGTTATAAAATAATTTTAAAAAATATACCTTACGTTACAAAGATTAAACAACTTAGAAAAGAACCTAGATTAAGTTCTTATTTGCCATTGCCTAGGTTTCCGTGAAGTTGATACCCACCTTTGCTGGAGGTTTTAAAGGTTATTACAGTTTTTGAACGCTACTTAGACTCAAGAGTCCATATTAACTCTTCTTCGTACCTTTGTAGTCTTGAACATCCTCACTATTGGTGAAGTTCTTCCTTCCTAAGATCTCTTTGGTAACAAAGATGAGAAAAACCGTAATAAAGCAGGCATTCATGGTGAAATTGCGGTTTGTTGATTTTGTCTTAGTAAACACATTTTAAACTAAGAATACAAAAGAAGATATACCTTCCCATGTCATGGCAGTCACGATGTCACGAGAATGTCCTGTCTTGCAAGAGTGACAAAATAAGGGGGACAGGGGATCCCGTAGCCTGCGAAGCGCAGACGTATTTCCGGTCGTGAGAGAAGCGACGAACGACTACGTCTGCGCTTCGCAGGCTAGGGATCCGATACCCCCACCCCCGCTTTCCGTGGTTTGAATTTCCGGTTCCCGCTCGGTCCTTTTTTCTTGGCTACTTCCGCTTTAGCCCTTTTTCGAATGTGAAATATTTTAAAGCATTGTTGCCACGTAATTTTCCCCTTTTTCTCCCGTCTCCCACCCTTCTAGAACTTTCACTTCTTATTGGTGCTGGAAATTACAGCCCGCCTTGTGCAGTTTCACTCTTACTGGGCTGAAGAGATGCACGTCATGGAAATTATTCCGACTTTAACATCTTAAGACCACTGGAACGTCTAACCAACCACCCCGCGATCTTACTTATTCAAATCAACACGGTGACAGGGGATCAAACGGTACTTGCCTCCGGGGGCGTTGCTACCTGTACGCAGGGTAGGCACAAGCGTACCTGAAAAGCGTACAAATACAGCCGTCCCTCATCCTCGCTCCTTCCAGACGGCTGTATTCGTAGGCTGTTTTTTTTTTTTTTTTTTTTCACATCCGAGTGTGGGTCAGTTCTAAAGAAGTGATGTGATTCATTGGTGAACCGAATCTTGAATGAAATATTTAGAGAATCGAAAAGGCGAGAAAATAAGGCGCAAATCGCAGAAAAGCAACCCGTCGGCTGTTGTCTTCGCAGTAGACGACGTAGGGCACATAGGGACAGTTGGCTAGTGTGGCAAACAGCGGTAAGAAAACACTCATTGTAAATAAACGTCTGAGACACTTCTAGCTTTGATGGCTTTATTCATAATACAGGAAGCAATTGACGCGCTACAGTTAATGAACTCAAGCAGGCGACAAAGAATTTTACAACTTAATTACGTCCTTTCATTGTACAGTAAAAACCGTAATGTGCTAACAACGTAACCTCACCTTAAATCAAGGAACAGATTTGGGAATTGAGTTTAGGTTAGGCCTTTCCTAATTATGCCGGTAAAACTGGCATTTTATGCTCCTGGCAATTCACGTTACGCCAAAAAAATGCTCAAATCATGCTCGATTCTCAAAATAATGCTACTTTGGTCTCTGCATGATAATGCTTTGTTTTATTTCAGGCAAAAACGTACAAACTCAGGCATCATGAGTGCTAATCATCAACTGAATAAAGTGAAAAGTGCTTATAAATAATTGTTGTTTATAAAACTTCTGCTACAGCTAAAACTTGCATGTCCAATGATAAACAGCTAATCATGTTCGAAGTCCTTAGCACTTGCTGTACTGTGACAAGAAACTGCTTAACTCGCTCATGTAACCGGCTTTCGTTGTACCGCTGTTTCCTCTCCGCTTGTACTTTCCACCAGTGGTTGATTCTGAAGATCGATGTCGAGCTATTGTTGATGGTCTATGTTCTCAGTCAGAGGTTCCTTCTACGAGCTGCAAGTTTCGAGAAGATGGCGTGGTACTGGCTGACGCCATCTTGTCTGAGCAAGCGCTTGCGGACCTCTGAAAGTTAACCGCTGACCAGCTAGGTATGGACTTCTCTCGAGTCAGTTCAGATGCGCTCAGTTCATACTTCAGTGACAGAAATTCAACTCTCAAACACAAAAGCAAATCATCACAATGCTTTTCAATTCTAAAATTTAGCATTTAATATCTTTTGAGTGCTGAAATCTTGATCAAAGTTATATAAACTGCAAAATAATGCTAGCAATTCTTTTTACAGAAAAAGTGTGAAAAAATGCTTGTTTAACCATTAATGCCAAAAAAAAAAGCTAGCATAATCGGGAAGGGGCTAGTTGGGAGAGGGGGGAGGGGGGAACACAGTGAGTATCCTGACATATCCTGGCTACAAATCTGCTTGCATCAGCTCCTTCATCACTCGCCCAGACATGAAAGGTTGTCCACGCCACGGGGACTACGTCCCCTACAATTAACTGACAGCAGACATCAGCCAGCTGGCATCCTTTTTATTTAGATATACTCCTAGTAACAAGAATCAAAGCCGAAGTCATCAATTCGATATAAAGCTAACATCCTATTACAGCAAAAAATAAAAAAATAGATTCTAATTGAACACTGACCGATTCTAGTACTTTTTTTCTGTTTTTCTTGAAAATAGTTATTCGTTCTTAGACACAAAAATATATACAGGAGACTAGCAGTCTATAAATCTTTAAAGACCTTCATTAACCCATTAATTTACTTGTCGGAAAAATAGCCTGAGAGAAAGCCACTCAAGAAATGGCGAGGATTTCATTGGTTCATTTTTTTACTGAAAAGTTCCAAAAGGGACCTTTTCCTTGTCACTTGTGTTGCTCTTATTATTGGAGGACCTTTCTTTAGGGGACGCTCGCCTTGAAGGTACCATAATAATGCTTTCCATCGATCCCCTTAACCAGGGGCTTGTGCCAGAAATGGGTCTTGGTGGTTTGGCCCTGCTGTTCCCTTGCTCGTCAAACTCTATCGCAATAGTGGGATTATTGTATGAACAGGAAACCCTCTGGGTATTTTGCAGGGGGGTGATAAGATTTCCAAGCTTCTGCACTGATTTCGCCAAAATGATAACCACGACAGAGAGTAATGTTACCAGAACTGCAAGAACATAGGAAAGGATTCGCACGATCGGGTCTTCCATTAGGAAATGGCTGTCACTCTGACCGTGAATTGTATAATGTATTATTCGAACTTTTGAAGAATCCTTTCTCTTCTGGAATGGTGTACCTGCCAACAAACAATCATATATTTTCTAAGCTTATAAAACACCGATCTTCGAACAGGCTGCAGTGAAACGTTATAGCCCGGACATTGATAGCCCACGTTCGATAGATTAAAATCAGTCTACTCGACTCCGAGGCTTTCTTGTCATATTTTATGTTTGCTTTGGTTTTATTTGTGCTCAAATCTCTCCTGGGAATTGCAAGACAATGCATGGAGTCGTGCAAAATTGCAATTTTGTTCATAAAACCTCGGAGTCAAGTTAGAATTTTAATATATCGAACGTGCAGGGCCATTGATTTATACCTCCATTGCAAGAGTATAAACATCAGGGAGTTAAATAGGTTGCTACCCTTAAAAGTACTAGGGGGAAGTGACGTCATACTTTGGATACTAAATAATGACTGTAAGGTTTTCTCTGATTTTTTGCTTTAGTATTTGCTTTCGTTAGTAAAAGGTGCTTTTGCAAATTCTTCTAATGCGCATCTGTCATTTCAAGCGGCATTCAGTTTAAAAAGCTAAAATATAATCACTTTGATGCCAGGGTCGAAAAATACATCCGCGATGCTAAGACTAAAGCTTTGGTAAAACGGGCAACAAACACGTGCAACTTGTTTTGTAACATTTCTGCAAAACGAGTTGAAAAGCGTTTAGATCGCGATTTAGGACAATCACTTAAGACCTTCTTGGTCTCTTAATCAGTGCGTTTTTTCCCTTTGGTTAGGAACATTAGACAGCTGGCTTTATTTGCCTAGTTGTGAATGCTAGTTAGCGGTAATAATTTTACATATATTGATTCGCTTAGTTGACTGAAAATGTTTTACCTTAGTTCGCAGTTTTAACAAACACTCAATAAGCTCCGTTTTTTCAAACCAGCCCACAATGTTTTGTCACTTCTGAGGAGAAAAGTGCTGGAGTCAATTTTACAATCGGATTATATGCATTTTATAATCTTAAAAATAAAATTATTGTTGTAAACTTGTTCAGAGGCCCTCCTCGTAAAGCACAAAAAGGTTTGCTAAGAGCTCCTGCCCGCGGTATAATGTTATTCTATATTATTCTGTGATAAGTACGTGAAAGGGCAAATAAAAATAAATGAAATAAAAATGAAATGAAATTGACGTGAAATATTACGCCATCTCAGTTTGTTCCAGGGGTCATGGCAACCCAGACAGTGGAGATCGATCTCCTCGCACTGCTTAGACACAATCTCCTTGCCTCATCAAGTTAAAAATAAAAAGAATTTACGTAATGTATGATAAATAAATATGTTACATAAAAGTTTGCTTTGGCTATGTTATAACAAGAGCGATAAATCACTGCGAATGTTTTCCCGCGGATCAGTCCTAGATCTCAAGATGTCCTAACGACGAAGGCAATCGCAGAGGCCGGGGGATGCCTTGAATACCAGAATACATTAGGATTTCCTTTACGTACCTAGCGGGCTTTTGGTTGTCTTAGTCTCAATTCCCTGTTGGTACAATGTAGTCAAAATCCTCCGTAGAAGCGATTCATTCTTTCAAACGATGATGAAATGCACTTACAATCTACTTTAAAAGCCAGGAAGTAGTCTCGCTCACGCGGAAACTATATTGGGTAAATATGTGTCACGTGAAAAAATTTTGAGCTCGGGTTATTATCTAATGTTTACTATGACGTTAAAATGATAAACTGTCTCACAAATTTAAGGATCGAAACTGGTCATATACCTGTTTCGCCCATGATTTTTGTTGTCAGAACAGTTGTATGTAATTGTTCTGCAACTGACTAGGGATTGTTATCGCTGATGAAAGAATTAAAAATTATTTTGGGGAAATCAAATATGAAGGCTCACACACTAATTAACCAGCTTAATTTCCGCCTCATATCAGTTACACTGGTAAAGAATGTCACTGAACTATTTCATTCTTAATTTTCAATAGATTTCAATAGCAGTTCTCCTTCTCGACATGCACCTCTAGGTCTGAGGACAGTTGTCTTGCGTGAATCCCTATCCGTCGGACACCTCTGTGACTTACCTTGGAACCTCTATTCAGACTATTCAGGGGACACCCTTGCGACTAAGGACGACATATACCTACACTACCCAGAAAACCAGAAAGCCAGAAAAAAACTCAAATCAACAAGAACAGATACTGGGGCCTGTAGGTCAGCAAGGACTTCAAAGCCATGCAGTTTATTGCAAAACTACCGTAAGATCGGAGATAGCATTTAATTACAAAACCCAATATGACACAAATAATAAACAAATAAACAAACCTCGTATAGTAAGTAAGACACCCCCGGATGCAACAACCCAAAACCACTTTGTGGGAAAAAGGGAGCGTATTGCTGGTTTTCATGATCAGTGTCATTCAAAATAGATCAAACTAAATCAAAACCGTTCAATAATAGATAAGTTCAGAATCTGGGAAATGAAAGGAGGTAAATATGCAAAGACCCTCGCCAAGATTCAGATCAGAGGAATATTGCGTATACGAGATTTAATTTGTATGGAGACGCCATGCTGGTGCTCATCCGGATGGGCACCACCATGGTGGACGGAAACCAACAGAAACATCTGTTACCGAGTTTTGCTGCAAAAGCGTGAATTTATTCTTCGAGAAGCTCATAAACATTAAAGTAATACTTTTCTAATAGACGAACTGATTAGATAGCAAAATTTCCTGAAATAAGTCATTTTTTTTAACGAACATGACAGCTCTCTTGGCCGTCATGTAAATACCGCGTCACGCTAAAGCCTAGGAATTCAAGCGTCCTCTGTCACAAAACCAAGAACCCTTTTGCAGCGAAAATTTGTATGAAAATTAGTTTTCAGCTCCTCTAATACATCGTGCAAGTAAAATCTCAGTAGGGTCGATAGTTTTTTTAGTTTGAATTTTAGTGACGTCATGTAAAAACCAACACTCGGACACCCGGATGCAAAAACCCAAAACCACTCTGTGGGAAAAAAGAAGCGCATTCCCCCCGCAGCCTGCTGAAATCAGCTGGCTGCAATGCCGATCGAAATGAGAGGTACGAGGAAATAGCTGTTTCTCAGGGCTGTTCTAAGATACTACACAGTCAGAAATACCATGTCCGAGTTTGATATTACTTTTATTTCCAACGGTGTATATTTTTATAATAATATAATAGAATATTTTTAATGAAGTTAGAATTGTTTAGTATACGTACATTGTAATCGGTACCGCGGCCTGAGGCAGGGCTCAGCTATGAACGCGGAATTCATGCAGTATGTGGTAAAAGATGTTTACACTGCAGTTACATCTTATCAGCTGTCTTATGTGCCGTTTATAGGAGACATCTTTTTGGAGCATTCTTAAACATTTTGTTTCATAAATATTGTAACTTTATGGATCCTTTCAAAAGTTTTCCTTTGCGGTTTGGTTTTGTTTACTTTCTGACCTTTCTAGTACTAGCTCTAAGACAAACCAAAGCTAGACACTGGCTTTATCCTATTAAAAATCTTTTTTTGTGTAAAGATACATCCGACGCGACTAAAATTGTATGGCTAATGTTACTAGTAGGGCACAAAATGAAAACTACCTGAAAGCCACCGAACTCGATTCTCTTTCTGAGAACCTGCGCTATTTGCACTGATAGCATATCAAACTTACGCTTAACATCTGCCTCTACAGATTTTCGTTACATTTCACCCAGTCCGGGCTAAGTCAAAAACACTCTAATTTTCGAACATTTTCTTCTTTTTCGTGTATTCCATTTGAATCACTGTCTTCCTTACCTTCAGTTTATAAAACTAACATATATGTTTTTTGTACCATTGCATTTGAAGGCAATCATTAAAATATTTCGTTCGCTTTTTTTAGACTTTTGGCTAGCGATTCAGACATGACGTCAAAGAGATGCTCATGCCACGTTAAAGCACTGGCCTTAGAGTCTGGAGCTAGAACTCTAATGCGCATGCACAGAGGCAGCATTCAGTCACTGTTGGTGCTCGGAAGGGATGCAGGGGTGCGGTACTCGATTGAAATTCATAAGAACACGCCCTTTCTTCCGGTACTCACGCCGGCCTGAGTAAGTAATGCCCGAGCATAAGATTAAGACATGTGCTCGCCGGTCACCGATTCCCTGTCTGCGAACGTTTTCTGATAATTCGATTGCGAAATATTAGCACTGTTGCGTAATTTCCTCTTAGGAACTCCCAACTCTAGCCCCCCATTCTCCGGAGTTCTCAGCCCCTATCGTGCCCCGCCATATAACGTCTTTGTTAAAGGGGGTTAAACCCTCTGAGGTCCAAGCCTATCAATCCAAGGGGAATGGTCATATCAAAATATCTTCGAAATGTCCATCGTTCCACACCTTTCAATTGTAGAAATGTTCCACTGATCCTTTGATGTTGATGTTTCACGCACTATTTCCCAAACGCCTGTCCGCCCGGAAAAACACTCCTCACTATCGGACTTAGAGTCCTCGCTGACGAGTTCAAAGTTAACAATCCGCTTGGGTCCGCGGCTCATTCTAACTTCCTCGATGTTTGGTGTAAGGCAGCCTGCTAACGATGAGGCTGTTGTTTGGTGGATTCGTTGGGGTTCATTTCTCTGTTGATAACGTACAAGCTGACATGGGTTAGAGTTAACTGCTGATTGGTTAACGGGTCGGGCCAGTGCTCTTATTGAGCTAAGCCTCCCCCGTTTTTCTAAAGTCCTTTCGACGTCGAGTGCTTCAGCGTTCTTTAGGCCGCTGTTTTTATCTTTAGAGGTATCACTTGATTTTTGGCTACTACGTTTCGGTTTTGGGCTGGATAGGTGTGCTCTGAAATGTTCAATGTTTGTGGTGTAACCTGTTGATTCTAAAGGTTTTGTTTTCCCGCGTTGGGAATCTCCTTGGGGTATCTCTCGCTTCCGTTGATCCACTTGCGGCTCTAAGCTGTCTTCAGATGATTGCCTCGGCTTCACTAGAGGTTCTCTTGAGTTTATTCGTTTGCCAATTTCCTCGTATTCAACGCCATCTTGAAAGATTTCATGTAAGCACAGACGAATTTGCCTCACGACAACACAGAGATATGACACCATAATGCATAAGAACACACAGCACAAGCACACCACCCCCATGAGGCAATACGTGATAACCAGGCCTATGTCCTGTATGAAACAAAAAAGAATCTTTCAATTTTTTTATATATGATTTCCTCGTAGGGCGCTAGGTACAGGCATTGGCCCATATGGCCATAGTCTAGTGCCCGGAATGTGCAAAATGTAACTGAAATTCTAATCATTGCAAAATGCTACAAAATATGTTGACTATTCTTGAATTTAATAACGATGACCCACTATAATGTATTTTAAAAGTCCTTAATCTTTAATGACGAGGAACTTGACTGAAAACCTGTGAGCCAAAGATACCCCCTATTGCATAATTTTCGGGCAGGATTTGACAATTATGAGCTTTTTGTTGCTAAAAGTTGTAACTGGAGCACATTCTCCTTGCGAACAGGTTCAGTCAGTGAGTTTCCTTTGAACTGACTAAACACTGTGAGTTAGAATAATTAAGAAGACACGTTTTGGCCGTGATCTTTGACAAGTTCAATTTTTTGTGTAGGCACTGAATACAAAACTACCAGTAGCCTTTACAAGAGCTACGTTCATTGTACGTTTTCTGAACATTTCCCAAAGGTGAAGTTCTTTAAATGTCCTTCTATCAGGCCATGCAGCTCAGAGTCCTGGTGCCCGACACGAGGAAACGAAGTGCGACAATCGAAGATTCTAGCCGTCAATTCTTCTTGAAGGTTCTTAAATTTTCCTTCACCTGAATGATTATTGTCACAACTGAGAAGTTTTCCCACTTTCAGGCATGGAGAATTTTCTTGTGCGAATGGAAACTGGATACATTGAGTTATGGGGCAAATATTGAATAAAAAAGTGCATCAAAATCTATCCAAAAAAAAAATTAATATGATGCTTACTCACATTTGACAAATACCTTTAACTCTCGTAATTAATTATACATGGCTTGCTTTTTATTGAACTAAAATCAAGGATACACTGCATAAAGATCATACGGATCTCATAATTTAATTTTTTTTTTGTCTACTTCTGAAAAGCTTACAGTAATCACACCGCATTAATTAAAAATAAAAATGCAAACATTTTTAAGGGACGCGGAAATACTAGTGCAGGAGTACAACTAAAATACGAATTACACTTAATTACGACAAAATTTGGTATATAAACTTCAACGAGTGGTCGAAATTGGTTCCGTTTATTTCCAAAGCCTTCTTCCACATTTTTTTTTCTGCTAAGTTTCTATGCTGGTCATAACCTGTCTTAAACTTACGCTTATAGTTTACTAGGAAATTAACGCGTAAGGAAAGATAAAAGTAAACGCAACTCACCATGACTGAACTTTCTCGTTATTATACGGGAAAATGACCTCTTTAAAGCTCAGAATGATTTTTCCCGGTATTACTAGCCGATGTAAAGCCTTGATTTCCGCTGTTAAGAACTCAGTCAAATCCGTTCCAGTGAGTCAGATCGTGACACTGATATGGTCAGCGGTTTTCTTAACAGGCTCAGCTGTTTCCGCATGGCTGAAGAAATTTAGAGTTGCCAACAAATAATAAAAGGCATAACGAATGATGATTTTGTATCCGATCAGCACAAAACTTTCTTGTAATTAATAACTGACAGATGCAAAGAACGCTTCGACGCTAAAGGTCTGTTATATGACTCATTTTCCAGAGGGTGATCCTTAAATGATTATGAGCTATTATGCGCTAAATCGAGCTGAAAGTATTGTCTCACATCACGCAGTCGTTACTTATTTGGATCTCTATTCAGTACTTCCTGTCTACAGCCTGTAGTTGTGTTACTTCTCTAGCGTTTGGCCAACCGGCTCTTCTTCTTCAAAACAACTCTTATCACAGGGGCACCCAGAAGCAAATATTGGACGGCTAAAAATTTCTAGATGAACTTTCCATTCATGTACATGTTTCGAAGCTTATCTTATAAATTCCTTACGATTTTCTGAAGTTTAATTCTTCATATTTTACTACTCAGGTTACACTATTTTCCTTAGAAAAAGAAAACCTTAATTTTTTGGTTTCTAAATGCGATGGAGAGAGGAATCGGAAAAATTCTCACTTTTGTAAAAGGTTAAATTGCACCTAAAATGTTCGGAAAAGTAACAATACGAAAAGACCTAACTTCCGGCTAGGATGACCGAAAAGATACAAATCTTAAAGCGTCGCTTACAATGCATCCAGGTGATCTGTGACGTCACCGCGGGGGCCTGGGTAAAGAAATTTTAATGCCGTATCCCATAAACCAAAGCTGACGGGAACAGATTGAATTGAATTGAATTGGTGCGCGCGTTGGTTTATGGGATACGGCATTAAAATTTCTTTCCCCAGGCCCCCGCAATGACGTCACAGATCACCTGGATTTCTAGAGATCTAAAAGTACTCTGGATACACTAGCCTAAAAAGCGTTTTAAAACGTATTTTGGAGGAAACCTTCATTGAGTTCCCCTGTTATCAGTCTTAAAGTAAGGATTAATGATAAAGGTGACTGAGCACTAGCAAACCTCCGAGAAAATAGTGACGGGGCTTTCAAAACAGCTCCAGATCCAACACTTGAGTGATCCTATTAATTAATGTTTTCCTTTCGACTTACAAAGTTATATTGACAGAGAGACCTTGCAATCTCCAGGTTCGCCTGGGGGGGGGGGGGAGGGTACTCCCTTATGTGGCCTCAGTACGAGGAAATGCCGCTGGACAACAGGGTACACTAGTTATAGCCATCACTAAGTGCCAACGAGCAAAGATTATACCCATATGCGTTCGCTGTTCAATTAATGAATAGTGTGAACTTAAACCGATTGCATATAGGAGAAAGATACTTTGTGTATGATGACAACTTGGAGCAAGGGGCACTCATACACCAACCTACAGCCTGGCCAGAACATTATGCATGCACACAGCTGTTCCGCAATTGTTGGGGCTTATCGGCATAGCCGTAGAGCAAATAAAAGGAAATAAACCGTGTCTCAAAGGCCCTTGACTGCTAAGGCAAATGCAAAGCACAACTTTAAGCCCCAGCTCCACACAACACATGTGGTAGCTGTTGGCGGGGAACCGCACGGCAGTTGTCCCACGATATGCGCGGAGAAGGCGGATCATGGTTTGGTGTATGTGTGCCCCTTGCTTTAAGTTTGTCTAGTGATCTAAACTGTTCTACAGCATAAAGATATTGAAGTTCTTGTTTTTGTCCGAAGTTGCGCACATGTCATTTTGCGTAAAATTTAATGGTCTTATAAGCAAACTTAGAATCCTCAAAAAATCATATTAAAATCCGCGAAAATTCAACGTATAGCCTTATATTTGGTCTCTTTTTAAAACTGAAAAAATTTATGGTGCGCCAATGAAGCCTTCCGAATTATTTTCTTTCAAAGACACAAAAAATATTTGCGGCGTTATTATTTTCCTCAGAGGCAGGCGATAAAAAATTCCAGCTGGCAAATGCGCAGCCACATGTATATGATGCAAATAAATCCACCCGACGATTGGTTGAAGACAGGATGGACACGCGGACTCACAAGCACGCACACGGCTCGTGGATGCTCTGTTCTGTATCACGTGTTCCCTCTAAATCATTGCATTATTTGTTCATTTGCTCTTTTTTCTTACACTAGTAATAGTTAACACTACAGCTGCCTCTGTATATATTGTTGGTCAATAGTTGAAAGTATAAGAAAGTTGAATTTTTCGCGATTTCTCTTTCATTTTTTACCGGACAAATCATTGTGTTTGCCAGAAAGAAAGCCTTAGAAATTAAAAGGTTTCATCAATTCACGCGCGCGCGTTCTAGTCTTTTTTAAACTTTATGCGGAAGGACATCTGTAACCGAGGAATAAGTCAGCACAGAATTTGATTGTCGGCGAATTTCTGTAATGGTCCATCGTTCTGCCAGTGATAAGCTAGCCGTTGCTTCACTCGCCTTGCTTGTTTGCGACTGAATCTTATTCCAGCCCGTTGAAGAGAGAGAAAGAGTGTTTGGCGAATTGTTTCCAATCAACGATCTGTGAACTCGTGCTGGCAAACTCTCCAAGTGTTTATAGTATAGTTGTTTTGGTCCATAACTTTCAAAATAACTGCTCCACAGAATGTCACTGATAACACGTAACGCAATTCCAAAAGAGTGTCGAAGAACGACTGTCAATAAATATCACAAAATCTAGCTAAGCGGTCCCTTCGGGATTTTCTGTTTTATGTCATCCTAACCATCTCTTACTTGCGGGCGCGAACAATAGAAACGACATCATTGTCTACCGATTCTTCGCAGCCCCAGTTCAAGCAAATCGAGAATTTTTCCGGCATACTGACTGTATATTTAAGCTGTAAGTACTTTCCTTAACATCATCTGCGCGCGAGTCAATGTTACAACGATAAGAGATTTTTTCTGCCTCAGGAACAATGGCGTACAGGTCTATTAGGCTGCTGCCTCGCAGTCTCGCGATGACGCGAGGCTGCTCGTTGGCAATAATTTAGTGTAAGTTTCCTGCACGATTGATTTGATTTGCTAGATGAAATTTGTTTGTTCTCCAAGTATACAAAAGCAATGACGATGACGTGAATTTGTTCTATTGCATTTGCCAGTAAATTTCTTTAAAGAAGACGGCGTGGATTTTGTCCTTTGTCCGTGAGCAGGGTAAGTATTTTAGGAATTTTTTGCCTAAACAGGGTCAGGGTTTCAAACCTTCAGCGGTTTATCTATACCCAATGCAAATACATGTCGAGTACCCCACCCCTCTCCCCCGAGCTTGCAATGTGCAATAGCTTGCAATAGAATAAGGACGGAATTAACTATAAGGAGGTTCGATTCGATCTTGTGCATTTCAATCATGTCAATAGCATTTTCACTCCACTAAAAACAGACAATGATAAATAACATAAAATGGGCGTTGGTCAGGACCTCAGGGAAGGGGATAGATGGGGCGCAAGTACAGGACTGTAGCAAGGGAATAGGGATTCTGGAATCAGGGACATTTTTGCTCGTGGAATCTGGAACCTGGGAAATTTTCTTTTTTGGATTCCAGAATGCTAGGCTATGGAATCCGAAACACAGCTCAAAGAATCCGGATCCCACTAACAAGGAATCCAAGTTCCACTGACAGCAATTCCAGAATCCAGTACCTGGGATCCAGAATCCTTGGCTTGGAATCCAGAATCCAGAACTGTCTCGGATTAACTTACATGTTGCGACACTTCTGTTACAGTTTTTTTACAATTCTTAGGGGTAGAAGCAATGGCTTGCAATTGAGACCTCTTCTTATCGACCATTTACAATTTAAAGCTACAAGGGGTTAAAAACACAGGCACGGGTAATGTTGGCTAGAGTTTTTATTCAACAAACACTTCAAGTGTCAATGTAATTCCTTTTTCACCGTTTTCCCGCATATTTTTTGGTAATAATTTTAATTTCACTCAGCGTTACACAGAAGTTAATATAACAACTGTCAGTTGCAAGCAAGAATCCATAATTCTAAAACAGCTTCTCTTGAAAACGCGTTTAATGTCCGTATCAGGCGCAGCCGGCCTCCTCATTACGAAGAAGAAATCATTTTTGGTAAGCTTGAACTTCGCTTAATCAATTATTTACATCATAATGTTCAATTTTTGTCGTCTCATTTTTGATGCCTTGTTAGGCAAAGTTTGCTTTTTCTTTTGATCTCCAAGATCTCCTTAACTAAGCTGACTCGTCACCATTCTTCTTGTGTTTTGACCAGGCAGCCGGCGTGGAAAGTGATCGCGGTTGTCAACGTACTTGGGAGATGTCCATTGTGTTACACCGAATACTCTCCGGGTTATTGATAGTCCTTAGCTCTCCTGTATTCTGATAAATCTCTTCTTCTCCATCAGTATTTTCGTAGATTGGCTGTTCAGAGAATACTTCCTGGTTGTCGTATATAGGTTCTGATGGTTCTACATCGTTCGATTCCTCTGAGCTGGAATGCAGCCCGTAGCCTGGGCTGTAGCCCTCATTGACATATTCAAAAATCTTTTTGTCTGCTTTCTGTGGTGTCTTTTCATCGGGGTGTTGCATGTCTAAGTCCTGCGTGCAGTTTTCTGGTTTTAAAGGTGGTAAAAAACTACCTGGAACAGCTGCCACACCTACTACCCTTGAAGCTATTAAACACCCACTTGAGATGGGACCTGTTTGCTCAGTCTCTCGTTCCAAACGAGTAACTGTTTCATTAGGGTCCTGGTACACAGCAGATGGTACTCGGGGCGGTTTAGCTACTGGTTCTCCAGTGTAGCTGTTTCTACGTTTTCCTTGCTCTTCATCCTTGTTGTTTGCCCTCACGAGGTGCCGAGTTCCATTTCCAGTGAGTTGTTCTAACTGCTGTCGAATTCGTTTGACTGAAACACACAGACATATTATAATAATACAGAGGATCACGCAGCATCCGCAGGCAACCCCTGCGAGGATCAAGGCCACTTCAAGAGTCATTCCCAGGCCCTGTAGAGAAAAGTATAAACTTGGTTATGTATTACTAACAGCAGAGCAGTAGGCCCCAGTACCCTCCGCATTGAGTTAATAGGGAGTTTAAGAAGAGACGTTTTTGAGCGACGGACGTCAACCGGAAGTGAGCCTCTTTCCCTTTTAATGTGTCTTGACGCTACCGTATTTGTATTGCTAAGTGTCGTAATTATTATAGAGACGATCTGCCCAAAAATTTGTTAAAAAACACGGCTCAAGAGTTCAAAACGTCTACTTCCGGTTGACGTGCGTCGCTCAAAAACGTCTCTTCTTAAACTCCCTAATGGAGATAGCGGTGCGCAGGAATCAAACCTACTGCAAGGGCCTTTGTGCCAAAACAGGCCGGGGCGAGATTCGGAACCCGTAAATGATGCCGGGATTACGGGAGTGAGCGAAAATCTGGGTCTGAATCACGGGATTGAAGAGCCCTAGAGGGACCCTCAAATGTCAGACCTCGCGTCTAACTATAAGAATCTCCACTGACGGCTACCTGCCTACAACAGTCATTTTTTGGCAGACAATCTAAACATTGACTCTTGTTTAACCCTTTAAGGCCCAATAGTGTCCAAGATCAATTTTCTCCTTACAATTAATTATCCATACACTGTAAAGAGATAAGTTATGAGAATCAATAAAATGACCACCCAAGAGAAAATACTTTGATCTTTGAACACATTCTCTCAACTAATTCTTTAAGGAAATGTATGGAGGTCAGTTTGGAGAATTTGTATGTGGATACTGGGGCTTAAAGGGTTAAACCTCTCTACAACGGCCACTTTCGTCTGTACCCAAGGTGGCCATTGTGGCTCAATGCTGAGTGGAATTGTAATAAACTAGTATGTGTAATCAAATGGTGACGAGTGAAATTATTCCCTAATTTCACGAGTATACCATTTGATTACCTATTAGTATCATGGGTGAAGAATTACGTTAGCATTCTTGGATTTTTGACATGTTTATCCTGGATCGTATCCATCGAGAACTCCACTCTCTCGAACGTTTAGAGGTTAAATTTGGCTTAAGTTCAGAATTTTTCAACAAAATAGCTGTTAGAATCCTTCTTGATGTGCTCCCTCATGTGTTCAGGTTTTCTAAAGCGTCTTTTTTTTGCCCTGACATCTTCATTCATAACATTTCAAACTTCGTCGCCATCTTGACACTGAGACGTACGGAAGGTTGCCATGGCATTACAAATTAACGCTGAAAATTCGCGCCAAAATTAAGGAGTAATTCGTCACCTATGATATTATCCAAATAATTGCTACAAAGCTGACAAATGGCAGTTCTGTAACGTAAACTCTCGTTGTACTAAAAAGAAGGTAGGAAATAACCTTTTTCATCGGTCTATCACTGACTCTGTTTACAAAACCCTTTCATTGTTACTTTAAACCCTGATACAGGAAGTCTTTAGGTGGACAATGCACAAAGCACAGGCTAACCAGCCGTAACCTGCTTGCTGGTTTGGAGCTCAGAACTACAAAGGTTTTGCCCATTTTAAAGTAAAATGTCTTTTCCTCATTTTCTGTTGTCTATTTATTCATGGTTCAGTTCGCTTTTGGGACAAATTAGCAAATTTTCTGGATCTGCGGTATATATTTTTAGCCAATCAGATTGAGGATTGAGACAGGTAGATACGACAATATACCACGTGACGAAAGGTTATGCAATCTCTGCAATTGTAACAGAATTGAAGATGAAACTCACTTTTTATTAGATTGTCCAAGTTTTTCTTCGATAAGAGATATGTTCTTCTCTAAACTAGAACCTAAAATACCATTTGTACGACTACAATCACATGAGTCCTTATTATCACATCTGATGAATTCCACTGACTATTTTATTAACATCCAATTAATTTCATTTATATCAACTTGCTTTGAATTGAGAGACAAACTCATCCCCGGAATAATTAATCCTAGTGATGGTTAGAAATGAACAATGATTAATACGTTTTCAAATTATTTTGAATATTTAATTTACAAGGAATCAATGATTCATTTCAAGTAGCTTTTAATACGTTTTCAAATTATTTTGAATATTTAATTTACAAGGAATCAATGATTAATTTCAAGTAGCTTTTGCAATGCTGTAATACTTTGTTATGGTCATGCAAATAAAGCTTATTGTTGTTGTTGTTGTTGTTGTATGGCTACAATACTGTACAGCTTCCGAACTGTTTATTAAGTATTTTGTCTCACGGTCACATTCTATTTGTCCAACTTAACATTCCATCCGCATCGAAAATAGTTTGCAGCTGATCAAATACTAAAAGACGACAAATTTTAAAACTGACTCGATCTTCTATTAAATTCCATTTGTCACCCGGGGTAGGTCATGGATTACCTGCAGCCGGCCAAAAAGGAATGAACGGCTGACCAAAATTTTCCTCGATCCTTCATACTCGTTGAAACAGTGAAGCATTTCTTAACGTTTTTTTTTTTTTTTTTCACTACAAAACCTGATTCAGTGATATTGTACACTACTGGCCCCGATTGTTCAAACGTTGGATAGCGCTATCCACCGGATAAATCACTATCCAGCGGATAAGTATTACAGAAATCAATTACGCTATCCGCTGGATAGAGATTTATCCGGTGGATAGCGCTATCCAACGTTTGAACAACCGGGGCCAGAAGGATATAACTGAAGAAAGCTTTCACATGCATGTAGTCATTTTTGACGGAATGCTACACGGAAATACAGCTGGGACTACTTGTGGAATGAGCAACTCAATCGGTTTTTTAGTAGGCAAAAACTTCCGTTCGCTTAAATGATTCATGGCAATGAAGTTTACAAACAGTGCATTACAAACATCTATAAAATAAAGGATCACTGTGAGCTACTGTGTAATAGTTACGGTCAACTGCGTTCTTCGCTTCATCAAGGTTATTTATCGGTCTAAATATACGGTGGATTCAAGATAAACGGCCTTGTTTTCAAGAGCCTCAGTGAGTATAACCAATTTCAATTATATATCGGTATCAAGAAAACCTTTCTAGTACTTACAGTCACTTTGGTTAGATCCGTCAGGCCAATTACTACCAACGCTAGGGTCGAGCTCAAGCCCCGGCCGGCCTTGGCTTAGACTTAAAAACAGGGAACCCTGCGACCTAAGCAACCAAGTCTTTTTAAATCTTTACGGCACTCGCCTGATAGGAAAAAGCTGTTTTCACGGTATAGATATAACTGGCGAATACGGATTGTCGTAACGTAGATAGGCGTATTTCTGCTTCTAACAGCAGATCCTTGGTGCCTTGCGTCTTGCGTCTCGTGCAAAAATGAAAGTTTCGCCCCAGCGGGAATAACCCTTTGACTTATTTTTAAATTTTGTTACGCAAGAATGATAAGTGATTGCTGGCGGATTAATTTGCCTTGCATAATGTATCGAAAGCGATCAGTAATTGTACAGGAAATTATGTTGAAAGACGACTTTTTGCTTCATTCTACAGCTTCTCAATCTTAAAAATAAATTAATCTTTCCACAGTTTTTAATTAGTATAAAATCTTGCTTTTTATGTCATATGATGTTGAACAAAGAATGGCACATTGTTATTTAATTCTTTGGATTCAACAGCAAATATTCACAACCGGAACTCGATCTCAAAATGTCAGCCGGTGACTGAAGCCACTGAACCAATATTCAAGAAAAATACCTAAATTTATCAGTCAAATACACCACAATTTCTAATGATGCCTTTAAGTTCAGTTCTTATCTCGGTTTTCCTAGATGTGAAAAATACCAGGCACTTAAAAAAACTCGATAAAAGGCATTCAAAAGAGTGAAGGGTTTTCAAATTAACAGTGACCTGGCGCTGAAACGAGGTCGAAACAACAAAGCTTGTTTTGAAAAAATTTTAAGTTAGAGTAGTTGTCAGCTGTCACGTTTTATCAGCTATTGTTAGGTTGGGGTCTTATATTGTACTTTATTCAGTCATCCTCAAGTAAAGAATATCAGTGACTCACACATATTTCAGTATCGGGCATATAGGAGAAAAGTTTATGAAAGAATTTGCACCTTGATAAGCCTATTCCTCCTTTTTTTTTTTAATACGGAAATGCGGTATTTGACTGAAATTGTTCCAATTCTTGCTCCATATAAAAGGTCTTAAAGAAATCAGTTCAAAACATCTGCAGTATGGTGGAATTGGGGGTCAATCGACATGAATTTCGTTCAGACGAGACTAAGAAATGTTTATTTTCCAGTCCAAAGCACCTTCTAACTCAGCATTGACGCGTGATCTTTCAATGAATATTATAATTAAGGCTGTGACCAAAGACATGAAGGTCATAGTCCTTTGCGAATGGTTAATTCTGTAACGCTCAATATACTCAAAGACGTTCCTTACCTTTGAAGGGAACTTTATCACACTGCTGCTTTACGCCTCTTCGGCAAGATTATTCCGTTTTGCTTTAAAACGGCTCGTGCTGGGTTTTTCTGCTAGCTTCTTCCTTATGAATATTCCATATCGTTTTTTCCGAGTTCCGTCAGGATGAGCCGAAACGTGATTTGGATATTTAAGAGTCTTGTACTATGTGACTTGAGTTGAGCTATGATTTAAGACTACTAATGAGGAAGCATGAAAGCGAACTTTGACCTCATAGTAGCTTGGTAAAAACCCCGGCGTATCAGTAACAATGTGGAAAAAAATCAAATTTCAAAATCAGTTCGATAAGTAAGACAGCTTAGTTCTTGTCACATGAACATTTGTTTTCTTTTTTACACGAAATACAGACAGGATATAACAGGGAAAAATCCCTTGCTTTCCACCAGGAAGTAAAGTACAAAGAATCGGTGTTCCGAAAGGGACCAGGATTTGTGGTTTCTTTACCTGTTTTCGATCAGGTTTCACAAACAATAAACAAGGAGTTTCGTAGTTTCTTGACTATCTCTGCAGATAACCCTTTTGCTGATTCAGCTGATTCCTTAAACTCTTCTCAAACTTGCGGTTTCTTTGCATAGAGTATCACAGTTTGATAATTTATTTATAGGCCAGGTTTAACCTAGGATCAGCTTCTATGACTTTCGCTTTTTACATAAAATTCTGTTAGGAAAGGCGAAACGACCACGAAAGAGAGAGTGTATGGAAGCTTCTAAAATTGGGCCTGATCTCAGCTCAGGTTAGGCCGAGTTAGCCAAACTAGAGCACTAGTAGAAACCTGCTCGTACGAAGAAATTCATCGACCTACTCTGTTACTCAGCTCGAATCGGGCATGACCCTGCGTTTCCAATCCAGTTTTTGCTCTCGCGCGTTCCAACGGAAACGCTTGCCACGCAGGCTACACGGATGACCATTTACTAGTGTTATTTAACAGGTACTTACAGTTTCTTGTACTTGCAATTCCTTAGTAAGTCATTCAAAACTCATAATAAGCAATTGGCTATCAGAATCTTGGGGAAAATTTCAATATCTGACATTTTAAAAATGATAAAGAAAACTCTAGGTAGCCGACATTGTTTTGAGTGAAATGATAATTCAGTTGCGTGATCTTTATGCATGATAGGACTCCGGTTTTCACAGCGGGGTATCCGACCAATATTCGTGCAAAACCCCCGCCTTCCTTAGATGTATGTCGAGGATCAGGTCCTATCACGTTTCAATCGAGTGTTTTTAAGTTTGTATCCGGGATACCTAGGAAGGGGTATTTTTGCTGAAGGATATTAACCCCGGAGCCCCGATCCATCCCCATGTCCAGACTCCCCCGGATGTACATACAAAGTGTTTTGAGTTACAGATGGGTCCGCTTATGTCCTCCGTAAAGGCGTTTATATTTCCACTACTAGAGCCGTACGAGAAACCTATAACCACACTCCTACAAAACCTCCCAACACAGTAACACAAGATGTTTTGTTTGAACCAAAAGACTTACAGCTTCAAGTCAATCAGGAAATCAGTCACGTCGCTTGTTTCTTTTGTGTTTTGCTATTATATTTCAAAGGAAAGTCACCTTCATTTGACCTACTGGTAGCAAGGTAACAGGTGGCAGCCAAATTAATCAGTCTTGAAATTTTAGTTCATGACAAGTTGAACACTTACTAAAAAATCTGACTCCTGTTGCTATGACGGTTCCTCTCCAGTTTCTTTGGCAGTTCTTACAGGCGGACAAGGCTCACTAAAAATATATTTATATGCAGTCTGTGTATTATGAATAGCTTCAATTTTACATTCCAGGTCACTACCTACAAAAACCACCTGGCACCCAAAGGAATGACTGGACGAAAAGAAATAAAGTACTGCCTATGACAGGGTCGTAACAAGGTATATTTTTTGCCAACTGATCTCACATTTAGGCCTTAAATTTTGATCCCTGATCCCAAAATTGTTGCAAAACTTGATCCCTGATCCCGTGAATCTTTTTTGATCCCTGGATTCAGTCTGGGTTGGATTAATTGCGTATTCTTTATAAAAGTGAAAAAAAGTGTTTCTCTTTTTTATTTCTTTTCCAATTAGTCTAAGGTAAAAGGCGTTTTCTCTAGTTGTACACGCAGCAGTTTGTCTCAGTCGTCGCCTTGGAAGTACCGGTTGACCAACTAAGTTCAAGCGTGCCACAAGTCATACATCACCATCTGACTATCCTTATACACGTTTCATACTGGTGTAGGTAGCCTGAAGGTGTACGCAAAAATAAGATTCAGTGTCACGAATGGGAAAAAAACGCAAGTGACGCCGTCAGAATTATGTAATAAAAGGATAAAAGAAAATACACAAACACTACAATAGTGCAAAAAATGTACCCGTCATCCCGATTTAATAATAAAAAATGATTTTTCAGGAAATAAAAACTATTTTTCTATGTTTTAGCTGTACATGTACACACCCGCGTACGTTCGTATATGGATTCTACGCTCCTGAGATCTCTTTGAGCAAAGATTGGCTTGACCAACGACTTAAGTATCTACAGAATTCCACAAGAATTCTGTAGGTACTGAAGTCAGAATTCCATGACACTAGTTACTTTACATTTGAAAGAAATTTGCATTTGCTGGCTTTTAAGTAAATTTTTGAATGATATATTTGGGATCTGTTAAAGGAATTTTGGTATGAAGGCTGCCATATATGATCTCTTGAGGCTCGTCAGTAAAACGTGCAAAGTGTCAAGTACCAAGTGCAAAAAGAAAGTGCCATGATAAGAGGATTTTGTCAATTTAAAGAACTGCGTCTCTTAAGACATCTTTGTTAAATATTTACTTAGGGTGCCTGGCTTCATCATCAAACGAAAGGTTTAGAAAGAAGGAAATTAGTCACTCTTTACTAGTAAAGGGCAATGTCCATTACGTAATTTTTTCCAAAATCCGTATTTGGCAAGCACTGATTAACCAATTCTTTTGCTCATTCATCTTAGCTCCAACAAACGGAGTCAACGGGTCAACAAGCAGAGAGTATGCTAAAAAAGGCAACATAAGATAAATACCTTTAAATTCAAGGAAAGTATCCACCCCTTTTGCACTGGCAAACAAGCCAGTCCAGTAGATCGGATTGACAGTTTAGTACCGGATCAAACTGTTACAGCAAAAATACAACTGAGTTGAAAAGTGTTGGCAGTTTCCTCCAATTAAGGCGCATTTCAGAATGCTGTGGTCTTTGTTGTTAGTCAAACAACCGGATCCCTGGTCCCCTTACAGTAATGACGATCCCGATCCCACGGCTTGTGATCCCAGATCCGGTGCTGTGATCCCTGATCCCACCCCTTTTTTTGCTGAGGATCCCTGATCCCATATACCTTGTTACGACCCTTCTATGAGCTGTTGCGTAGATTTCAGGGAGGTTTATAGTACAGACTAAAACGATTGCGCTGCAACAGCATCCAAAATCCCAGTATGCTTAGGAACCAACGCCAAATTAGTTTTCCAATTAATTTATACTTTTTGGTTAACTATTCTGCGACATTCTTACTAGGATAGATTCACTTTTTGCCGCGCAATACCCAGATGCAATATAAAATACCAAAGTGTTTCTCAATAGCTTTCATGTGTGCGCAAACAGTATGCCGCTAGATCTAGCAAAAATGAAATAGGCTTTGAAAATACCGGCGCCTTTTCATTCACCACCTGGAAAGTTCTCGAGTCAGTCGACTTTGATGCTGTAATTGTGAAGGCTAAATAACATGCAGTCCAGTACAATGTAAACGGAAGCTTGTAAGTGCCGGTCGTATGCTAACCTTTGATCAAGGTTATTGTATATTGTTCCGGCCGGGTACACTTAGTAAATGCTGTGTTGATAGTGATACGGTGCGGTAATCAGTTATAAAGAGAGTATAAGTGTTTGTGGGGTGACTAAGGGATATCTATTACGAGCTTGCATGTCTCAGCCGAAAATGATTTATAAAATAGAAAAGACTGTAAAGAACGCGCCGTTATATTATCAGGAATGTATACAGGCTAGCATTCGCATAGACCCACCATGGGTTACATGCAATCAAAAAGTGGGCGAAGTATTTTGGTTGACTCTTGAGAATCCTGTCCTGGAAATTAAAGGACTTTTTTGAGCAGTATGTTCGTAGAATTCGTATCACTGAAAATCACTTACTACAACAAATTCAATTAAACTAAGTTTCAATAAACTCAAGATATCTTGCCCGGTCCTTCAGGTGCCAGTTGAACGCGTCAGTTCTCAAAGCTGAAGAACATCAGTTTAAATATAGATAGTTGTAGTTACCGGTATAGAAGAACTGTGAAACGAAAACCGCCAGGATTCAAGTGGTAATGTATATCAAGATTAAAAGTGACGAGAATGCGTGAGAGGGGATTTAGGCAAGTAGGGTGCAAAGGGTATGAACGTAGTACTTCCTTTAACAACTCACGTGACGAGCATACAAGGTTACTGAGCTTAATTAAGCAGTCTTTTCCTGTGCTTCTCTTTTGTGGTGGCATACAGGGTAGATTCTCTAACCTTTTAGTCTGTAGATGAAATCCAGAAATGTGGCTGCAGCTCGTTTGTAAACTGTGACCACACTCGTCTAATAACCCTCCATACGCTTCTGAAAGGGACTGAATAATACATCCAATGTGGTGTTGCTGGTTTTGCTGTAGCTCAATGAATTTTTCTCAGGATTTTTCACCTTTGATTTGTAAATTAAATTTAACAAATCGTAACGAAAATGACGTCAAATCTGTCCTAACTCTAGTGGAACCAGGAGACGCAGGCGAGCGGTTTTACTGCACATTTTTTAAACATTTTGACGTCACTTCTAACGTTAATGACAGCAATTAAAGACCATGGAATAATATTGTTGTCGATTGGTTTTTAATAATAAGATTTACAGTTTTTGCGTATATTTCCTTTGACATTTTCTCGGAAAATTACGCGAAAGAGAAAATGAAAACAACAAATTGTGCCACCATAACGTCATTTCCACGGTCTGTTACTCTGTACTATCATCAGACATAGCCCTCAGTCAATCAGTGCGCGACCAATTGCTCAGTTACAGAAAAACTCTATTTTTTGCAATAAGTGTAGAAATTTTCGCGTGCTCATTGGTCGAGAGTAATAGAGCGTTTTTACTCACGTGGCCAGCGTCTATGGAAATTTACTGGAACAAAAAGCGTGGCGGAGGAGTTGAACGCATGATAAAACCAGCAAGCGGTCGGGCTTGAACTGGGGCCTCGTTATGGCAAGTGCACCCCTTTAACTAGATAAGTAATACTTTAAAATGAAAGTGACATATCCTAAGCCGGTTTTGTAGTTCTTAGTCGTTATCAGGGGCACCTAACGGTGGTTTCCTCCTAAATACATTGAAAACTCTTTTTAGACTATCCAGAGTACTTTTAGATCTCTAGAAATGCATTCTAAGCAGCCTTATTAAATTTGTATGTGTTCTGTCATCCTAGGGCAACTTGAGTGTTTTCGAAATGAAATTTAACGTATATTACGAATCAAAGTGAGACATTTTCTGATTCCTCTCTCCATCACATTTTTGAATCCGAAAATTTTAGGTTTCCTTTTTTGTAAGAAAAATAGCCTAACTTGGGAAGTGAAAATTGATTAAA
This sequence comes from Porites divaricata, assembly GCA_038088405.1. NCBI lineage: Eukaryota > Metazoa > Cnidaria > Anthozoa > Scleractinia > Poritidae > Porites > Porites divaricata. Next base: position 2,115,242 of record JBBMOI010000008.1, read on the forward strand.
CCTCAGAAAATCGATCGTAGGGAATTTATTAGATTAAAAATCCGAAAATTGTACATGAATGGAACGGTCATCTAGAACTTTTTAGTCATCCTCAGGTAATATAAAATTCTAGGCAATATTTGCTTCTCCGGAACAGTTATTGTACAGAAAACAGTCGTTGGGTGCCTCTGCGTTATACCGGTATAAGAAGCCATTTTTTATCATTATTTTGTATTTTGTATGATTTTGATTGTATAAACATTTATATTTTTAGTGGTTTTATGCACCGTTGTTGTCAAATCCTTCGTTGATTATGTCTACAACATCATTTCCTGTATTAGTAACCTCTCCTGGATCAGTTTGTTGAGTTGGCATTCCTTCAGAGTTAACAGGTTGTTCTAACAACACAGACTGTGGACGACGTAACATCGTGATCGTTTCTCCCGCTCGTGGTATCGGAGGCAAAGACAAGAATGGAGGCTCGTCGACTTTAACGTTAGTAACATCATCGATGATCTGTTCCATTCTCTTTATCTTTGCAAATAGATGAAACATGAAAATCCAGAGGAAAAGATTGGATAAGCACCCTACCCCTGACAGGACTATAGCAACAATAACAAGCACATCAACCATGCGTGGAGCTCCGCTGTTAAGCCTGCCAGCTCCTTTCTCTATGGAACGAAGAATACATGAAAATTAAAGTACCGGCGGTGATAGCTACCGCTCGACAACTATCTTACATATATGTGGAAAAGAGAAAATCACGGTTACCTTGTTTATAGACCAAAGATACGGCGAGAACTCAATATTGCAAATTGACTGGAAAGTTCGACGAAACGTGGCCAAGATCGATCTAGATTTGACAAGTTTGAAGACAACGCCGTTAAAGGCAGGCAGTATCTAAATTTTTCTTTTGAATTTCAGCCACACAAAGTTGTCTGTTTTCTTAACAACTTTGCAGATTTGAAACTGAAAATAGATATTACAACTTGATTTAATTATCATCGTTCAACAGTTTGTCTGTTTAGCATGCAAATTTAACGACTTCATTTTTATGATTGCCATCTGAGTGTCAAATGTGAACTGCCGGTTCGCTACTACTATAATTGAGAACTTTTATTGACGTCGTAAAAATTTCGGCATCCTCTTACCTTATAATTTAACCAACATGTAATGGTTGTCCCTGAATCTTGGAATCCTCGACTAACAAAACTGATCGACTTTGGCCTATTCTCTCACCTGAGGCGCAACTCATTCATGAAGGATCATGCGCACAAATAATTATTAAGCAATTTACAAACAAAAGCAAATAATGTTCACCATATTTAATTTTTCAGTTTCGTTTAAGGTTTACTAGGTAATTTTTACAGGTAGGTAAATTACTGTGTAGGCGATCTGGATATCAGTCTATAGCTAGAATGAGCCAATTACGTTTGATATCGGCTGAACCGTTAACCAGAAGAATTGCATTATATCGAAGCGGACACATCAAAACTCGATTTTTAAACCGAAGAACTTACTTTATCACAGTGCTTATAATCGACTTTACATAGTCTCAGCAGTGATCACGCTACAATTTTTATGAAAGTGAAAACCTAAGTTGATTTAAATATATTCTAGAGATTTACTCAGCAAAGCCGGTAGGGCATGGCATTGGGATCAGGATGGGGTCCTCTCCTTTCCTTTAATGTATGTTTTGTTCTCGGCTATACCGTATTTATAAGATTAAACGCAGCATGTCCGATGCGGGGTTTTTTTAAGGTTGGTGTTTATTCAAGGGCGACGGTTATTTCAAAATCACATTTTTTTTAATCACTGACAACAATTCATATATGATTCATTTCATATATCATTAACAATAGTGATAACTGTAGTTGCCGAGATGGTGTAGATTACCATTATGATAGTAATTGGTAATTTTGCTTCCATCTGCGGCGTTTAATCGAGTGGAATACGGTAAATTTACTAATGATAAAGACTTGATAAAGACTTTAAGGTAGTACCACGGCAACGCCAATAGAAAACATCACTGAAGAACTGACTTCGGGTCCTTCAACCTGACCTTCTTTCTCTACTACAGGCAGCTCGTCCAGTTACTTAAAAGTAGGGAAATAAGGTTGGACGGAGCTGAAAGGAGGGGACCGCGTCCCAGCTAAGATAGTTGGAGAGGAGCCAAACCTCCTGAGTTGGATTAAAATTTATCGCCTCGTCGGTTTTCGTTCTCGTAAAAACTAAAACTTTGGTTCACGTCGTAGTTGAGCAAGGACGGAGAAAAGATCGGTTACAGAAATGCGGGAGAGCGTGAAGTGTTGTTTTTCTCACTTAACCACTACGACTTTCGAAGTTCCCGTTCCCGTTGCCATTGATGTCTCCACCGTAGATTCGTAAAGTTCCTGAATACATATCAAACAACTCTTTTACCTCTTATCATCTTACAAAAAAAAGCAGTCAGAATAATGACATTCTCGGAATATAATTCCCATTCTACTCCACTCTTTCAGAACTTAAAAATACTTAAAGTAAGTGACTTAATATATTTGTATACTGCTTTATTTATGTACGACTATTACTCTAACAGACTGCCATTAATTTTTGATAATTTCTTTAAGAGTATCAACAAAGTCCATCAATATCAAACCAGACTGGCGAGTAAGATTTCATACTATCTGCCAAAAGCAAGGACTAATTACGGCAAATTTAACATTCGTTTTTTCGGTGCTAAAGTTTGGAATTCCATTGATGACTCACTTAAATCTAAGAGTCGTGCTTGCTTCAAAAATCTCTTAAAAGAATTGATTATATCCAACTACTAACTGGTACATTAATGTACTTTATTTTCATCTTTCTGCGTGCACATCCACTTTTCTTTTTTTGTGTGTTCTCTGTGCGTGTGTGTGTGAATCTTTTATACTCTAACTTTATTGCAATACTTTTTCCGCTTGGCCCAGCCACTTAGCTCGATTAGCCTTAGCTATTTCTAAGTGGCTGTGCTCATTTTTTTTTATTGTTAATTTTTCTCTTTGCATGTATTTATCTACTGTAAACTTTTCTGGGCACGAAATAAAAGATTGTTGTTGTTGTTCCTGAATATGATGATATCACCAACATGCATGAAGCTAAGAAAAATCTTGAATCTCTCACAGGAGTCGAGCCCAGGGCCTACAAAACCTGCACCGTAAGTTCCAGCTAGGTCTGACAGGACGTGGGCTTGTTCACGTCAGCTTGTTCATTTTGCCGTGAAAGGTTGTCCAATTCTAGGTTTTTGGACTTGTGTTTTTTTATATGCACCTTCATAAACTGCCTAAATTTTATAATATATCACGGACCTTTAATTGACGCTAAAAGCCTAGATCGCCCTCCAGTTTTGAAGTATAATATCTTATGTTCTCTATTGACGCATGAAAATCAGCCAGTCAGTCTAATTTTGCATAGAGAATGAATGACGTTTGAAGTATACTTCCCGAATCGAATAAATGTCCGGATCCTTGTCAAATTTAGCGCATTCAAGCCGGTTTGCAATCCTTGTTCAGTTTTATCCATCCTAAAAAATTCCTTCATCGATACAGTTCCTAATTTTTAACCAATTCTTTGTGTCCGCTTTCTCAAATTAATACTAGCAAGAGGTTTCCTTCAATCTCAAGATCGATTAGCTGTACCTTGCAAACCAAAAAATTCAAGGCATGAGGAGTTCCAACTCTCAAGGGCATAGAGGGACCCCAATCAGTTTTTCGGGGATCGGGATTTCTCTTATTACAAGCTCGGGATTCGGGATTTAAAGCAAGATCGGGAAAATTCGGGATCGAAAGTATGCGCGCGAGGTAGAATACCCAAAGGCCTCGGGATTACGAACAGAGCACTATTGGGGACCCTCAAAATAATGCAAGTTGAGAGTGCAGTTCTTAGCCGGGATCACTGATCATTCACTGTTTTCAAATCCTTCGTTTTTCTGTTCAACTACCGATGTAATAGTAAAATGTCTTGGTTCCGATACTTGAGATGTACCTTCAGTGACAACGAACTCTTTCGGTAACTCAGGATGTGGTTCGCGGCAAAGCATGGTGACGGTTTCTCCTGGCCTGGGTGTCGGAGGTAGCTGCATCATCGATTCCACTGTGTTTCTCTCTACGATTTTCATCTTAGCAAGATGATCAACTGCTTGCTGTATTCGTCTCAGTTTGACAGAAAAATGGAACACGGAAATAAAGATAAACACTTGACAGACGCACACCACCCCTGACAGGGTTAAAGCTACAATAGTAAGGACTTCGTAAGTCATGGTTGAAGATACAGGATTTTTGTGCTGTAAACAAAACGACGAAAAAACGATGAACTTGTGATAATGAAAACTGAATGTCGTGATTATACCATGTTAACTGAGTGAAGACCAAACGAGGGACTGTTAACCTTTTGTTTGTCTCAAACAAGTTAAAGGAGTTGTATAAATTGTTGCTACACAGCACAGCACTTTGAATTACAAATCTTGTTTTGCATCTCGGCACTTCCTTAATGAAATTTGCATTTTGAAATCCAAAGGCTCATTTTAGGGCTTTCGCCTTATGTGACATGTAATTTCAAAGGTTTGTTTACAAATGAGGCTACTCCCAAGGCATCCATGAGTTCTAAAAGTTTTCATTGACATTTGACAACTGGTTGAATGCGGAGATGACAAGCAATTGTCGATCTTGTAAATGTCATCGGAAAAAAACGCCTTCATTAGTCCCCTACCTTAATTATCCACAGTAACAAGCCCACATGCACTGAAAGTGTTCTTCCCTTCTTCAAAAGATGATACCATGCATTTACATTTCAGTGAACCGTCGTAAAATAATCTGTCCACGCATTAAATTGAGCGTGGTATGTAACGCATAACCGATTTCTGAATTCGTTACAAGTCTCATGACGAGGAAAACAGTCACTATTTACAATTTCGGGCTATTTACTATTTTACAATAACTGAGTGAACCCGCTAGCGCGCTGAATGGTCTATGAGAGTATAGACCGTGAAAATGACGTAACATGTCACGTAGTGCCAGTTGTTTTGTTTTTTACTTTTGGTAAAAAAATAAATGTTATTGTGCAGTGAAACCAATCGCTTGAGGCTCTTGGTTTCCCTTGAGTTTTGAAAATTTTATAACGTCATTTCTGTGGTCTATTTAAGGTGGCTCGACTGGATTTTTTAGGGGGGATACCTCCCAAGTTTGAGCATTGACTACGTCGCCATGAGTAAAGATAGGGAAAAAAGATTACCACAACTGTATTGTATAAAGATGAAAATTTCTTATGATCTGGGTTTTATCGCAATCTGAGTCGCCATGGCAACGTAACGACGCCATTATGTTTTTTATTTATCTTTGTGTTTCTCTGTACCAGGAGGTTTTTTGATAAATCGCGTAAGGGAGTATGTACCTGCCATAATTGCCTCAATCATTGCAAAGTTTGAACAAATTCTATGAGAGCGTTTTCGAAATATTTTGAAACGAAGTTTTAAGCATCATAAAAACAGCGAAATAGCATGCTATCCACACAATTAGCTAATTTGTTGAGAAAATGATAAGCTTTGGAAAAGCGGCTTCATCGCATAGTAGTTTGATTCCTTTGAAAACCTCCTACAAAAAAAGAGGGGAATTGCTCTGGGCGATCGCGAGTAAGAAGAATTTTATTAACTTACATTCAGCTGCTTTTGTTACAGCTTTTGTACGTAATTTGGTCCATGCCTACAAATTTCGTATTTTTCAAAAAACTGCTCGATAAATTTTTTTATAAATTTGATAATCCCAAGATCAATTGTTAATAAATATACCCTGCAAGTTTCAAGAACATTGAAAACAGGGAAGGCTTTCAAATAGGACCTCAAAGATGACCAATTTTTCCTCCAGATTTTGTGTTTACAAGCGAGCGTCCTCATTATTCACTGGCATTGTTTTCAAGTTTCATATGCACGTGCACATTTAGCAAAAAGTAGTAAATTTGCATCAAAAAGAACTCTCGATTACTTTCGGAAGAAATATCCCGAATATGCTAATAATTGGCTTGTGTCACAGATAACAGTGAGGGCTGAGACGGTGAACGTCACGGCTCATCTTGTAGGATGCAACACTTACTTATCTTACTCGGGTTATAACATCACAGAAACTCTTACAAAGAGTTGCTGTGATGTTATAATATATCACTAATTTCTTTACCCGGTTATTAGCATATTCCGGAGATTTAACCGAGGGTCCTTTTTGATGCAAATTCTGTTTTTGCTAAATTTGCACGTGCGTATGAAACTTGAAAACAATGCCAGTGAATAATGTGGACGCTCACTTGTAAACACAAAATCTGGGGGAAAAATTGGTTATATTTGAGCCCCTATTTAAAAGCCTTCCCAGTTTTCAATGTTCTTGAAACTTGCAGGGTATACCTACTGACAATTGATCTGGGGATTTTCAAATTTATAAAAAAATTTATCGAGCAGTTTTTTGAAAAATGCGAAATTTGTAGGTATGGACCAAATTACGTGCAAAAACTGTAACAAAACCAGCTGAATGCAAGTTAATAAAACTCTTCTTACTCACGATCGCCCAGAGCAATTCCCCTCTTTTTTTGTAGGAGGTTTTCAATGGAATCAAACTACTATGAGATGAAGCCGCGTTTCCAAAGCTTATCATTTTCTCAAAAAATTAGCTAATTGTGTGGATAGCATGCTATTTCACTGTTTTTATGATGCTTAAAACTTTGTTTCCAAATATTTCGAAAACGCTCTCATAGAATTTGTTCAAGCTTTGCCATAATTGAGGCAATTATGGCAGGTACAAGCTCCCTTAAGCGATTTTCTAAAAAACCTCCTGGTACAGAGAAACACAAAGATAAATAAAAAACATAATGGCGTCGTTACGTTGCCATGGCGACTCCGATTGCAATAAAACACAGATCATAAGAAATTTTCATCTTTATATAATACAGTTGTGGTAATCTTTTTTCCATATCTTTACTCATGGCGACGTTATTAATGCTCAAACTTGGGAGGTATCCCCGCTAAAAAATCCAGTCGAGCCACCTTAAAGAGTGTAGACCATGGAAAATTGTGGAAAATTGTACCAATTGACAGCAATGAAGCACACCTACCAACTCCGCGGTATGACCAGTACCTTACGCATGCGCACAACCATATCACCCGGGCAGTGGCAGCCTGGACAGCTGTTTCGTCCTTGTTGGGGCTCATCAGCATGGCATAGCCGTCGGGTCAATGAGCAGGGTTAACCCGCCTATCAGAGACCCTTCACTGCCGAGGCGAGTGCAAGCACTCCTTTAAAGGTTTCCTTGAACAAGTGGTAGCTGTTGCTGTCAGTTGGTATTGTTTCAAATTTATTTGGGCATACAGATCAATTTTCTGATCCCATCTCCATACGCATGCCGTGGGAGAACTGCTAGTAGCGTTCCCAACCAACAGCTACCACTTGTTTACGGTGGAGCTGGCCCTTAAAGAAGTGCTTGCACTCGCCTCGTCAGTAATGGGTCTCTGTTTAAGGAGCGGGTTAACCCCGCTCCTTAACCCGACGGCTATGCCATGCTGATGAGCCCCAACAAGGGCGAAACAGCTGTCAATGGCTGCCACTGCCCGGGTGATACGGTTGTGCGCATGCGTAAGGTACTGGTCATACCGCGGAGTTGGTAGGTGTGCTTCATTGCTGTCAGTTAAATCTACAGGTTTTATTTGTAGACATATTAAATTCTGCAAGCGTGAGAATACTGCAATGCTGATCGTACTACGTGAAATTTAACTCTGCAAGACATCAACAAGACACAGGAAGAACTCAAAACAGAGCGGGATTGTAGCCATAGACAGCTGTTTCGCCCTTTTTGGGGCTCGTCAGTATGACGCAACAACAGAGAAAGCTCTGATACAAAATATCCGCGCACTCTGATTTTAAGCCCTGAGCCAGAACTCTCAACACCCACAGAATCACGCCATACCACGTGCCTTCTGGGAGGCAAGAGTCCAAGTGTCAAGTTGATGTCTCGCAGAGAAAATAAAAAAATTGGCCAAAACCAACCTAATAACATGGACAGAGCCATGCAAGAATAACAGCATATCGGATCTATAAAAGATCTACGGTCCAAAAATCAATAAAGTACAAACATAAACCTGTAAAGGAAAGATGAATAAAGGTGTGATCTTGAACTGATGTGATTCTTTTGTCTTCATCCCGTTACATCATTGTCTAAAATGAAAGCAAATATGTAAGAAAGAAAAAAAAAAGAAAACGAAAATAATGGTTTGTACTGGAATGGGTTACTGATTTCTGGAAGGTGAGACGCAGGTTTGCTTGCAGGCGCATGTGATATCAAAAGCAAGAGACGGTACCGAGAGAGCTTTTAAAAATTTTGACCAAACTGTCCAAATTTCATTTTGTGCAATTTTGAACAACAAATAGCCCCATGTGTAAGTACAGGCAGAGAATTTCATTTGAATGGTCACATCATAGGATTTCGTCCACAGACTCAAAAGTTACTCAAGTGTTACTTATAATTGTAGCCATTGTTTTAGATTCGGAAAACAAGCAACACCTGTAAAAGTTTTATTAAATTGACCCCTGTTTTCTGTAAAGGAATATGAAAAGTTTAACAGTACAATTTGACTAGGCTTCAGTGTGACCATTTCTTTAGCCAAATCACAATCAATCGCGAAGCTAACATACTGATCCGGCTGAAATAGATGTAATCGATATAGTTTTGAAAATATTAATGTTTCTTGAGCAATGGCACAAGTCAAAGTACGTGAAGGGGAAGACAGCCCTGGGAGAGATACAAGGGCGTTCGAGCCGGATCGAGGACCAGTAATCCTTGATACTTTTGCTCGTATCGCTACAACCTCGTTCCCAGGTTCTCTCTCTCTCTCTCCTACCCCTGGGAACGAGGTTGGTATCGCTACCCCCCTCATAAACTCCATCTTCTACCCCTCCTCACCCCCACCCCCTTTTGTTCTTCTGTTAAGATCAACACCTTAAAATCTGTTAAACTAAACACCCATTATTTCAGCTGTATTGACGTAAAACGGCTCGTCATCAGCACTGACAAAGGCAGCGTTGTTGATAAACAATCCGGATTCTCGTTGAAGCTCGTCCATGTCGGCATAAACGTGAGAATCATCCTGGGAAATTCCTTGTTCCACATGACGTTTAATATTCTGGTAGTTAACGTAAAATGGTTGGACGTCATTGTAACCGTCATTGTTATTGTCAATATTGGAATAAATCTCGTCATTGATATCTTGATCATCATCAGTTTGCTCTGTTAAGTTAGCATTGGCATCGTGCACTGGGTGATTCGTATATTTAGAAGAACTTGTTGGCCATTGGCTCGATATTGAAGGATCTCCGACGACCTCGTAGCTCTCTTCTGCCTCTGCTTCCTCTTTCGTACCAGCTTGACAATGATTTACTGAGACACCCTCACCTTTCTTGTCATTTTCATTTTCGCCAAGAATTTTTTTATTGCCATCTTCATCAAAATCCTGATTGATTCCCTTGCTGAAAAGTTCTAATACAGAATGCTGTGCAGCACCTTTCTGGGTCCCGCAATCCGGTTGTTCTTGCTCTTTTCTCACCTGCATCGGCTCAATATGATTATCAACAGGCAACGCGGGGTAACCCTTTGACTTGCGTTTTTCTTTGGGTCCTTTTTTGGCTTTAGGTTTCCTTTTCTTCACCTGTTCAGTTGCATTCGGAAGGAGGATCTGAGCCTCGTCCTCATGACGAGGGACCGTAATATCCTCTTCAAGATTGCCATTCGCACTTTTAGCACTCTCCAATATCCCGGATGTTATCTTTTCTGAAAGATGTTCATCACCAATGATTTCATTAGCGCCGTTCTTTGCCCCCTCAGGTTGGTCAAGATTGGCTGTCGATTCTAAATTTTTGCCGCCAGTCGATTTTTCCTTTGATTCCCTTACATCGGTCTCCATTGAAAGACTATGCTGCTCTTGAAAAGTTTCATCTTCAAGCCAATCTTCTTCCCCAATAGCCGGAAACGAATTATCAACATCGATAAGAACAAGTGAACTCTCCTTGACTGGCGACGATTTTTCGCAAAGATCTAAGTAGTCGCGCATGCTTCTGAAGGCTTTTTGTTGGCATTTCCTTTCACCAGGATTTTCACCGGATAAAAACAGCACTGATGGGCTATCATCAACTGTCTTAGTGCCAGAGGAATCATTTAGGTTCTCAAGGTTTTCTGGATCCGTTACAGTGAAAACATCGGCTGAATATTCTTGAGTCTCAGATGACTCCCGTAACACAGGTTTCTTATCATCCCCCTCCTGGTCTCCCTGTGAATAAGCAAATGTTCTGTTGATAATTTTCCACGACGTTTCGGCGTCGGAATTAACAGCTCGCTTGTTTGATATTACCAAGGGAAATGAAAAAACGCCGCCGGCTTTAATTTCAGGTGAATTTTCTCTTTCTGGTGGTGTTACATCCGCAGCTGCTTTGAAATAAATGCTCAAATCCTTGTATGTTTTCTCTGCTTGTTTTTCTATTTTCCTGACCCAAATGAAAAGAAACAGCACAACCAGCCACAGTAGAGATAAAATGCACAATAAGACCACGGAGAGTTTAAAAACATATTCTCCATCACAGGGAATTCCAGTACTCATTTTCCACAAAGTTGGTCTCACATCTAGAAATTAGAAAATAATGATAAACGTGATCAAAATACATTTTAAATGTGACTCCAGTAGACTGAGGAGTTGGAGTAACAGTCCTGAGGGGGGAGGGGATAGCTTGAGCCCAAAATTCAGTCATATACCATCAACCTCGTCCCCAGGGCTTTTCCCTTAAAAAATGGGAAGGGAAAAGCCCTGGGGACGAGGTTGATATACCATACTGTCTACCTCTGGACATATACGGAATCAACAAGACAAAGCAATTATGGGTTTTAAGAGTTGAGTATTAAGAACTGACATGTCCACAAAGTAAACAGAAATTATTAAGTAGAAATCCAAGGATAATCCTTAAGAATAAGAGTGCAACAACAAACAAGTCACGGCAAATTTTTTCGTTGCATTGTACATCTGTCCTTCCAAAGCCACAGTCATGCAGGACAGACATACTTCTTTGAAGTAATTTGCGGATTTAAAGCTTATTTGGCGAGAATGTTGTGAAATAAGTATCTCTGAATTGGATTAAACAGTAATGTCAACTTTTATTTGGTCGGTTTGTATTCCAAATAAGGCTATTTCTCTGGAATCTCCGTCTGTCTTTCTATCTAAATGCGGTCAAGGATCGATGGGTTGGAATTTTCGATTACTTTTTGCTGAATGACGTTTACATATAGAGACACTATTTTAACATTAAACAAACTGAATTTCTTTTCAAAAAGCATTTTGGCTATCTGACGTGATCATAAGTTTTGAGAATGGTTCCCCATGTCACGACCTTTTCTTATCTCTTCCGGAGATCACCGAGCGCGCATATCGCGCGATTTCATTAGTGCAGTGGAGTGGGGATGGGTGAGAAAGGAGATTCAGATCAATTTAGATTTCTACCCCTCCCCTAAGCCAACATTCACACTTATTTCTCACTCAGGGCAAAATGGTGGCTTAGGGGAGGGGTAGGTGGGCAGGTTCCCAGAAACCTAAATTCCGTAGTTTCTTTAAAGATTCTGATCAGCGGTAGGAAATGTCAGTATGCGGACGTGTCCATGCAATGCACAAAAACCACTATTTAAAAATGAGGATATACAAAATTCCCATTGTCCCGTCACTTGTATTTAGCTGATCTATCCCTAATTTAACGAACATATAGTTATGAGCAAGTAGTAAATGGTAATGAACGAAATGAAAATTTGCTTCTGTGGTAACAAGCGGGGAAGATTAAAGAATACCAACACTAGCAAAATGAAGCAAATTTGTTTGTCGAACCTATATTTTCCGTCACACTGTGCTTAAGGGCTGAACCTGGTTTTCAAATTTGCCTGCAATCAAAACGACATGAGTGCTGCCTTAACACAGCCCATCAAACCTAGGCGCGCTGAGTTCCTTTGTTTTGGTTATCGTGTCGTCTTTCCGCGGTTCACGGTGCACGATTGAAAAACGGAACAGTTTCAAATGGACACCGAATGTAATAATTTGGAATGAGCACATTTAAAATACGTTGGAAATCGTGTCGACTGATACTAACCTTTCTGTAATCTTGTACTTGCTTGTTCTTGAGGAAAGAGACAGAATTAAAAATCCCAAAACAACTTCCCTGATCATGTGTTTGAAATGCGTCAAATTTCATTTATGGGTCGCAAGGTCATTCTCTTTCCTCTCGCGCGCGCGCCCTTGAAGTTCTCGCGCGTCCGAATTCCTTAATATAAAGTTGGACCTAGCCCCTTTGATTTCAATACTCAGCATCAAGGTGATCAATTTTGTTTTAATTGTATTTTTTAAAAAAAGAGTAACATTCACGCAAGAGAGAATGATCTAGCTCATTCTCTCTTGATTCGCGTCCGTTCGAAACTTCAGCTAGCCCTGGCCTACGAATAGAGTGTTTGAATGTCCCATCAAAAGCCATAATGTATAATGGCTCCTGGTCCAAATCTATGGTTACAGTGGGGTAGCCTGTTCCAGGCGTCCAGATCACAGTAATTTTCAAGGAGTTATAATAACTCCTCTAATGGGGTTCATTTAACTCCTTACAGTGGAGTTATTTTCTAGGGAGTTTTTTTACCTCCAAAAAAGAGTTTAAAGAACTCTTTTTCAGGAGTAAAAATGACAGATATTGAGGAGTTAAAATGATCCTAAAAAAGGAGTTATCCTGTACCTAAAATTTTTACTCCACTTTCAGAGTTAAAGTAACCCCAAAAAGAGGAAAAACAACCTATGTAAGGGGTGAAAATAATCCCATTTTCGAGTTATTTCAACTCCAGACTGGGAGTTAAAAGAACTCTTTTTCAGGAGTAAAAATGACCTCAAATTCGGAGTTATATAAATTAGGAGTTAAAGTAACCCCATAAAAAGGGGTTATCCTGTACCTACAATTTTAACTCCATTTTTGAAGTCAGTTATAATAACTTTTAAAAAATCACTGTGATCGTGGGGACAGCGCAAACAGATCTGAGCAGAAAAAAAAACAACGATGGGGTGCGGTAGGGGTGAGTCATTACCCCCAGTCCTTGGGTGGTCTAGATTTTCATGTTTGATTTAGAGCTATGCGCAGCGGATACAACCTCGTTCCCAGGGTTTGTCATTTTCTAAGGGAGAAAAAGCCCTGGGAACGAGGTTGTAAGTGGTGAAGCAACATATATTCCAGACTGTAAAATCAGCCTTTCTTCTTTTGTTTAATATTTGCAGTTATTGCTGATTAGATTCTTTATTAGGATCCGGTCGTTCTTTTTTGTAAGTTGGTCCTTGATTCAAAAATTGAAAGCAGTGGGAACAAGATTGTCCTTAAAAGCTACCTTTTGAGACATTTTTTAACAGCTGCTAAAGTTGTTTATTTTGTTTATCATCAAGATAGACCGGAAATGCGTCAGTGGATTCTGGATCGGGATCTACTGTAATCAGAAAAAACTCCCTTTGTCTTGGCCGTGGAAGATCTGGGTATGAGATTAACTCCAGTTAAACTCAGGTGAAAAGTTACCAGTGTTCAACGTTGCTTTAAACAATTCTAGTCGGTCACTGTTACACTTAACTGGCATATAAGGAAGACATGGAGTTTATTAAATGGATAATACTTATCTAGTAAACAATAAAGCGTTTTGTGTTGATGAATTCTCTGCTCTGCCAACATTTGAAATTCCTGATAAACTTAACACACTCAAAAATTTTATATTTGCATTCAATTTATTTGTTAGCCTGAGAAAACAGCTGATATATTTCGCGATGCTACCGCTGTCTGGTTTCCCCGCGAAATGACGTCTGAGAAACGAGCGCAGAAATTCCTTACTAATGACGCATAACTACCCAAATCTGGGTAGCAATTTTGACATAAAATGTGCTTTCATTATGAATTTTTTTTTTTTTTGAGAAATGTAAGCCTAACGTCTAGTTCATGTTTTAGCGCACTTGCCGAGTATTTCATACCCCGTGAACTATGAACATAGGACTGTTGTTAGTTGGGCTAGCCCCGAGCAAGCAGGGCCGTAGCTATGTTTTTGTAACAGGGAGGGCATTATCGCGAGTGCCGAAGGTACGAGCTTTATAGAGGAGGTCAAGGGGTATCCTCCCCCAGAAAATTTTCAAATTTTGGAGGCTCCGAAATGCTATTTTCAGCACTTGTCATGAGATACTATGTCTCTAAAAAATCGACCTCGAATATGAAAATGGCAAACGATTGCAAGTCACTATAATCAAAATAATCGAGTCTAAAGAAAACAAATCCATCCAAAGACTTGAAGTGCCTCGCTCAACAGGTCCAGGGGGGCAGCTGTCCCCCTTGCTCCCTCCCCGCCCCGCTAGCTACGGCTCTGGCAAGAGAACGAGAGCATGTCGCTCTAACTTTCCGCCGTACGCCTACTGACAATAACTCAGTTCTATCCCTGGAGCTGCCAAATTCGCTGCTTAAGTAAAACTATGGAACATATGGTACAGGTAACGCAAATGTTACAGGAACATTACAATGAAGCAGCCTTACTTAAATTAAGCGTTGAAAAAACTTACAAGCGTAGAAAGAAAAATATTTTACAGGCTATATTTAACGGCTGGCAGGGAAACATTTCCTTGCTCCAGTCGCTGGGAAGCAAGTCGACGCATGCGTGAGTCACTCCCAATTGGCTGGTCAAACCAAGTTCACGAAAGTTGTTCTATTTTTGTCCTTGTTACGAAAACGAGCTTGCACGCAATACTGTTTGTTATTAACACAGATAGAAAATACAGGTACCTTAAGCTTATCTAGCTGTTTGTGAAATAAGGCGTTTAACGCCATCTTTGCAGAAAAATACTACTATTTTCACAGCCTGCAAGAGCAGCTAAATTGTAGCCTTTTGAACACACTTGAATGGTTGTTTGGAAATTTGCTCCGGCTCTGACTTCCTGGCAGGTCTGTTTACCTGTGATATAAGATATTACTGTGTACTCTTATTTCGTGACATTTGTTTTAGTTTATTTGCGTTAATCGGGCGCTAATCGTCAAAGGCTGGATTGTTCTTACCATGGGGGGATTGTCTTCGAAACTCGTTACTGTTCTCATAAAAAGGGGTTTTGTCAGAATACTGGACGTTTAGAGTGGTTTCCAAGTCCCCTTTTTGGTTTTGGTAAACTACTTCTGGCTTTACACAAGCAGTTTTGTCCAAGCTACTTTTGTTGTCCCCTTCACGGATGGTTTCGTAAAATTCTTCTGAGACACTCTGGCGGTTCTTCTCATGCCCTACCTTAGTTACGCAAGCCAATTTTTCTTTATCATCACCACCTTTCCCTCGACTTTCCGACTCTTCCCCGCTTATTAGAATGAGATAATCATTCTCCTTTTCATCGCAAGAAAACGTTTTCTCATCTTTGGTGTTTTTGTTGGCTCGTTGAGGCACTTGCGGAATGGCGACACTGCCTTGAGAACCCTTTGACTCCTTTAGTACCCGAGGATTAACATAATCATAATCCAATTGTGCACCATCTTTTACACTGAGAGGAGCTTTTACGTTTTCTTTTCTTTCCGATGCACACACAGATTTAGATTTATTTTCGCCTTCCGTTTGATTTTCCCGTGGTCTTTCTGCCGGTACACAGTCGATGGGAACAAGGTAATCAGAATCATCTCCTTGGCGAGGCTTCGACATTTCGGCGCAATGTGATATTCCTGACGGGGTATCGGAAGCAATGACCGCAAGGTACTCATTCTCATAGTCAGCCTGTGTTGTATCCATTTCCACGTATGCTTCTTTATCATCTGTTATGCCTTTTTCGTTACCTTTCTTAATATTATTCTGTATATCAGTCACTGGTGTTGCTTCATATAGTTTTGCATAGCTTGCATCGGTTTGACACTTAAGGCTCTTGTAAATTTTTCTTTTTACGCTCGATGCATTATTGTCATCATCACCAGGTGTTCCCACGAAGGAATTCAATCCTTCTGAGGGCCCTTCCTCTGACGCTGAAGCCAAGTTTTCTGACCCTTTTACTAGATCTCTTTCTTCAGCAAACCCGGCATCAACTGAAGTTTTGTCTACATCACTTTCGTTCACTGCCAAATCCGAGTATGAACTTGGACTAATTTGCGGCATTCGCAAAATAGTTGCTGTGCTTACATCTCCTATTGCCTTGTTTACTCGACGCTGAATCTTGCATAGCCATAAAGTGATGAAAAGAATAAACAGCCACAAAACGGACAAAATAGACAACAGCCCCAGTGCACACTTAAATAGGATATCTTCATCACAAATCTTAACTCCAAACGGCATTTTGCGTAATCAGACAAATCTAAAGAAAGCAAATAAAACAATGTTTTAATTAGTACAATGACCGGTTTTTACTGTTGGGGGGGGGGGGGGGGGGAGGGGGCAGTGGAAAAGGTGCCCCATCTCATCTTCTCAAGACTATCCATGAGTGAATTGCACCGCGGGCGAAATGTGTACTCACCAGCCGAATGAATGAACATGACTCAGCTGCGAGGAGTATGAAGTCTTCAATAAAGTCAATATTGCATTACGCTGAAAGTTAACTTGATAGTGATATGAATAAGCCACTTGCATTCCAGGCCCTTACGCCTGTATATTGTTATTGATCCGAAATTGGTGATGAATTCCACTATTTGTTGAAATGTACTCACTCATCACTTTCTCGTATAAGGGGTTTCTTCTTGGAGAGCCTATACTCAATAAACAGCAATTTTACGAGTATGTTTTGCAAGAATGATTACTAACTGACTATTTTTATACTGATCATTTCTATGTGCGATGAAAACATCATAAATCTTAGTGCCTCTTGTGTTGAAAATATTCCAAACTGTTATATTCCGAACTCTAATTAATCTTTCTTTACCATACGAGTAGCGTAGAAGCCGTACATAGCCAAGTAAGCTCACGAAATAAATTTCCCTAAATCACATTCTCTCACGCTCGTAATCCAAATATTGTTATTTAGATGGTATGATAAAACTGTTATGGTATTTGAGCATGCGGTTTTCAAAGAAAAATGCTCTTAAAGGGGTGCCATATTACATGGAAATGTTTGGCTCCAGGGGAGGGGGATGACCCGCTGTAAAAATTACGATGGTGCGAGTCAGAATCGAAACAACCCAAAAAGGTACAAGAATCTACAGTCGACTCTCGATAACTCGAACCTTCGCTAACTTGAACCTCGCGCTAACTTGAACCAAAGCCTGTTTCCCCTGGATTTCCTTCACACATTTACTGTAATTTTACCGTCGAACCCTCGCTAACACGAAGTAATTTTTGTTTGCCCTCAGATCATTTATACATTATTTTACCCTCGATAACTCGAACCATGTTTTAAGGTCTTGAAAAGATCGGGAAAAAACAGTATACTAGCGTCCGAAACATTGAACCTTGACATGTTGTAAGCACGTAGTTTGCTAGTGGAAGCTGATCTTGTTTGTCACAAATCTAACATGAAACAGCTTTACTTCTCAAAACAGTAAAATGTATGCTCTGTTTAGGCTATGTTTTCGACACGTTTTGTTCCGTTACGTTGTGATTTATAATCTAGAAGTATCTTTCAATTTTCATTTAACATTTTTTACAATTAAATGTGATTAAAATGTTTTCTGTACAGTAAAAAAAATTTTTTCCTTCTTTCCGGCTATTTTCTTTGAGCTCCCGATAACTCGAACTTTTTTTTCGAGTTCCCTGGAAGATTCGAGTTATCGGGAGTCGACTGTACTTTTATGGAGGGAGGGGAGGCTCAACTTCATTTCCTATAAGAGGACCCTTCGCGGTACCACAAGTCAGTATAGGTAAATCGACCCGACGAGCACCCCGTTAATTTTTACAGGGGTCCCCCAGGGGTTTTGGCTTCCGTGAAATAATATTCTGAACAGATTTTAATTCTTGACATAATTGACCCTAGGTCTGAAAAATTTGCATAGAAGCATTTTAAAAACTTTTCACAAAGCAATAAATCTTCCTTTTTAATATATAAATTTTTTGAGGGGTTCAATTGCTAGTGCTAAAAATGAAAGCCGGAAGAACGTAGCAAGAGCACACGTCAAATATGCATCCTGTCGGCTCTTTCCTGTTTATCTAAAAAAGGCGGTGGAGTAAAAGAGTCTGGTTGCGCCGATATAAATGAATCATCAACAAGGAAGACCCTGCGACGCAAAAGCGAAGTTAATTTGTCCCTACAATTTGAATGTATTCACTTCCACCAGCAGTTTACAAAACGGAGTGTTGTTACTGTATAAATATGAAACCGAACCAATTATCTTTTGCTCTTGTCTCGAATTAAAGAACACATTAATATTTATATTTTCGTGAGGTTGAACCGACACAAAAACGTATAAGACAATGTTCTAGCCGGCCTCACGAACAATCATACGTAAATGAGAAATACGCCTGAATCGAAACTAGCAGTAGAGTAACACAGTCGATGCATCACAAAAATCGATCACACTGTGATTTCCTTAAGATGAAGGAAACACGAGCGCCTATTAATAAATATTACTAGCTTGAATAACTTACTTGAATGAAATCCCGCTTTAAAACAACCTGATGTAGTCAGGCAATCCAAAAAGACAAAAGCTTCCTTTTCCCTTTTCATAAAACGTTTTGGAGTATGTACTAAGGAAACTAGGCAGAAGCCATAAGCAGGGATATCTCGGAATGTGCATCCGTCGGTGTGATCGCTGTAAGTAATTTCATCGTGTGCCCTGGATTCAAGTAGTCTGGGCGAAGGGATAAATTTCGAGGACACGCGCGCACGCGTGTTTCCCTCGCGAACTCTATGAAAACTAACCAAATAAACTAACCGGCACCAGTCACACAGGCTAGGTTCAAGCCACAGTTCAAGCAATGCTCCAGTTTGATTTCCAGGCCAGGTTTTTCTCTCTTCGCGGAGTAAGTCACCATTTTTATGATGCAGCGGTAGATCCAACGGGGAGCCTACGGGGCATCTGATCTCCAATCGCGATCCAAAGACCGATATAAAGCCTGTTTAGGATCATTTTTTGAAATGTATGAAACCAGGAGCCCATGGGCTCCTGATGAAACTCTATTTTTTCCACCGAAGGTTCGTACGCAAGGGCTTCGTTTTTTAGGTTTGATGGCAAGGTTGTGCCTTGGCGGTATGTGCCGCCCTAAACTGGGCGTTTCGGTCTGAAAACGGGCGTAGATTTTGCCCATTTCGGTCCGGAATCGGGTATGGTTTTCGAGAGAACTACGGGAGTGCATGAACGTATTTTTTGTTTCTATTCCAACGAATAAGAATATAATCCTGGTCGTTTTAAGAAATCTCGCGTAGTCATGTGACTTTTTCGGCGCGAAAATACCTTCGACTTTGCTGGAGGGAGGGGTGGAGGGATCTGACGTCGTTGTTTTTAAGCACTTTTTGATTTTCGAGAGTGGTAAAGGTCATTATTAGGATATTACAACCATTTTTGTTTTTTCTTTCATTAGGAATTACTATTATTTTTTAACCTCTTGAATTTTTTCCCGTTACACGTTTTCTCGTTACTCCGTTACTCGTTACTCTTTACTGCGTTACTCTGTTTAGTAACACCCTGATAAGCCCAAAAGAACAGTAGCCTGATTGCAGACGCCCCCTCCCCTAAAAATCGGGGTTTTTTAGGGGAGGGGGCGTTTGTACACAGGCTAAAAGATCTACTGCAAAGCTGAAACTATATATTTTTCAACGTCATTGTTCATAATGCACGGGATTTGTGTTACATATAAACTGAATTTTTTAAGATTTTTAGAATTTATTCAATTTTTACCAAAAGTCGGGGAAGACAAGTAACCCAGTCTCGTCCCCAGGTCTTTCCTGGAGTGGTTGGCGGGATGATTTCTGGGATAGGGAAAGTCCCGAGGGAAGAAGCCTATTGGTAAACTTTCAGGAAAGGACCACAGAGAAATGGACGTCAGGCTTACATTAAATCGTGTGGCTATTGTTAAAGACTTGGAACCTAAGAAACACTGGAATTACCTGATTCAAGAAGGGGTTATTGATGATGACGATCTGGAAGAACTTAAAGCCGAGAAAACAAGGAAAGCCCGAGCAGAACTTCTTATAGAAAAGGTGTTACATGCGGGTCGCCAGAACGTTGATTTTTTTGTGGACTCTTTGGGCATTTATCAGCGACATTTGTACGAGTTACTTCAGAGAGACTTACCAGAAAGGCTACAAAGACAACAAGGTAATTATATCGAGTCTGACAACTGTACTGAAGTCGTTTTCGTGAAGGGTTCACGTTTTGAAGTGTTGATTAGCGCTGCATTATTTGCACCATTAAGGTGGAACTACAAGTATTGCAGTTTAATCTTCAGTAAAAGCTTAAATAAAAGGTTCCTTCAGTCTTTCGAAACTTAAGGATATTAAACTCCATTTTTATTTTGGCTCGAAGAGGTAAATGTTTCCCTCCAAATAGGGCATGATGTTTTCGTTTTCCTTTTAACTTCGTCACGGGTTCCAGAATCCCTCGGGATTTTCCCATCATATGAAATTCACAAATAACCTGAAACAACAGGCACCAACTATAACCATTTTAAAGTTTAAAATTTGTGTTATTGTAATGGCTTTCGTTTTCACTTCATTGATATAAGGTTTATTTGCTTCCTTTTTCTTTGTTAATAATTGTGATTTTTATGCCCTTATTTACCAAAATTTCCAAAAAATGCGACAACTTCCAAACGGTTCTGAAGATGTTCCAATCACTTTCAAACGTCACTGAAACTTTCCTGTGATGTTCGGATGATTTGGGTGGCTGAATCTACAGTGCAGGCCTCCAGATCTTTGCATCTAACCTGTGGCTGATACATTTACTTCATGAGCCATCTGCAGCCCCCTAATAAATTATTAAATTAAGGTATCTGTCAAAATTTGTGTTATCATGTACTTTGCAGGCAAGCAGTGAATGTTAAGTTAATACAGTAGTCATTAGTGAAAAAAGATTACAGATTTTAACGACCAAGTTATGCACCTATCAATGTTAAGCCCCAGGGTGGGGGGGGGGGGGGGGGGGGGGGGGCGGGCAGACCCAGGGGAATTTGACATTTTAATGGCAGCCAGAGTCAAATTCCCCACCCCCAGGCACCTACTAAATGTCAATTTCCCACCTCTGGGGTAACTTTTTCTAACAGAGTTAGGACTTAATGATTGACAGATTGGAAAGGATATGTCTTTTACAATCTCACATAGAAACAGAAACAGAAGGAACGAAGACTCTTCTATTTATAAACATTCGATCATACAATGAAAGAAGTGATGGTTCATATATATCGAAAAATAAAACAGATTTCCTCACCATTCTTTCGCTCATGTTGTCTTGTTACTTTCAAGAAAAGCAGAGGTCATTTACCTCTGGTGACTTCTGGGTATTACCAAGATGGCAGGTCACTCATTTCCAGTTTCTCTCGGTCAAGATGGCAGCCATGTCAAATTCCCGACCCTGGGGAAGGCACGCTCAGTCAATTTCCCGTGGGTAGCCCCCCCCCCCCCCCCACCCCCACCCTAGGGCTTAACATTGATAGGTGCATTAACAATGCTGTTGTTGCGAATCTTGTCTTATCGTTGCCGTGTGATACCTTTGTTCAAACCATCAAGTCAAACAAATTAATAATTCATTGAAAACAATAGTGGGGCGACCAAATTCTGTATTTTACTGGAAGTGGTCAAAAGTATGGGGATTGATTCTGCAGCAATAAATCTTTCATGGTCTTTCATCAATTTGCAAAAGTGCGCTGGGGTTTAAAATTGACAATAATTATTTTGTGTACACACTTTCATGCTGTTGAACTCAATCGGAAATCAAAGACAACAATTTTGCCTATTACGAGCAAGAAAGCGTTGAAGAAGAAATAGCAGATATCCTTACCGGTGGCAAATAACAACATGTCCTCATCTCAGGTGTCAAGGTTTTTCTCTGTTTATTGTTGACTTGATTCATTAAAAAAATATTGATTATTTTCTTTTAAAACTTTAAGACCTTAGCTAAAAAACCTTAGCTTGCTGTTAATAGAATTCCTTGATCATCTCTTCGTTTCTGTCATGAAGAGAGGAAGGCAACAAAACCTATTTAATAGCTCCGGAAGTCAGATATGTTGCTTGACCAATCAGTGCAGGGCTTCGAAAGATCTTTTGTTTTATGACCAGTCAGACAAAAGTCCAGATCCTGGACTACAGGCAGAGACGTGTAATGTAACTGTATCTGGCATCATGCATATCTTGGCAATATTACCACGAGGCAAGGTATTGTGAGACTAAGCACTGAACAATTAATCCAGAATTATGAGTTGTGTGGGTAAAAAATTGACCTGTATGAATTTTATCAGTGTTTTTAATAATATTAGCAGGCATGTGGCATGATCGACTTCTCCTCAATATATGCGGAAGACCAGTTTTGAGATTTAGACTAGGGTCAACTAAACCCATCTAAAAGACCGTCAGTATAATTATACCATGTTACTGCAGTTTTCACAAACATGCGAATTCTGAAGTTCAAAAGCCAACTGACGATTGCACTTTTCGCTGCCTTCAATCATCTTAACGGACCTCTTAGGAAACAAAACTTTACTTTAACAGGTTCAAAAGGTCATGGTTTCTGATTTGTGATTGGTGGATTTCGATCTGTTTTGTGCGTTTCTGTGTTTCAAGGTTCGTTGCTTTTGATCAAAATTATGATTAGGCAGCGAAAAACACAATTGTGAAGGTGGCTTTTGAACTTTAGAGTTCACATGTTTGTGAAAAGCGCAGTAAGTCTGGAAAAGCTTACATGCATGTTACCAAAGCTTTGTTGTGGAGATTGAAATTCTATCCATTTTAAGTTGACAAAAAAAATGAAAAAGATAATAATTATCTTTTATTATTGTTTTGATTATTATTCTACTATACAATGAAGTGTTTCTAGCCATGAATTTAGTTATTCATAACTGTACATATGATGACTCACAAGAATCCCTCCTTAATGCTTGAACAACCTAATGGTATGATTATGATATCAGCTGAAAAATATTACTGAAAATTAAGCAATTTTGTTATTAAAAATAAAAATTATAGTATTATTTTGCCAAGGCAAAGAAGCAGTAAGTTATTCTGTAACCACTTTACACATCTGCGCACAGGTAAGTTACAGCTTCAAGATTTTATGCCTGAGCAGATTTTGGGCTCGGCTGTCTTTAAGGGTGGATAACAGCTAGTATGTTGAATGTGTATGCAACAGTTTTACAAGCAACATTAAAGTAACATTTTTTTTTTTATTTTTTTGTTTGTTAGGCTCTACTCAAGCAACTGTACAAAGTGTTACACAGCACATGACTGGCTTGCATTTACATGTCCAACCTGGTCCTTTTGTTCGTGAAGGTAGAATTGTAGTTACTGAATGATTTCTTTGTGCCCCAACAAACATGTAATTTAAGATTCATTCTAACAGCCAACAGTCAGAAAAACCAACAGCAGATTGGTTTCTTTAGCCTGTGTAACAAGCATTTCCTTGCAGTTTTGGAGGATAGAAAGACCTCAGAATCCCTTCTTTTTTAATTGCCCCATCTTTCTCTTCTCCCAAATTACATCAAAACGCATGCTATGCAGACAAGGTTTTGTCAAAAATTCCATAATTTTAAATATTACCAGTTAAGCTTGAAAAGTTTGTTAGGTGGCCACAAAAGCTGTGCATTGTGATGCAAATTAAGCAGAAGTGTGGCAAAAAACATCCTTTATGTATGCCGTATACAGTTACTTATTAAGTGTCTCATTATTATACCAACTATAATGTTGTTATGTGACTGTGGTTGGTGATCATTGACTGACAATAATGTGATACCAAGGACACAATACAATTCAACCAAAAAAGAGGTAGCGGTCAAAACAAGGGGATAACACCAGGAAATTAGTCAGAAAAATTATAACTTAATGCCATCAAGTTTGCATGAAATAAAATTTAAAGGTGATTGAGGGTTGATTCTGAAAAATTTGTGTACCTCCAGAAACTTTTTAGCTACACACATATTACAGTATTAATAAAATAATATTTTTTACCATAAAATGAATTACTTCATACATGTATATCAATGATCATCTGCTATTGTATTTTTAAAGCACTCAGTCCAGTGGAGCATGGACTAGCTGGTGAAAATCCATTCAATGCAAATGTGGAAACCAGTAAAATATCAGATCAACAATCAAGTCAGACAACACAACTACCTCAAGATGAAGAACAGCCCTTTGTTGTGATTCCAACAGATTGGAGTAAGCTCCCAGTACACATTCATCCCCATTCTGAGGAGGTATACACCATGTCATCAAAGCCTCGAGGAATTGCACTAATAATAAACATTGAAATTTTTTATCACAATGCTGAAAAGACCAAGAAGGAGGAGGAGAAAGAACAGTTAGAAAATCGTCTAGGGTCAGATAAAGATATTGAAATGCTGGAAAAGTTGTTTGTGGCACTTGATTTTAAGGTAAAAATTGAGAGAAATCCAAAACGAGAAGAAATTTTGAAGGTTTTGGATAACATCTCCAATGAAGATCACAGTAACTTTGACTGTTTTGTGTTGTGTCTTATGAGTCATGGCTTAGAGGGCTTTGTCTATGGTTCAGATGGAGAAAGAGTCCTTCTAGAAGATGTATGTGGTTTTTTCAGCAATTCAAGGTGTCGAACTCTAAAAGGAAAGCCAAAACTCTTTGTTATTCAAGCTTGTAGAGGAAGTGACAAAGATAAGGGTGTAGTGAAGGATTCACCTGGTAGTCCTGTGACCCCACCTGGTCAGCCTGTGACAGAAGCGTCCATTAGCAGCGGTAGTGCCAGTGGTGAGCTTGTGGTTGCTGACCGAGGCTTTCATTTTTCAATTCCACAAATTATTCCTGACAAAGCTGATGTGCTTATAGCATATTCAACCGTCAGCGGCTATGCTTCTTTTAGAAACCCACGTGATGGAAGCCGTTATGTCCGTTGCCTGGTGGAAGTGTTCCAAGAAAAGGCAGGTCAGGAAGATGTACTGAGCATGCTCACTATGGTAAATAACAGGATCAGCTGCATGGGTGAAGTTGATTCCAAACAAGTCGGACAACCAACCTCAACCCTGACAAAGAAGCTGTTCTTTTGGCCAGGGCTATAAGCAAACTAATCATAGTAGTACTTGACAGTCAAGTGCTCCAAATAGACCTTGCAAAAAAAACTAACACCACAGTGGCGGATCCAGAACTTGAGGTAATGGGAGGGGGGGGGGGGGGCTTTAAATAAAATTGCTAAGTATCAGTTTGCCTCAGCCATGTGGGCCTCAGCTTTCGTCCAAAAGTAAGTTTATCAAATCGAGTCATAAGTCCGCCCTTCCCACCCCTATTAACCTACTACTGCTGTTTAAAACTTGGAGTCACCTTGTGTAGCATAAATGCAGTAAGCTCACTGCAGTGTCGTGGTGTACCCGTATGTTAGCCTACATTAATTTTTATCGTGTGGCACGAAATTTTGCTTTATTATTGGCCAAATATTGAAGACACTCGTACATTTTCTTATCTCCAAAAGCTCATTAATATCTCGCTGTGGATTTTCATTTTGAAATTCCACTTAAAAGTTTTTGTCGCGCCGGTCATTTTTGTTAGTTCTGTGTAGAGACAACCGGTATCTACAGTGGAGTAAATATTTGCGGATGACGGAAAAAAAAAAAAACTCAAAAAAATACAACTGAAAACAGAGACTACAAAAATTTAGTGCCACAAGGCAGGGGCACCCAACGACTTTTTTCTGTAAAATATTTCTTCGGAGAAGCAAATGTTGCCTGGAATTTTCTTTTACTTGAGGACGGCTAAAAATTTCAAAATGACCGTTCCATTCATGTACAGTTTTCGAAGCTTCGATTTTCTGAAGCTTAATTTTTCACATTTCACTCAACAGGTTAGGCTATGTTTCCTAGAAAAAAAGGAAACCTACAATTTTCGGATAGAAAAATGTGATGGAGAGAGGAATCAGAAAAAAAATCACTGTTGTAATACTGATTAAATTGCATCTAAAATTTTCGGAAAAATAATACTAAAGCCCTTGTAATTTCGAAAAGACTCGAGTTCTCCTAGGATGACCGAACAGACAATCTAAAAGTACTCTTGAGTAGCCTAAAACGCGTTTTCAATGTATTTAGGCCGAGGCCAAACTGTTGGGTGCCCCTGACAAGGTATGGCAAAAATTAATCCTAATCCTCTTGCAATTACGCGAGTTTGTCATAGTGTCGAGGATCAGTGAGAACATTAGGAGTTTTAAGGGAAATGAGCTTCAATCAACTAAACTGCAGGGTAGTGAAACAAAGCTAAATACATTCACCACCATGACGGCAACGAAACCATATTGCTCATAACTGATAATCATTCCTTCGAATCCCCTTGAGAGATTCAACGGATAGAATTTCAGTTCAGGCAGCTAAAGTGTAGTTAGTCAGATACGCGAAATATAAATACCTCCTTCAACACAAGCTGCAAATTATGCTTTTAGACAACTGAAAAAAGTTTGTTTGTGAGTGACGTATCCTGTTTGCAATAAAAGTACAAGGAGACAACATTTCGTTTTGATTTTCATTGCTCGTGAAAGATGTCTGATTTGCCCTCCGACCACTAGCCTGTTCCAGGCTCCCAGATAGTGGGGAAGACGCGAAAGAGTGGGGAAAACGCAAGAGTGGGGAAAACGCAAGAGTGGGGAAAACGCGAAAGAGTGGGGAAAACGCGAAAGAGTGAGGAAAACGCGAAAGCAGAAAGTCTTATGTACAGTGCCGCAAACAGGCACGCGAGCTGCGATAAACGAGACCGTAAGTGGTCCTAAACCCTTATTGTATCATAGCGTCGTGGTTTGCAATCGCGCTGGCTGAGATAAGAACTAGACGGATTTTAAGAGAAAAAGTAGGACTGCAAGCAGTCCATACCGCAAATGATCCCCAATGTCGACCGCAAATAACCCCCAGAGGAAAAACAGAATGGCTTGGACTCAAGATGTACTGGATCATCGTGTTCAGTTATATATTATCACAAAAATAAATTTGGCTTCACAAATAATTGCAAAAAGAAAAGTAACTGTAAAACTACATTTAAAACTTTGTTTAATCAATGTAATTCAATAAAATACACAGTAATAGGAATTCCCGATAAGTCAAACCCTCGCTATAAACTCGAACCAAAATCGATTTCCCTTGGATTTCCCCCATACATTTTACAATCGGTAATTACAACTCGAAACTCCCGATAACTCGAAGTAATTTCTGTTTCCCTTTAGATCATTTCTATACAACTTACCCTCGATAACTCGAACCATGTTTAGAGCGCGTGATAAGTCGGAAAAAAAACAACAACAACAGAGTACTGCCGTCCCATCCCCCGCGGTGGGGTACTCGATATATCCTTGAGTGGGGAGGTGCGGCCCGGCCCCTCATACCCTGACCCTGTTTAAGACAAGAATCGCTCATTTTCCTACCCTGTTTAAGACAGAATTCCGATTTTTGATACCCGGTTTAATACATTCGCAGGACATACGCGCAGGCTGTTTATCGTTCAAGAAAAGATCCCCTGTTTAAGACACAAATTGATAAAATCGATACCACGGTTTAAGACAAAAATCCCGAAAAACATACCCTGACTGGCCGCACGTCCCCAGTCCCCATTAAGTCCTTATAAGGGAGTACCCCCTCCCCCCTCCCGGGCGTCCCACACATTTAATCACAATTTATTTCAAAACAACTGTGAATGTTTTTTGGCAGTCCAGTTCAAATACAGTGTCCAGTCCTGTATGTTAATCAAGCTTTGTTGGTTGTTAAAATAATTGCTTTCTTAAAATGTCAACATTAGGGCCATTTATACGAGAAAAAATAAGACGCGTCTTACATGAGACACGTCTTAAATAAGACGTGAACTTTCCGTATAAACGGCACATTTCGTCTTAAATAAGACGCGACTTAGCTAAGACGCGTCTTATGTTAGAACAGCCCTTACCACCTGTTCTTAGATAAGGCGCGTCTTAGCTAAGATGAAAAAACTTCGTATAAATGACCTTCGCGTCTTACATAAGACGCGAACGCATAGTACGCACGCGTTAATTTTTGGCGGGAAAATTTGGATTGCCGTTGGATTGCCGTTGCTACGGGCAACATTCACATGAAAACGAGTCAAGAACAGAAATAAGACGCGAACCTTTACGAGCTGTTTTCGGCTTAAATAAGACATGCTCGTATAAATGGTAGCTAATGGTCCAGTTTCGCGTCTTATATATGTAAGACGCGTCTTATTTTTTTTCGTATAAATGGCCCTATTGTCTTGCTGCCCTTGAAATGAAATGTGCATGATACTTGTATTCCTTCCCCATCTCATTTAGACATATAATTCTGCAAGCAGAATACTGCAATGCTGATCGTACTACGTGAAATTTAACTCTGCAAGACATCAACAAGACACCGAAAGAACTCAAAACATAGCGGGTTTGTAGCCATAGACAGCTGTTTCGCCCTTTTTGGGGCTCGTCAGTATGGCGTAACAGAGAAAACTCTGATGCAAAATAACCGCGCACTATGATTTTAAGCCCTGACCCAGAACTCTCAACACCCACAGAATCACGCCATACCACGTGCTTTCTGATCAGGCCTTTACAGATCCTACGTTCTCGGCATATTCGTTTGCGGTCCAGTGCAGTCCCTCT
The DNA here is from genome assembly GCA_038088405.1 of Porites divaricata. Classification (NCBI taxonomy): domain Eukaryota; kingdom Metazoa; phylum Cnidaria; class Anthozoa; order Scleractinia; family Poritidae; genus Porites; species Porites divaricata. The sequence goes on from JBBMOI010000008.1 coordinate 2,143,954, forward strand.
TGGTTTATGTTTGTATCCCATCTCATTTGCTTATTTGTTTATTTAACAATTAATGAATGAGGCTGAGTATCTTAATAATATGAAGAATTATGGAGATCGAGGAGGGTGTTATCCGTCGAGGCCGTAATTAATTCCCAAAAACACAGCGGGCACTACCGCGAATCTTGAGTTTGCTTAATACCCCAAGAAAATCCCTTCACTTAAAATCAAGCCACCAAAAAAAATTTGCCAAATTTTCCTACCTAACAAAATCCCGGAAACGAAAATTTCAAACCCCAAAAAATCCTTGGATCACCCCAGTCACTTGAAATCCGGAGTGGTAGGCTACTGGAAGATGTCCCTATTCTTTTCTCGCTTTTTTCCCTGTAGCTTCGAACGGATAGCCGCCATATAGCCTACGAACATAATGGAGGTGTCCAAAAAACTAACATCTGAGACCCATGCATTTTTTCTTCAACTGTTTATGTCTGCCTCTCAAAAGTCGGGACTGAAAAAGGCAAGCAAAATTACCATTACAAATGGTGTTGTCTTGTATGAAGCGATCTCCCGAATTTTTACCCATCTGCTCTTACGCATAAATTTTGCCATGTCATCCGCTGGTAGAAAGCAAAATTTTGCAACGTGGCGTTAACTGGACAAGAGAGAGAAATTATACTGAATTGATTTGTCTGTGAACTTCACGGCTGAAGGTTACAGGAGAGCAAACTGTGCATCCTGAAAAGAGGTGAGCTGTTACATTTATTTAGAACTTAAAAAACGTGAAATCGTGCGATTTTGTCTGTAAATTTCGATCGGAGTTCACGCTTCCTGCCGGCGAATTTAAATCTACTAGGTATAAGCTTATGTGTGACTTATGATCAACGTATTTTGCAATGTCAGTTGAGTTTTGCCTCGAAGTGCATGATCCTAGCCCATTCGCCAGCAGTTTCCTACCTATTATGATGCTGGTGATCTTCTAATATTATTATTTATTGTGTTTGCACTTCTTCATGTAGTCAGTAGTGCTTAACTAGCTTCACATTCGGGGGTTTATTTGAAAGCTAGTTTTCTCAAAAACTGTAAAAATTACGCGTAGCTTTTTATGCTGTTTTATTATTTTTTTCTTGTTTGTTTCAGTCTTACTAGAATGTATATATTCCATCGTGTGATATACTTACATTGTAAGCTTATGATTTCATGTAACTCAATAATTTTATTTAACAACTACAGAGCATGACAGCTGTTGTCAACTTTTCAAAGTTATGAATAAGCTTACTTAGGAAACGTTAGTTTGAGAGAATCCAAGATAACCTGTGGATACTTGACTACTAAAAAGTAATATTATTTTTTTACTTTCCATCTCACAAGAGTTTAAATATGGATGATGCTTCAGAGGACAGTCGGCCAGCTCAGCCAGGCTTCATCAAAAAGTTCTTCTTAACAATTTCAACAGTAAGAGATTCTTTACCAATGTTGCTTTTTTTTTATTCCTGGTGTGATCACCATCTTAATTCTCTTAATTCATTAGAATTCATTTTCAAGACAAGGACTAGTGAAAATTGGGTTTCACTAGATAGATACATTTTTCTTAAACACTGTTCTGTTGTTGTTTTGTAAAATACTTTGAAATGAATAAATCAGTACCATGTAAAAGTTCTTTCTAAGAGGTTCCATGGAATTGAATGATAATACCACTGAATTCACCTTCTGAGTGTCTGATTCCACGTGTAGTTTCACGTGACTTTGGTAAACAAACCCCGAAAGTTCAGACTTCCATTCTCCCCCACATACTGCACGAAGCACAAGTCGCTATTTGCTCGCTATGACAAGGTTTTGTTATATCAAGGTTCTTTTTCATATATTTACTGGGGCAAAGAACATCATATCCGAACTTTAGGTTTTAGTTTACAACAAAGCCTGGTCATCAATAGTGAGGTGAGACTACAAAATAATGAAATCAGATGCTCAGATCATTGGTGAATTTGGTCAAATTCCTTTTTTGATTATCAAGTACAGGGGTTTCAATGAGCACCGACGACCAACAAAACACGTCGGCTACTTTGCTCTGAGAAGTCGGCTCCTTATTGGAAGCTGGAAATAAAGTATTAAATTAAAGAAAGATTCTGTCAAAACTTACATTAAAATTCAATTTGCCGGACCTAGACAGACTTTTTGCTTCATGTTAAAAATATTTAAGACACGTTGGGAACTTGCTGTGCATTACTTGTCCAAAATGATCAAAAATACACTCTCTTTTGTACTCAATTTAGTGCCCAGAACGCTGGAAATCACATTTTAGGGTACTGAAATTTCAAAATTTCCAAGGAGTGCAGACCCCCAGACCCCTCTAGAAGAAGGGAAATAAAAGCCTCTATTGATACAGTCGGTTACTTTGTTCAAACCTGCTGGCTACTTCAATTTTTATTGAAACCCTTGAAGTATATATAAGGCAATCCAATGGAGAATCTGGATTGTAGGTAACTTAGCTAGAGCTCTATTCTGGGTACCATTTATTTTTTATTAGTACTCATCAATAATTATTGGAATTATTATTTTTATTCTAACCTTTCTATAATGGCCACCTCTCCACAACAGTGATAGGTGATCTTATCTCAAATTCTCTGATTGTTTCACAAATTAACTTTAAGCAATTTGTAAGGAGAATCTTTAAGTTGCACATGCATGTAAGTCACTTGGGGCTTTTTTCCATATATACATGTAGCCTTCCACATTAGTCGCTGCATGCCAAACTTCCCAAAATAATAAATTAATTATCTTTATTTCAGAGATACCAGACATTTCTTGATAGTACAGTACCTCATCTTCTTCCAAGATGGATTTCAACTCTTGTGATGATGTTTGTATTTCTTGCAAGGATTTTATATGTACAGGTATATTAACATGTTCATTTGAAGATACCATATTTAAACAAAACTTTAAAGACTTCTTGCGATACCAGCCCTTTAACATGATATTGTTTCCTTTCTTTACAGGGCTGGTACATAGTTACATATGCACTTGGCATTTATCAACTTAATTTGTTTATTGCATTCTTGACACCAAAGATTGATCCAGCACTAGAAGAGTTAGGTGAGAGTGACATAGGTGTGTTCTTTCAAATACATTTTAATTTAACAGGGTTCTCCTGAAATTTTAAAGTAGAAGGCTTTTAATCCTTCTACTTTAAGGACTAGTAATAACCAAAGGTTACTGAGTGCGGGCAACAACGATCAAAGGTTAAAATGCTTTTGCTCCAACTTTGTGCTTTGCACAAGTTTGACGTGACAGATGGTCAAAACACGCATGATCAAATTACAAGTGATCGAAGGTCCAAATGCATGAGATCAAATTGTGTTCTGTGCATTCCATTCATTCGTAGTGGAAGTCCAAACAAATGCTGGCTACCTACATGGGACACATGAGTAATAACACCGTGGAGATTAGGATTGCAAGCTCCTCTTGTCACCGCGATGAGAAAACACTTTACACAGCAAAATATTAGATCCATGAAGTGGAGCACCTTCATGACAGTCCACCCACACCCCCAAACATATCAGTGGCATTTGAGTGTATTACTTTGGATTCCTGAGAGTTTTTTAACTTAATAAAGTTTTTTTTCTTCTTATTCTTAATGTCAAACCTAACAGTTGGCAATATGGATTACTCTTTTTTGTGATTTATATATTTATATATTTATTTTTATGTCAATTTAATTTATCCTATTATATTTGGCAGAGGAAGATGGTCCAGAACTTCCTACTAAAGCAGATCAAGAGTTCAGACCATTTATCAGAAGATTACCTGAGTTTAAATTCTGGTAAGATTTGAACAGTGAAGGTGTTTTTTCATTATTTTTGTAGTCCTGGCACAGCATGAATGAAGATATTAATGACTTTACATGATAGGATGGCAGAAAGAAGAGGTCAGCAAAATGTTTGTGTGTGACAAACATGACAGGGCTATTACTTGCACGTTTTGTCATGATCTTCACTTACATTAATGTTTTCTGTTCCTTTACAAAAAGATCTGTTTGAAGGAGGGTGAAGTATGGCGAAAAGTCTTTTCAAACAAAATTATTGTCAAACTTGTCGCACTGTGAGGGTTTACCATCTTCTTTCCTCCCCCCTCCTGTTTCGTAAGCTCACTGTTACTTGATAACACACAGAACATTGTGCGCATGAACAAGGAGCTGCCTGAATGGCTGTCAGAACCAAGAATTGCAGCCATGAGCACTGATTTTGTTACCTCTGCATACATGGATGCATAAAAATGCCCAAAGACACAAAATAATTTGTGATGTGCGTCCCATAGGATGCAAAGATCAAATTATCGATCTGAAGATGTTTTTGTAGTCAATATACTGTTAGTATGAATTCTGTGGCTGTTCTTGTGGCTGTTGTTAAACGACACTTGTTTCTTTTAGTCTTCGTTGTGCTTTACAATAGGGGTATATTTTATTTCAGTAAACTATAATACAGAGTTTTGGAGTTTGCCTTCAGATTAACTGTGTGGTTAGAAAAGACCCAGGAACTCATTGTTTTGTTAACTGGGTCTAGTCCCAAGACTTACCATAACTATTTGTAACGAAATCACTGCAAGAGAAAAGCATAACGATGTCAATCCCCTGAGTGGCATTCACCCAACATAGTTACCATGATACTTAACAACAGAGGGAAGGTAGGGAGAAAAACAGGGAGAATTAGGGAGTTATAGGGTCAAGCAATGAACTTGGCTGCCAACTTGCACATAATGGCCTGACCTCTGCCAAAAAACTGTAAACAACCTAAAGGCCCCTGCAAAGCCATAAGTGTGCCCCCAAAAATCAGAACTGATAGACTGCTGGTCATTATTGTCTCAAGTGAAACTTAGCCTAAATTTCATTAATATTATAATCACTCAATTGATTAACAAAATCGGATGATCGCGTAGCAGGAAACTGATTTGTTTAATCACAAGTTAGTATGATTACAGACCGAATTGGATGACACAAAGTTCTGTTACGAATTAATCATAACTGTGACAAAATTTGTGACAAGAATCAGGGTGCAAAGAAAATTCATTTTACAGTTTGCCCTTCGGGCAAGCTGTAACCAACATCTACCAGCCCGAAAGTCATTTTTACTAGCCCGAAAAAAATTTTTCACGGTCCCCAGGAATTTATTAGGAATTTACATGTAAAACATTTGTCTTACAGTACTTTTGTAATTTTAATTCTCAGAAAAGTCTTCGCTTGCCCATCGGGCAAGTTAAGCACAGAATTCACTAGCCCGATCGCAAAATCCACTAGCCCCGGGCTGTCGGACACGACTTTCTTTGCACGCTGAGAATTAAAAATTAAAACAAGATATTCAAGAGTTTTCTTTTTAGCAATGATAAAACAAAACTATTTAGTAATAAGTGCACCGGAATGGCGCATTCTGTCCAATTACTAATAGGTATGATGTGTACTGTCCTAATACCTGTCCTGTTAGTGCTGACATCAGGATAGTTGATAGCCAATCAAATTTGAGAATTTTGTTATAGTTATGATGCACCACATCAGTCTTTCTTATTGGATGTGTTTTCTCTCCCAAGGTATGGAGCTACAAGAGCTGTTGTCATTGCTATAACATGTACATTTTTTGAGTTTTTTAACATCCCTGTGTTCTGGCCCATCTTAGTCATGTACTTTATTGTTCTTTTTGTCATCACAATGAAGAGACAAATAAAGGTAAGCAATACACAGTTACTGGAACAAACTTTTCAAGTTACAAGAGATAACTTTTCTTCTTCAAACGGACATGTGTCTGTCCAAGTCACCAAATTGCTTGCACAAAACAAAATGTGGTTACATTTATTCAAGGATGCATTGTGTGTGTTGGATGAAATTTGTGTGTGTTAGATATGGGAGTCATATTTCTAAAGGCTGCTAGTGATTCACCATGTCATCTGTTTCCGTTGAAACATATAAATTGTAATTACCAAAATAGAAGACGAGTCCTCTTTCTTTGAAGTAGTGTAATTGCCAGTTTATATGTAGTCCAGATTAAGAAGAATTAAATTTGCTTCATACCTGTACGTGCACATTTAAAACAGAATTTATTGCTATTAATTTTAACTTAGTTTGTCAAACCTTTTGATCAGTTAATTAAATTATTGTTCTTTTCTTTTTTTCCCACTAGCACATGATAAAGTACCGTTATCTTCCATTTACACATGGAAAACAGAAATACAGAGGAAAGGATGACTCTGGAGATGTGTTGAAATCATAAGTTCTTACAACATAACAATATTGTTTAAATACAAAGATTGTACAGCAATATTTTTATTTTAAGTACATAAATAGACTTTTTTCTGTGACTCACTGTCAGAGGATATAACAGGGAACTCGGGCTGATGCCGAGTTTTGAGTGAAGGCAAAGTAACTTGTCACAGCTTGGTTTTACATCCTTACAAATATAGTACAAGCTCATCTTAAAGAACCCAGGGGTTTCAATATAAGCACTGATGGCTGACAAAATATGCTGGCTACCTTGCTTATAGAGGGTCAGCTACTTTTTTCTAGAAAGAAGAAGCAACTAGTTTGAATAACATTGTAAACGAAAAAAATCAAAATCTGAATGAAAAGATATTATTATGATGTGTTTTCATAAAGGCTCACTGGTTTTACTTTTATGTTTTAGTCATGTCAATGCTACATGTATATTTCAGTCATTTTTTCACAAGATTCTTTATAGGTTTACGCAGAATTTGTTTACGTGCAAAAGTATGTAATTTAGTTTTCATCATTTGTTCATTGATTGTAGGAATTGATTGTGTGACTGATAAGGAATATTGAAAGCTACATTTTCTTGAATGAAAAACACAGTCGGTTACTCTATTCAAACCTGCTGGTTACTTCAATTTTTATTGAAACCCCTGAGCACCTAGTTAACAAGAAGCTTCAAGCTTTGAAATTTTGGTAATAAGATTTTCTAACCCATTATGTAAAAACCTGGTGATGCTAAAAATTAAAACGGGAGTGTATTTGGGCAGAAAAAAAGTATTCAGGGTTCTAGAAGGAACGAAAAATAGTAAGTGCCTTTTTCCACTTAAATAACCTGTCCACTATCCATTGAATTCGCATTAGATATAATACAGCACGTATATGTAGTCAGTTGAGTCTGTTTCAAGTTAACCACTATTAAACCTAGTTTTTTAGTTTTATTTCTCAACTTAGTGGAAGTATAATCAAGATTGACTTTCACACTTTTTCCCATGGATGAGGCCAGCTGTTTGTATTTGCGTGAGCAGTGATTTGTTCTTTAGGTTTTCTTTGTTGAGATTTGCTTGGTGATTGGATTTTGCTGTTAAAATGCTCACCTGCGAACCACTCATCAGAGTTATTTTTAGCCAAATTCATTTTCAAGGACATCAACTCCCATCATGGGTCAGGTCATTTGCTGAAAAGATATCTGCCTAAGGAGAATCCAAATTATGATGATGATGATATCACATGACAAGAGTCTATTCTAGTGCGAATTAATGCTCTTAAAAAATTGCTTTATTGCTGTGTGCAATCTGCTTACACCTTTTCAATGATAAGCCTACCACAGTCAAAATCCATCACAAAGTTTTATTTACGTGTTGTGATGTTCATGTATGCTTGTTGGCCCTAGTGTAAGCACATTGCACTTGACGTGTAATGGTTGCTCTAACTGAACTTTAACTTTTTCTCCAAAATTAATGTCATAACCTTTAAACTTGAATTCTTTTTTGTTTCAGGAAATGTCCCTACCTAGCCCCTCCCATGAATGGTTTCTTGGGCAACCCTCTCTGGTATTTCCAGTTAGTTCGTTTTAACAGTTTGTCTATTTTGCCCCCTCCCCTCCCCCACTGAATTTCTAAAGACTCTTTGTGGGGTTCGTATGAATATTTTCTAAAACCATAGTAAAAACATATGATTTATGTGATTACATATGCAATTAATCACAGTGATTAAATGTTAAAAGCTAGTGGTATTTAGTTGATGAATGTCATCAAGGTTGGACTTGATAAGTGTTTACTTGTACTAAAAGAAAACGTAGAATAATAAGGACTTTACCATAATATAATTATTTAAAGAGAAAAGGTTCTCTTTTTTGTGATATCCAGACATCACGAGACATTTAGCCTGCAAACAATGAGAGACGGCTATTATTTGCATGCTAAGAAAAGATAAAGAAGGTTAAATCTGTTAAAAACTGCTTCCTACAATGAAGGTTAAAAGTGTTGGGACCTTTCCAGTGATATTAGTAAAACTAGCAACCTCCCCCCTCCCATCCCAAACAATGTTGAATTTTGAGCAATTTTTTGGGCACTGCATTGTTAGGGGGGGAGTGGGGTAAAGAAGGGATGAACCCAAAGCCAACCAAAAAATTGTCATTAGGAGCAGAGTCCTATGTGACTATTAGTTGGAAGGGTTTTTCCTCAGTGCCCCAAGTTCTTTTGGCCTCCACTTTCCTCCCCATGGCTTTTCTCCTCGCGCCTGAGAGAGGTGCTTGGTTAACCCTTTAAACCCTAAGATCAAACTTTGAATTCTCATTTGTTGCCCCTATTCATTTCCTACAGAAGAAGTGGGGAGAAGTTAATAAAATATCAAGCAAATTCTTGTTTTATTATGTCCGTAATTCTCATGACCACTCTGTTTTACAAAGCATTGATATTTCAAGGAGAAATTTGATGCTGATCACTCTTAGGGCTTAAAGGGTTAAACTAATTTTAAGGAGTTTAGATAAATATGTTAAAGCTCTTTTAAGTATTAGATTTGCCTTCTCACAATAACCAAAAATAATCAATCTATTTAGTGCAAAAATGTTATGGATAATTAGAATACATCCATCTTCTTTTGATTTTCTTATGGTAAATTGTTAATGAGTTTGACAAAGTTTTATGACAGTTTTGAGTTAGTCACATTATTATAGGTGAATAAAATTGTCCATACCTTTCTGTTACTATAGATAGGTAATGACTGGAAGTGGTGCGCATCAAGAACGCCACCTCCTGGCCCCAGTTGTTCAAAACATGGATAGCACTATCCAGTGGATAACACAATTAGTTTTCCTAATACTTGTCTGCTGGATAGTGATTTATCTGGTGGACAGCTAGCCTGTGATAGCATCCGGTTTTTTTTGTGGTTCACAGACTAGTGGACAGCGCCCAGCGTTTGAACAACCAGGGCTGATGTTCATCTTTGTGACACTTTACTGAGGTTGCACTAGACACCCACTCAGCTGTACAGTGTCTTGTTACTCATCAACACTTCCCACAAAGAAACCTTCCTTCCTCCTTTTCTTTGGAGAGGAGCATTGCGTGACGAGGTAAAGAACGTCTGCGTGGAAGACTGAGGGTTCTCTCATTTTATTTGTACATTTTTCTTCCCATGATTTCGACCATGAATTTTATAGTCGTATAAGCTGCCCTTAGGTCTCCGAGGACAGTTTAGGGCCAAATGCCTTATCTAATTTCTGTGCTTGTTGTAGCATGGATAAAACTAAGATTGACATTTTTATTGTCCATGAAACTTCATTAGGGGACAGAATTAGTTAAGGAATGTTATCCTCCACGATATTTCTCTGTGTTGCCGACACTATACTTCAAACGAGAATAGGTTGGCCTGTTTTAGTCATTTACAGGCTAAGAAAAAGCAAGCCTTCCTATCCTCACCCCCCAATGTTCTCCCGCTTTTTAAGTTCGCTTTATGTAACAACAAGCAAGCCAACTTTATAAGGGTGCAGATTGTTTTTATTCCGAAATTTGCAACATTTCATGTCAGTGCCTCGACTTTTTGGTCACGCTGGAGCACACACCCGTAAAGTCGGCATGTTAGTTATCATAACTAGCTTGCGAGTACAGCCGTCTTTCCTCGCTCCTCGCCGCAAAGGACGTTTCGCAGGAAAGTAACGAGGAGAAACTGCTGTATTCGCAGGCTATATTAGCACAAAAATTGACGATTATCTAGACGCCATTTTGCAAAATCAAAAAAGGAGTTCTCTTGCGCCGGCCCAGGGGTACTCCGTAGTTCAATTGGCGGGGATCATCGAAGGATTTTTGGGAGTTTGAAATTTTCGATTCCAAGATGTTCAGAGATGTTTTTGGGTAGGAAAATTTGGCAAGTAGATTTTTGGGTGGCTTGATTTACGTGGGGATTTTTTGCGTATTCAAAACAATCTGAAGTTGGTCATTCTGCATAATGTTATTAAAACAGAAGATGTTCTTGGTCTCACGAGCGTTGTTAGAATCCAGAACGCTTGGAAATTTGGCACGGGACTATTTTGGCGGGGGGGGGGGGTAGATTTCTGGTACAGGGATTTTTGTGGGTTTTATTGAAAACCCTAGGGATTTTTTTGTTTTGATTTTGGCCCCCATTCGATCATCCCCGTCACTTGAAATCCGGAGTACCCGCTCCCCCCCCCCCCCCCCTCCTAGGTCCGCCGTATCATAATATACATAGGACTGTATAAGACTCCAAATAAAACATTGTCTTGTCATAAATCCAACGGCGCTTGCTAGAGGATGTATGACGTCATAGTGACGAAACTCAATCCGTTCACAAACGTAAACAGGAACTCAAATGACGCCATACAAGACACTGTTTTAATTCGTCATTTCATATCAATTTAACTTTCTTTTTCAAGCAAACTACTTAGCTGATACACTGTAATGTGTAGATTCCGTATTAGTCAAACATACACCAGTACCACTCACTCAGTCTCCACTCAGTCTCATAACGACTTTTGAAGAAGCCGCTGCTTATACGGCTAAAAGAATGCGTCAAAATTGTTAAGACTGTGAAACCCCTGCTGTGAAATGCACAGGCAGTTTGTACATGGTTTGTACGCGCAAAAAGAATCTCGTTCCCAGAGGCCACGATCCTTTTGTACAGCGACGGGGATCCCTAACCCCATCCGCTGGACAAAAGTAACGGAGGCTCTGGAACGGGATTGGCGCAAAAAATCCGCAAAAAGTATTCTCAGGAATTATACCAGGTGCATCAAGACTGGGTCGAGCAAAGTGCAGATGTGCTACAGTCAAACCCCGTTAATAACAGAGGACACTGAGGGGACCCTGGAAAGTGTCCGTATTAAGTCTATTAAACCGGTTGAATAAAGAGAAAATGTAAGGAATTGCTTTCCCTAGGGACATTGTGGGAGCTAACGGAGTGCAATACGGGAAAGGCCCGATCTATTTACAGTCGTTAAATGACTTTTTTGGAAAAACTGTTCCTTGGTACTTTTATATTAAATTATCACGCAGCTATGTACAAAGCGAATATTAACAAAAAAAATATTAAACAACTTCTAGGATTAATTAACATCAAGATATCTACAAACTTGCCGTACACTTGGTAATAATTATTAATGCATTTGTCCGGCAACTGAATGATTTCAATAAATAACAAATCAATTTTTTTCTAACTACCCTAACTCTGACTCACTTACTTTCAGTCTTAGTTGCTGAGTAATTCCTACCAACCATCTGGCCGAATTCAAGGGCCTAACTAAGCCTGATTGCAATCTAAACAACGATCTTTTACGTCACAAAAGACTCTAGTATAACTTAAATCAATAAACAAATATCTGTTGATTAAAATTCCATAACATAGAGCTTTACAGCGTTGCAGTTGTTTTTCTCAGTTTCTATTGAAAAGAATCCATACAAGTTCATATCAGAGTGCACTCTTGTGGCAGACTTTTCCTCATGATCGTCTCATGAAGTTATTACGTTCCTGTATTTTGTCCAAATCCAACAGATGTTAGAAGGTCATGCCACAGTTTCAAGTTCCTACAGAAAAATTAAGCCTATTAAAAAGACCACTTATTACGAATAATCTACTGGGATTAGCTCATCCTATAGCGAGGGGTGTAGCCTGTTCTGGTTCCAGTTAATTAGTGGCACTTGGCGTTTTATAGGAGGCTCCCTCTCTCTCTCTCTCTCTCCAGATTAGCCGGGAGCCTGGAACAGGCTAACGGGGTGAAATTGAGCAAGATAAAAGATGACCACACAAAGTGAAAAATAACGACCTTCAGGGCCGGTCCTGGAAGGCCGATTAGCGTTAATCCAGGATTAAAATAAGAGACTTTTTTCCGTTTTTGCATCTTACGTTCCTATGCATTGGTTAGGGTATCATCAGTACTGTATCTCGTAATAAAGGCTTAACGGTATTTTGTACCCTCGAGTTTCATGTTCTGACTGTGCTTGAAATTTGGCTTAATCCTGGGTTAACTTAACCCAAGAATTAACTAACCGGGCCCAGAGCGTGAACCAAATTGACCAAGTACAGTAGGAGTCGGACAAGTTATTTGATTAATCGTTAGACTTAGTGTGAGACAGAAAAACTCACGATTGGTTATTGCCTTAACAAAGTCTACGAAAGTTGTAGTCGAGTTTAGTGCTACATTTTTAGCCAATCAACAAGCAAATGAGGAAAGACTAAAACTGGTTTTTATCATGAAACATGTCGCGGTATTTACCTGGGCAAGGGATACAGCAACCCTTTCTCATGGCACCTTCAAGAGAGTTTGGACATTGTCCTCTAGGGCAGGGGGCACGCCGACAATTCGTCCTTCCATCCTTAAAAACGGAGAGAAATTGTTTAATACCTTCCTAACAACAACTTGTGTCACACGGTACTGATTAAATAAGGAAATACTCAGTGTCTTCGATGTATGACAGCAAATTCCGATACAACCAAGCTGCAGTGAAAATTTTAAAGAAGTAAATAAATATTACTTACCCTACAGCTACACGTTATGCATTTTGAAACACCAAGCAATGGAAAATAAGGCTGCCATGTTTGACCGTGTTTGAATTGACTTCCGCGAAAATTGCATCCTGCAGTAAAAGGACGTAGGTTAGGAGAAATAAAGTTATTATTATCATCATCACTATTATTATTATTATTATTATTATTATTATTATTATCATCATCATCAACATTATTATCATTGTGTTAACATTTTTATTTCAGTTCATTAAATGGGAGGGGTCGCATTATCAACGAGAAAAACAACTTAACATGCTTAAGTTACAAAAAAATCACCTGAAAAGTTGAAAAAATTTAAATAATCCTTTTCATACCTTTTCCACCTTTTTTATTCTTTCTATCGTTGTCTGATTGCTCACCTTCCCCATCTAAATTCAAACGAGAGAACGGAGAGATGTCAGTTATGAAAAAGCCTAAAACACTTCTTACAAGACATCATCAGGGCCCAGTTGTTCGAAAGGTCGAAAGCGTTATTCACTGGATAAATTTTTATCCAGTGCATGGATAACGCAGTAAGTTTTACTAATATTGCTTATCCACTGGATAGTGATATTTTCCGTTGGATAGCGCTATCCGGCCAGAAGAACAAGATAAAATATAAAGGATTTAAAATTCGCCGAGCACAAACCTATTACTAACCATAGGAAGATCACATCAATCCTTTTGAAGTTATTCGAGCAAAAGATTGAGACTTTATAAAACTTTTGTTAAAAAAACCTTCAAGCTACTTACCGGGGCACCGCATACAACAGTCTGCCATACGCAGTTTAATTGGATTTTTGCAGTGCAGCTCTGGACATGTAACTTTATTACAAGAAATTTTGTCCTGTAAAAAAGAGAAAATTTATAACTCATTAGAAAAAAAATTGGGGTTGGAAGAAGGCTTTTTATACACAAACGAAAACTTCCTTTCAGTCTGATCAAAAATACTTTTAGCACACGTGCTAATGATCAGAAACCGACTATCGCTTACCTTACATGTGCAGGCGTGACATCTCATGTAACCAAACGGCTGTACAAACGGGTGCCAGACAGCGTTTTCGGGGTACACCTTTCGGTCTCTTTTTACGTAACAGCCTTTTAGTGATGGCCTTCTCTTCTTTTCATAGTATATGACAACTTTTTCCTCTAGTGCTGTAAGGTAGTGAAGGAAAAAGCAGATTTCTTTTAAAATCAGTTGATAACAAACTAAACCAGTTGTTGTGTGTAGTTTATTTTTAGATTCTTGATACAAAATGTGCGAAATTTTCCCGCAAACGTACCATTATAAGGTGTCGACGTGTGGCACGACAATGCTGCACTTCGAGTTAAGTTTGAGAGGGTGCCAAGACTTCATGTAACAGAAAATCAAGCGCTTACCTGGACAAACCGGGCAGCATGAGTGAGGTAGTAAGATAGGCGCTTCAGTACAGTTTAATGGCTGGCATGTGATGTTGGAGCAATTAGCTTCACCATCCTGAAACCAAACAAAACTGAATTTTAGATATAGGGTATCACCAGCACTGAGCCGCTGACTTTTAACCCTTTCACAGCCAAAAGTGTCCAAAGCTAACATTTCACAAAGTGTACAATTTTGTGTGTGAAATGTCAAAAACAAATAGCACCATGTGAAAGTACAGCTCAGCGGGTTTTCATTTGAATGGTCACAAGATAGGATTTTGTCCACAGATTCAAACTGCCTTCCCGCTACTCCATCATCTACTCTAGCAGTAAAAAGGTTAAAATTTTTGTTCTCGTTTTTTTCAAAATTTAGCTTTATCAAATCTGTTTGAAAGATTGTTTTGCTGTACTGGTTTTGGCCCGTTCTAAACTCATCCCCAGTGTCTTTCCCTTCCCAGATTCCTCAGCAAAGGGCCTGGAACTGAGGTTCGCCACCGCATGTTTGAGCGTTGCCAGTAGGTCAAAACCGAGCAATTTCACTCCACCATTGACCATTAAATTGGTTGATATAACCAAATTCATCTGTTCAGTCTTATACTGGCTTGAAATCGGGTATGTTTTTCAAGGGAATAACAAAAAAATGCTTTATTAAACGTTGACTTAACTTGAACAACGAAATGGGTTCGCAAACAGAGTACAACTTTCAGAAGCCATGCCCGAAAACGGAAATGGATATGGTCAGGTCAAAAAACGGGTGTGGAAAATCGCCTTTTCTTTACCACAGATAGTGTCGGGATTTGGAGAACAGGGCGCCACACCCCCATCAAGAATCCCTGGGAGTACCCCCCGGAAAATATCTCGATTTTGAGTTAGTAATAGTTCTCTTCAAGTTACCTTGCAAGTACAAGATATACATTTGTCATCCTCATCAATCCACGATTCGCCTTCGTAATACTTTTTGTTCCCAGCGTTACAGAAATCACCATTGCTGGACCCCTGCCCTGCAAAAGGACGGTGTTTACAATTTGCGCTGTTTACCATGACCTGGCTCCTAAGTTCTCCTTGTGGAACCTCTTCACTGCTGATTTGCAAATAAACCAATCCTTTGAACATATTCACAAGGAAATCTGGCCTGAGGCTACGTACCGATCCCGATACCTAAGACACAGAATAAAACTAAGAAAATGCGAAAAGCCAAAAAATTTGCCCATTTTAAGTACTCTTTCATATCGGGTATATACACTGTGTAGCAAGGCGTTTCCATAGCATGGTTTTTCCTTTTTTTATGTGCGTCTGGTTGTCCTTTCGTCATTATCTTTGGTTTTGCAAGGCATCCCCATGACACATAGGGTGAGTTTTTCAGCACACGTGATTCATTTTGTGTTCTTCCAAGCTTAACAGACTAAATGGCCTTGTCAGTCTTCAATAGGGATTCCCCACCTCAAAAGCTTTAGGAAGAAGTGTGGGTCATGCTTTGGGGTGCAACGATTTCTGTGATCGATCGGGTAGACAAGCGTTAGTTCGGGTCGATTGTATTCAAGGCAAACATAAACCAATCACAAGTCACGCTCATTAACCCAAACGATCCCAGAAAACATGGTGCTAGCTTGCGTAACAAGCGTTTGCGTGCGGTTTCGGAGCAAAGAACAAAGAACGGATTTTGGTTTTGGCCTCGCGAAAAATGAACGAGCGGGAAAGCATGTTACGTGCGAGGGAGCAACAGTCTAGGGTTGTGACATCTACATCTACATGTATTAGGCCGGTAAAAATGGCTTAGACATCACACCAACCGTAAAATGATATATAAGAATGATATAGAATTAAATAAAGACAACTATATAACTGTTA
The DNA here is from genome assembly GCA_038088405.1 of Porites divaricata. Lineage (NCBI taxonomy): Eukaryota > Metazoa > Cnidaria > Anthozoa > Scleractinia > Poritidae > Porites > Porites divaricata. The sequence continues at coordinate 2,159,924 of JBBMOI010000008.1, forward strand.
CTTAAGAAAAGCTGATAAATTAGATTTAAAAGACTCTAACACTCTGAGCCTATTAGATATTGGCATCAAGGACACATTCACTCACCGTTTCTCCTTCAAATGATTTTAATAACTGCACGTGTTCATCGTAGGGCTGAGGAACCTGGCCATAATCAGCAAATCCCTGGAGTTCCGCGGTTACCAAGTTCTTGCGCCCACGATCAATACCACTGATCATCAAATGATAATGCAGAGCACAGTGTTTGTCCAGTGAGAACCAGGCCTGCCCGGCCGCGCCAGTTTGGATCCTGGGAACTACTTCGTTACCCGATAACAACATCGGAGGATCTTAAGAGAAGAGAGATGAGGAACAGGAAGTGAGGTACATTCTAACGTTTGACTTCTGTCGATTCACGTTTACGGCAAACGGCAAACGGCGGACCCAGGTTGAGAATTTCTCAAAACAGGAAATAAGCAAATGAAAATAACACGAAACTACTCATTTTTTTGTTCAAGTAAAGAGGAGTTGAAGCTAATGTTCCACGATATGACGTCAAACAATTAAAAATGGTGGCAGGGGGGAAATCAAAAGCGAAATAATCGATATTGAATGGCATATATTCTTTATTTTTTATAAGAATCGAGTTTTTGGTACATTCACCTTTTTCTTAATTTTTGTGGAAAGAATAGGAAATACAATTCATTTCCAACAAATTAGACCTCAATTTTCTCAAGTACCAAATTGTGATAAGTTCCTTTTTACTAGACTTAAAGAATAAACTTGATTGATTCAAGAATGTATCCTCACCGCGATATGACAGATGATGACCCATATATGGAAACTGTTTGAGTTTTCCGTATATTTCACCATTTCTGTTACTTGAGGTGAGGACGTTGATAAAGATGTTTCCATTGAAGAGCCAGCAAGTTTCTGCAAATGATGGCCTTTCCCAGACACCGGTAACCTGTGGTGGATATTAAAAATCCTGTTAAAACAATCCAGTTGCTTGAGGACATGGACAAACGATACAAGATCACAGTATCACATGCGGCGGTATTCGATCAACTTTTGAAACTCCTTGTACCCACACAATACCTAGTCCTAAACACAAATATTCAGATAGTTTTTGAGATATTTAGAAGTTTCCGAGATATTTAGAAAATTTTGGAAAATTTTAAGATATTTAACTTGGACAATTTTAGGATATTTGGATAAATTTATAGCTTTTTTGGCTGTTTTCCAGCTTTTCCTCGCTAACTTTCTTGACAGAATACCCTGTTTCATCATTCTATGCTAGAAATAACCCAGTTCAGCGGTTTTCCACTTGAATAATGTATTCCATATCACTAGACACTAGCAGCCATTTGTCAAAATGGCGGATGCTGGAAACATATATGAGCTTGGACATACTTTTCAGCTTCCGCTGGGGAAAATTTTGGCCTGAGAGATTCAAAATCGGCTTATTTCTAAAACAAAAGTACGAGATATTTCGAGGATTTTTCAAGATATTTAGAAAATCATATTTTTGGGATATTTAGACTTTTTTTGAGAATTTCCGGAAAGATATTTAGGCGATTTTACGTGAAATTTGTGTCTAGGCCTAACAATACCACAGTGTTTAACTTTTCGTGCAATACCCAACACTAAGAGAGGCTAAAACATTAAATAAATGCTATAAAGCATAACTGCATTGTCATTGCTGTTGCTATTTTAAGATATAGAGTGTTTTCACTCCCGTGGTCAGCATCTATGCAAATTTATTAGAACAAAAGGATGCGTTTGCATAAGAAAAGAGTTAAACTCCCACCGGATTTGCTTGGGACACCAACATGGCCGCCGTTTCATTGTTTTGGGACACCAACATGGCCGCCCTGACGTCATGTGAAAACACTCTATTGTCCTTTCACCGGACTTAAAAGCAAGATAAGTAGCCTTAAATATAAAGGAAAGATAAGAAACCATAATAGGAAACAGAAAACATGTTCACTAACCTTAGCTTGGCCGTGTTCATCAGTGATTACTGATCGTGACAGCCTCTTTACTGTTCGTCTATTGTTCGTTGCTTGTAATGTGATTTCCTCGACAGGATTTACCAGGCCAGAAAGAAACACCTGTTATCATTTGCAGTGTAACATAATTACTTTCTTTGTTCAAAATTATCTCTGAATTGCCCCTAACCGTACTGTTCCGCCCCACCCCTCCATCCACCTGTCAGTCTTCGCTAACATGTGTTATAGGCTTACTATTATTTGAGCCAGTGCTAAAAAACTTTAGTTTTCGAATCACTCTTTCGTCGCCTTTTTTCTTATTCACCTAGCTGACAGAGTCATATTGTTTCGTTTCACTCTCTGCTCAAAACATTACATCATTTCCTTTAAGAACCAAAACAAGGACATTCCCAAACAATGAACCCTCGATTAAAACCCCGGATGACATTATACAGACATATATTATCGCGGGCTGTGACAACCATAAAACGGTTGATGTAGCGCATATTCTTCAGTTGCTAATTTATTTAACTAACTTATTCGTCTTAACAATAGTTTTTAAAGGTAATAATTATGGTTGCAACAGCGGAGAGCAAAAACGATAAATTAGGAATGATAAGGAATTTTTTGTTTTTCATTGTCATGAATATTGATTATTCGTCTTGACAGCTTCATCTTACCTGGAAATATATTTGACCATGATTACCAAAGTCGAATGAGGCATAGCCGCTGGCCCCTGTCATCGTGGGTCTAGGAGCATCTCGACCAGATAGTTGAGAGACAATGGCTATCAAAGAAAGAGCAAGTTTGCTCAGTGTCTAAGTTAGAGCGTATTATAGTATTAGCATGAAAGATTTGTAAGAACTTCCTTCATTTCCATTTGCATAGAAGAAATCATTTGTGCATCAGGGTATAATCTTTTATTCAACCCATCATCGTTTTTCGGTTTAGTTAGTTTTAAACTTTGTACTTGTGTACGAGTAGATGATGAAATCTGTGTCGTATCTTCATATATAGTTTCTGCTCCTTTGTCACAAAATGTGAGCACCAAATGTTTATCTAACACAACGTGCAAGCAGACATGATCGCGAACTGGTGCCTTGTTGTCCAATACCGACCATGTTCCTCCCAATTCACGCTTTCCGGATCACAGGATAAACGCCTTAAGAAAAATGACAATTTTTATTATAATCACGAAAATTTTGGGAACTTACAGTTACAAGTTCTTTTGATGCCTATGCGTCCAGTAAGTTCAACAGTCTGGTCAGCGGTATTCAACACCACTGTAATATTTAAATGACCACGTGACAGCCACTTAAGCGTCTGTTCACGTGGATTTATCCATGCAGTTTTGAAATTAGAATTCTGGGAAAACAAACAAAGAATAAACTCAGCAATTAGCATCTAAATCATTGTCTTGTATCCATATGAGTCCGCAGCGTCTTGGTCAGCGGATTGTCGCATGGAAGAACTACAATCGATCAGCAGAGACTTTGAGAAACCAGGTTACGAGTTTGACTTGAAATGGCCTGTAATAGATCCTACTGGCAAAGACCCCTTTGCTTTATGAAGTGTGCATAATAAAGTATCCGTTATCCACCCATTACTATAGGTACAGTAAAAGAAGGAGCCATTTAGTAGAAGAAGAAGTAAAAGAAAACTCCAAGAGTTCGCGTATTGATCTCCCACCAATACTCTTTAGGGTTACGGTTAAGCAATGATTTAAAAATGGTTAGCTTTACTCTTTTGCTAACCCTATAGAGGTACTCTTAGAATTACAGCTCTCTGCAGCTACTTTGGTCTCATACTCGACCTGAGAAAAATAACTGATCGGAGAATGGGTAGCCTGCGCCAGGCTCTCAAACAGTAGGGTGACAGTGCGAAAAGAGGAAAACCAAGCAAAGAAGAGAGTCTCTGCTCATTACTGTCTGGAGCCTGAAACAGGCCGGAAAATAGACAACGTTTTCGTTCGTGTTTAAGGCGCTATAGCTAAAAGACCTAAATGAACAGTGTGGGGATGACTAAAACATCGTATGTACCTCTCTCCTGACTTCTCCGGCGCCGATAATTTTCAATATTCGTGGATCTTTGTTATTACCGGCTTTCTTTATCAACTTGAATGTGGCTTGACTGGCTGGTCCTTGGGGGAAAAAGGCATAAGAAACTTTGACGTTCATAAACGATCACATGAAAAATTATACTTTAAAAAATTTACTCATAGTAAATGTTTTTATAGGCCTGTGGCCAAAATCCCAGATTAGTGTGGCTATTCACAGGGTCGTCGGGGTTAATATGATTTACAGAAAAAAAAGAAGGTATAAAGCAACGCTTCCATTTCCTATATGATTTCAAAAAACTTTTTGGCGTTTGGTTATGACGCTCGTTGGGAAATTGGATAGCAAAAAGCGAACGTAAAGCCCAAAACCCAATCAGATCGAGAACTTCGAAACGAAGCGTTATTGACAGTAATAGACCTCGGAACCTTGATCGCCGGATCTGCGTTGGCTTTCATGCACATATATAGCTTTGACCAGTTTTAGCATTGGAGCTTAAAGTAAGATAAAACTACTCTTTTACAAACCTATATTATGACTTCCATTGTAGCGAACATAGATCTTAAGAAGTTTTCCACTCCTCGCCAGGTTGAAAGACGCTAGTGCGCTGGACTTTTTATCTTCTGACGATAATAGCGCTTCAAAAGTCTCTGGAAGAAAAATAATGTTTTCGTAAGTACTCACTTTTAATAAACTTTGTTTTGAAGGAGTCATATAGAGTTACTTTTTAACTATACACCGTCCAGTATACGGTTTGCGGTCATCTCAATTACGGAATCTCATTACCAGCATAAGATAACAATGCTTATAAATAAGAATATCTAAGGTCCCACCCACACGTATCTGGATATTCTTGAAAACGGAGAATTTTTTCCTCCGTTTTTTAAAAACTTACGCGCCCTCACGGTGACGTATTCAAATCGTTTTCGCCCATCCACTCGAAAACGCTAAACAATGTAAAAACGATAGCATCCCTCACAGAGCATGCGCCATATTATTAGTATATAATTTATAACATCATCAAATTCGAAAACCTCCGTTCTCGTCCGTCCATACGTAGACGAGAAGCCAGCGTTTTCAAAAATCTCCACTCTGGAGAGCGTTTTTCAAAAGATGCGTTTTCAGTGACCGTTTTCACCGGATACGTGTAGACGGTAGGCAAAACCGGAGGAAAAAATCTTCGTTTTCAAACAAAAACGGATACGTTTGGACGGGACGTAAGTTGAATTGAATTGTCAGTTTTTTTGGATTGGCAGCCCTTCCAGTCCCCGAATAGTGCTTTCTCACCCTCTAAATAAGAAACACAGTCCGCCCAAAAGTTAACTTAAGTCGCAAACAACAGATCCAGATAAATCATATTAACTCCCACACAGTAGTGAACTTTCGTTTAAGAGATCAACGCGTTAGGGAACTAGGCATTAGAATGTAACCAACACGTTTGTTTTAACTGGAAAGTTCAAACAGCTGCATTTGCATTCATCTGCATGCTCACTTTTAAGAGGTTCAATTAAACGGTATTTGATTGAAGACGTAAGCCAGGTGCAAAGCACGCAACAGCTCTCGACAATGTTGCCTCCGTTTGTACGTAGCTAAACGTTTGACCGGTTTCAAACTTTGCGCAACAACTCCCAACAACATGAAACAGGGTGTGCAAACGGACGCAACATGTAACATCCAACAATGTTGGGAGTTGTTGGCCAACAATGTAGCGTCCGTTTGCACTTAACTATGATAAAGTTTAATTTACGCGACTATATCCAATGAACTTGAAAGCTGGAGTTCTGACGGAAATAATTAAGATAAAGGTCCATTTGTTTTCATCAATATAACAAACAGCGATTTCTTATCTTTTCAGCCAAAAGGGAGAGAATACCAGGAGAATTAGAAAAACAGCGATGGCACCAGTATCCTTGCATCGATCACGCAAATACGAAAAAGAGAAAAAGAGATCAGGTTTCGGGCTAAACTTTTACTTGACTTAATCTGATCCTCTAGTACCAGAGGCAAAAGGGCTTTAATTAAAGTCAGTTTATTTACAACACTGAGTTTAATAAAAGATGTTCTTATATAATACATTCCCTCTGGAGCCGCAGTACGAGAAAGGCCGCGTCTTTGCAGGGGAAACAGTGTGGCATTGTCCCACCCAAGTTATTTTAAGATTGTGAGTATTGGTCCCTCCTTGGGAATCGAACCCGCAACCTACTGCTCTCACAGTCCAGCGCTCTAACGACTAAGCTTGGGGTACAGAGGCTGGTTAGATTTAAAATTGCCACCTTATGAGAAAAACTGTCAAAAAGGTCAAACAAATCCCATGTCTTGATTTCCATTAAACAACCTTATGACCCCTTTTATATTATCCATTCAAAAAGAAAATGCCATTAAACAGAGATTAAAACAATAAACAGTTTTAACAGGGCAAATATTAAAACCAGCATTAAATCCAAACAACGAGGACACAAAAACAAACAATACAACCAAGATAAACACAAACAATACATGAGAACTTAGCACTTGCATTATATTAGAAGCACTTGTAGATGCCGTGTTTCTATTATTAGGGGTTCTCTTGTGCGCGCCATCTTGAGAACAGCGTGTAATTTGTTTGAGAATTCTCAGTGGGCCATTGAGATGGGTGTAAAGTGCCACTAAGTTTCGGAATAATCATCAGTGTTTCAATATATCTTGACCTTTTTGTTACCTACATCGATCTCGTGCATTTTCCCGGCTTGGAGTCGTACGCATGTATTTGCTTCGATATCCGACTCATTCAGGTAGAAAACGTCATCCATGAGTAAACTATTCATAAAAACGTTTAAAGTCTGTGCGCCTCGCCAATCAAACCTATTTCTTAAATAGGCAATTTTTTGTGCACGTTTTTAGACTTGACCTCATGGGTTGGAACCCAACCACGTCCATTTCTTGACCTCTGCCCTTCATCGACAAGACAACACTTTTATAATTAAGAAACTGAGGACCACACGCACGCCAAAACCCCCTTGTCATTACTTTACGCATGCGCAGGGCATATCAACAGAGCACTGTTTCGCACTTGTCCACAATCTCGTTCCCAGAATCCGCGTTTCCCTTGTCCAGTGGAACGGACAAAGGGGACCCAGGTCTGCGTTGCGGTTCCGCTGGACAAAGGTAACGCGCACTGTAGGAATTAATTTTACTTGTCCCGTGTAACTGTTCTTTGCTGAATTATCCGGTTTCTAAAGCAATGACACACATACCCCCACTACCTCCCACTTAGGATGGCACGCACCTATTTGGTCTCATGATAACAACCTACCTTCTGAGTAAGATTTGTACAATGTAATGTCCCCAACAAGGGCAGCTGCGTTTTGCCTTTTGAGTTTTAACATAAAGCTCAATTTTCCCCGTTTGAGAGATTCGATCTGCTTATTATTGAGTTGATTCCATACTAGACACACCTGTAGAAAACCAGTAAAATTAGATTACAATGAACTATCCATTACCACTCTCTTCCAAATGGGGTCAAAAATAACGTATTCGTTCTTAACCCTTTACCTCCGGGAAGTGATTGGCGTATAACTTCTCCTTAAAATATCCAATACATTGTCCAACATAGAGGTAGGGAGGAAAGGCAATTTTACCAGCCAGAGGATCTTCCATTGATATAACCCCAAATTCTCTTGATTAACATTCAATAAAATATATTGCAGTCAGAAAGGAGAATTACTAATCAGATCTTGCAGCTCATAATTCTAACACTAACAGCGTATTTATATATTTGCGATAAAATAAATCAACGCACCTGAGATCCATTTATGGCTTTCCTTTGAATATTAAGCTCTTCTATCAATGAGCCTTCAGGGTCCAAAAAAGACGCCATGCGGGGTTTGCGAGATCTTGACACAAATACAAACACACAAATAAATAACAAAATATTTAAAATGTTCTTTTGCTATATATGTTGTTAGCTTGTTGTTCTAACTAACCACGGAACAATTTCAAAGACTATTCAAGACTCAATTGTATTCTATGTTATCAAAAAATACTATAGACGCTCACTGGAATGATCGAAACTATTTGGGAGGGCGAATGCGTTTTTTTATCCCATTCCAAATCTTTTCTCTTTTGTTAGGACTTCTATAAGATCAATCGAAATTAATTGTATAGAAACGCCTCAGTTTTCTACAGTAAAAAACGTAACTTTCTCGCATGCTTAACATTTTGTAAGCGTTACACTTTCCAATACTGGTCGGTTGTTGTTGTGCATGAAATTGAACAATGACGCAATGTTGACACTGCACTGGACGAATTTTCAACCGGTTGAAAATTCTTGAAGGTTCCGTGTAAACGACGTCTCCAGTCAAATTTTTCAGCCGGTCCGGCGAAAAATTCGATCGATGGCGTATGAAGGTAGCCTGGTTTGAAAGGCCTCATCAACATCTTTATCCTCATCAACATCTTTATCCATCAAAGGACAAAATAAGATGCATATTTAATAATAGAGTAATCCTTACCCTTCATAGCGAATTGATATGTGAAGGGAGCTCCGCACAAGAGTGAAGTGTGCGCGTGCGAGACCATTTTGCGCGGTACTGGAGGCTTCGCGTGTCGTCAGCAAAGACACAAACTCTAAAAATGTGAAAAAAAGGTTTAAAAACTAGATCATTTCCTTCTTCTTCCCTATGGTCTAAGTTTTGAAAGTAAATAATGATCATCGCAGTAAATTTTTTTTTTTTTTTTTTTTTTTTTTTTTTTTTTTTAAGTTTTATTAGCATTCCCAATTCAGGTTCAAATTGGCGCCGCTGAAAATGATGCAACATGATTATGGAGAAGAACATAGCATTCTGCTTTACTTCCTTTATTACAGATTTTAGCTATGGCCGACTCAACGTACAATGATAATTATATATTTGTTCAAAGCGTATCAAATGCCGAAGAGCTGATGTAGAAGATAAGATTTGAACAATAACTAGCTTCGGCCTGATGCTATGCCGGGCAGATTGTGAGTAATGGAGATGTTTTGTGATGTAAGTCCGACCACGGTCGCCTCGGTAGGTATAAGGAAGGTAGGTCTGTATAACCCTTTTGCATCATCCCAAAGCGTCCATCGTCTTCCATCGAGCAAGCCCGCAGGGAGCTTAATAACACTCATTTCATGTGACTTTGCTACAAACCTTTCTCCGCTCTAATTAGCTGTAAGGTTTTGGCGGGAAAAAGTGAACCTCTAAATAGCCTGAAACGCTAACTCGCTGAGAACAAGATAGTGAGCGCCCCAACGCAATGGGCCCTTGAGTCGAGTTTCTTACCGTCGGGGCATGATGCACAACATTGGCCTTTTTCAACTCGAGGCCTTGCGCAAGACGTTGGTGTACAGCGGTGTCGCTTATTACGACAAGCCACTTTTCCATCAAACTCGGAATTTGGCACCTGCGAATAAAAAGCAAGGAAGGCTTCATTAACGGCTAGGAACTGCCTTTTGGGGTCTCGCACTTAAGTTTATGGTTAAGGGTTGAGCTGAATGATTAGCCTTCAGTTACTTTTTCGGTAACTCTGTAAATTGCCATGAATTTTACAGCGTCACAAAAGTGTTTCTTATTAGTGCAGTAAATGTGGATATCAACGATAAACTTTGCCATCAAATTCAAGGCTCACTGACTCTTTGGAATTTTCATTTTCTGTCTCTCTCTTTGAAAAACTGATAAAAGTAAGTCTTTCTTCATTTAATGGGGTTTTGATGGACTGTTAGCATGATCCAATCGTTTGCTCAGTCTATCACGGGTGATGAGACAATACCTTGATGGTCGAATTTGCTATCGCATGGCAGAATTTCAGTGTGGATAATATTTCTATTCGTCATTATTGCTTGGTTACTTTCGTTCATAGATAGGAATGCCTTGTTTTCAGGCGTTTCCCCTGTGTAAAAAAACTCTGGGTTTTATCGAACCATCGTGCCATTCGGAACGGAAAACTTCCGATTGAGCTGCCCCATTGAAAGTTGGACTGGCATCAATAAACTATTAAAAACAGACATAGTAGTGGCTTTCCGACACGTAGTTCAATTAAGGACCTTACCGTTATGGCTTCAGAGAATGGTGCAAAGTCAAAGGTTAAGAACAAAATGTGCTCTTGCCACTTTCTCATATCCTTTTCCAAGATGCTTCTTCTTTGCACGACATATTTTTACGGATTCAGAAGTATTCAATGCACGATTTCAGAGTTGCTGCATCTCAGCGAGTGCGATAGTTCCCCTAGTTTATAAGGGAATTCCGTTAATACTGATAGCCGCCAGCATGCGCACATCCGTGAGTATTACGCCGACGGAATGCTACTGTATTCGTACAATACAGATCGACTTATAAGAACCTTCAATAATCTTAAGCGCTTAGCCTATTTCTCAAATCACCAGTCGCTTCAAGTGGCCCTCTCAGTCTCTTCGCGTGTTGTTATATAAAATGACTGATCCCTGCGTTTTCGTGTGAAAAATTCAATTTTTGAAGCGAGGACCAGCTTACAAAAAAAAGGACCGGATCCTAATAAAGGATCTAATTAGCAAAAAGAGAAAATATAAAACAAAAGAAGAAAGGCTGATTTTACAGTCGGGAATATATCATCAGATTTTTTACCAATATTTCGGTGGAAGGCACGGTCTTCACGTGCACGTATTGGCAACTACGTGTCTCTTCAAACAAAGAGCCCGTTGAATTTCAAAACGTCCGCGCTTTGAATAGTAATAATCTCCTCTTTTTGCGGTCGCTTTGCGTGTGGTGAGAATTAATGTTTACGGAACATGCTTTCTTGCATTTACGGAACTAGTCACTACAACAAATTAACTTCCTTTGATTGCAAGTTCTCTGCTAACCTTAGAGAGGTCACGTTATAATTCTTGAAAAAAAATATGGTCACAGGCTCAGCTCTGAAAGATGTCTTAAAATGCGACCAAAGGCAGCTGTTCCCAGCCGTCCAGGAAAATTATTTTGTCATTTATCAATGACAACAAAGGCTATTGTTAATATTTGTTCTTGAGATTATTTTAATTGGGGATTGAATGCTTTTCCAAACAAATAAACGTTATGTTGTTAATTTAAAATGACAAAGAAATGAGGGGGTCCAAAATGCTGGGGGAGAAAGCAAAAGTTGGAAATCCACCGGCAGGTTAGTTTAGCTCGCTGGGAGATCCATCGTCACCGAGCCGTAATTGCACTATTTCGCCTATAAAAATGCGATTAATCTTCTCTAAAGTGTTATAGCCTTTTGACTTACAAACCTCTATTATCACATCTCATTTAGTAAGATCCTGCCGAAAAGACTTTGTATTTTGCAAGAATGACTTTGGAGCGGAGTACTTTTATATATTAAGGTCTCAAACTTTTAAACTGGGTACTGTGACGTTTTAATGGTCAAATGCTTCATGTAGTTTTGCATGTCTTATCTTCAACTTTTTTTGTTATCAGGTGCCATCTCCGGACTATTATCTGAAAAGCACGATCCACTGCCCTTTGGCCTTTTTTGATTCTCAGAAAAGGTTAAGTCAAATTCAAGGAATTTCGCCCCAAATTTGGTATTGTCCGTTTTTTAAGAAGAGACCCGGTGAAAGCATTGTAAAATATATGTTTCCATAGGTTGTCGTCTACTGACGTACCTCCGCGACACTGCAAGTCAATTAACTACCCTGCGAGAAGAGGTTCTCTCCTGTATGGCTTTTAGCATTTAATACTGCGAAGTCTTTCGCGTCGCTGTCCGTCGCACAGTAGGCTTGTGCGCGACGACGTTTGAGAAATGCTAAAAGCCGTGCAAGAACGAAATCTGTTAGCACCATAGAAGTTGATTGAAATGTTGAACCCATAAAGATATTTTAGATCAAGATGGTCTGCAGTACGTACTCGTCCGCTTTTTCGGTTCACCTCGGATTGTTTAACAGCCGGGTGTTTTATTTAAGTAACCTTTTCACTCCATAAAAAGTGGCTAAAGTGAAAAGATAATTCAACAAAGTTTCCAAATTTCATTACCTGAAATGTTGAAAAATAGATAGTGCCATGTGAAAATACTAGCGAAGAGGTTCAACTTGTATGGTCCCTCCGCAGCAATAATTTCCTCCTTCAAAGCCTCTAACACACCCTAGAAAAAATCAAAACTCACCTTGTTGCACGTGCAAATCACGCAATACATGACTCCAAATGGAGGGATATCAGGATTCCACGAATCTCCAATGTTATAATGCAGACTACCAAAGATACAACCTGTCAAAGAAACAAAATGGAAACAGGAGAGATCATTCAATTGCCGGTTTCTTTTAAGGTTTTTGTTTTGGGTAACTTAAGCACACTGTTCTTTGTAAAATCAAAAGTTAGCCTTAAGTTTAAACCAAAGACGGGCAAAGTTCACATTTTGAAAAGAAAAATTGCAAAAGTTCGAAACTTTTACACGAATAAGAGAAAAGATGAGAACAGTATACAGTAAAAGTGTTATTCGTGGCCTTTTTAGTGTGAATCGCACAACTCAGTTTGCGGTTTCACCCACAGATCCAACATTGAGATGCCGCTGTGTTGGTATAACAAACAGCCTTATAGGAATGATAACCACTGTACCTTAGACATCATTGAAGGGTCAAAGTTAGACCAACAGGACAACGCTCCTCAACGAATTAATCGTTTCAGTGTATATCATCCACATCGCCGATTTCAATGGCTCAAAATGTCATGGGTTGTTGGCTGTGTATCTGATGCTCTCGTTCGGGAATGGAACAAGTCAGAATTAGTTTTTGAGGAAACTTTGGTCACGGTGGTTGAATTTGTGCAGTCTCGCGAATCGGTGGCGGAGAAAAATATGACGAAACTACCTCTCAAAACCGGCCAGCTTTTCAGTCGATAGTGATTAGCCGGGCAACTTTCGTTATTTTCATGGTACACTGCTTTACAAGGTAGTCGAATTAAGTACACAGAGTGATGTGCACAGCGAACCAGCATACGACTACTACTACTGACACTACTGCTGCTGCTGCTGCTGTCACCTACGACCTTTTTTTTTGCTGTCAAAGTACAATGCTTAAGAATTCACGTAAAGGAAGCAAATATATCAATTTTCTTTTGTAAAAAGAATGAGCGGATTTCGGAAAGACAATTTTGTTAATGTTCAATTGAATTTTCCAGCACTTGAACACTCGACCACTATAATGATTCCTTAAGTAGCTGGTGTCTGAGTTAATGGTATAAGACGCCTATTTGCAAAGCAGTTGCTGTAAAAATGTTTAGTTCACGCAATTTTCACGATACCTAAGCGCGAGTTTTACGAGCCTGGCGACCTAAATCGATTAACCTAGCACGCGGAAAATATAACCAACTAATATACCGCGAAAAATGGTATCACAAGCATGTAGCTAATTATTACTGAAAAATTCTTGTGGTAAAGCTCGCTGTCTACTTTCCCATGTCCGGTAAGACTGGCCTCGATGCTTCGAAAGTTTGGAACGACAACGAATTCAAAAATTCAAACAAAAATTCGTGAGAAAATTAGGGAAAATAATGGCTATGTTTAGTGCGGGACTGAACTCATTGGTTTGCAACTTTCATCAGCAAACTTCGCTTATTTTAGGTTATGAATGCACCACGAGAAAGTCTACCTCAGAAAAAGGGTGATCTCTGTGACGTGTGAGGTACCAAACGTTTGTGTTTATAGTCATTCGTGGATTTTCGAATTGCTAATCCAACAACACGTGTTTACAACATTAAACTTTCGTGTCTAAATGTCAAACTAGCGCAAGGACTTTAAGGACGTTTAGGAAATAGAAAAAATGAACCTGAATAACATAACTCACGCTATAGTGCTTACCTCCGGATAATCTTGGAACAACTGCCTGATATTCCCTCCCGACAGGTCTAAGGACTAACTTGTTCTTCGCTGACAAACACAGTTGAACGAAGGTTATTAAGATCAAAATTTCCATAAATAAGTGATCCTTCTTTAACTCCATCTCTTGTGACAGTGTCGGCTTAGTTTGTGAAGTAGAAAGCGTGCGAATATATCCGTGAGGATGTCAAAATAATACTTGCGCTTCCAAACAACTCTCGCTAACTATGGCCCAAAACAAACATCACCCTGATTTGCACCAGCGACAATATTTATTTTCATTGTTCGTCAGTCAGCTCTTCTTCGCCCCCCTTCGACGTTATTTGTTCTATATAACCTAATATCGTCACTTAACATCCTATGTTTAATAATTTGACTCGTGACGAAGATGACTGACATCGGCGAACAACACTCCACTTGATGCCCCCATATCTGGTTTGCACGTGAGTTTAGAGAATCTATACAGTGATTTCATGTAACCCGTCTTACCTTGAGTCAGTTTTTTAACGCAACAGATATCTACAGGCTTGACTCCGATTGTCGGTTTTTGCGGATGAGATTTATCGGTGTTTAGATAGAATTATATCGTTTGTTTACTCAATTAGCTCGATTGTTCTTTTAATCTTTGTTTTGTAGACTGGTGAGGTATCAAAAGAGCAAAGCGTTTATTCAAACATCATATCTAGTTGCACATTCGTTCGACAATCAGACCCAACAAAAAGACTTCACACTTTCAGCTGGAAAAACAAACAAAAGCGCAGAGGTGGTCTCGGCATAGATCAACACCGTTACAACTCAATTCTGAAAATTGCAGTTACTTTCATCTTGTATCATAATATTGATGATTCTTTTATCTTATTTTGTAAACATTTTTATCTTTTCAGCGACTTAAGCTCATCATATCCTAGTTTACGTTATTTTTTCGTTCTCAGACACAATGGCTGCCTATTCTACTAAATAATCAACAGAACTTTGAGTGCCTGCTCGTTATGACTGATTAAATAAAAATCGCACGAAAATTGCCTTAACGGCACAATGCCGGGCCATAGAGCCAATGATTTTGTAGATCTCTCTACAATTTTGGGCGATTCTTAAATCTTACCATCTTCTCAATATTTCAACTGGCTTAGTTACTCTGTCGCTGTATTTATAAAGACAAACGCAATACAGCTTGAAAATCGATTATTCTGAGGTTTTGACGTATGTCTTGTGTTGGTCGAGTATGGAAAGAATCTCTACCCTTCACTAAAAAAGCCTTCCCTTGACGTAATGTCCCAGTTTTTCCAGTTTTTACATATTTCTAAACCAAGCCGCTGCCTCAGAACAAGGCGTTTACAAAACAAAGCCATAGTTCGCTGTAAAACCGGCAAGGTTTTCTGACGTAGATTCACTGCTGTGTTGAGCTGGTATGGATGGAATCTATTCAAAAGGCAACTAATAAGTATAGAAGTGTCCTGTTCAAGTGCAAACCTTAGGTCTTGATTAGATTTAACCTCGCGACCTAAACGCGCGGAATTTGAACTGAACGCATTGTAGATACTGTTAAAGACTCTTGCATATATTTTAGTTGTCTCTCCTGGGAGTAGATTTCGGGCTCTAAATGCATTACTTTGGTGATGTACTTCTTTTTCTTTTTCTTTTCTTTTTTTTTTTTTACTCATTTAATAAAACCCTTCATTCCAAGTAAGCATCGTGAAATTTTGATGGCATAATAAGATTTACGGTGGATGACAATCAATATTTTGTTCTTTGGCATGTAAAAACAGATAAAGAGTTTGCTCTCAAAACCCGCCCCTCCTTTTATCTCAGTTTTAAGTGTTGTTTTCGCAATGGACCAAAACTTTACCGCACTCATCGTTACACAAGCTATTGAACCAGAAAAGCGTTTGTGAAATAACAAAATATTACCACTTTGCATCTTTTGAAAACTTTTGACTCACCAGTATTAAACCATGATAATGTTCAGTTAGATTTTTTTTAAAAATTAATTTAAAAAAATGACATATTTTCACTGAATCAATTGTGATTTTCTACCAGCTCTTGAGTTTAAGAGGTCGGGTTGGATGAGCAAACCGTCCAGCAAAATATTAGCGTATAAAAACACTTCAGTCCTAAAGCATGGCGGCGTCTGCCCGCTGTGTGCTACAGAGATTTGAATCAGTGTAAAACGCCGCCTTTTCTACCGTTTCTGCATGCTATGTTTACCGACCGCAAAAAATAACTCGTGACTCTGCAAAGACGCCGTTCATAGCACCTACGTAAGTGATCGACTACCGGGCGGCTACCGGGCATAATTGTGAAAAGTGGCATGTGGAAGTGATTGGCTACACAGTCTGACTGAAGTTCACATCGGTGCCTTCTAGAACAACCTCAGTTTAGCAAACGAAAACCTCTCTATGAAATGAAATACAGCTGTATGTAACCCATAGCGTGTCTTGTTTACTATCTAAAAAATCATTATCACCCAAAGTACCAAAATATTTCCAGAAAAAGTTCTAGATTTCATGTGGTAAAATATTGAAGGACAAATACGTGAAAGTATTGCGGAAGAACTGAAAATCATTTGAATGTAGTCACATCATGGGATTTCTTTCCAGTCTGACTCCCCTTTATCACTTCTGATATATACCCTTTGTTCCTTCACACTTGAATATAATGGGAGACAAAAAGGGGATAGTTGTGCTGTCCGATGGAGCTCTAAACTTACTTACGCCAAGGGCCGGCTTTGCCGGCTCAATGCCGAAAAAGTGAACGCGTGTTTTTTCTCCCAGAGACACACCCGTGAGATCTATCGACTATTAAGCATGGCCTTTTACAAATTTTTTTTTCCAGTTACATTCGTGCTTGTCTAAAAGGGAAGATGAAATTTAACTATTAATATCGACTTGTCTGCTTGTAAAGATTGCAAAACTATTTCTGGCAGAACGGAAACGCTTACAAGAGATTCTAGAAGAGATGCAATCAACATTGTTATTACTTCATTCACACCTGATTCCACAAGCACGGGAGAAAAATATCTGTCGTAGAAATATATATATTCAAAAAAATATGGATGAAGAAGAAAGGTGGTGCAGAGCTTCTAATGGATTCGTCTTCAAACTTGCGATATGATAATATGTGTACCTTTTTCAAGAAAGTTCTTAAGTCCGTGTTCAAACCATGTTTCAAACAATATCAATCTGCCAGGGCAACCTCCAAGAATGGCTACTCTCAAATGTTATAAAGGGCTGAGAAACGGAATCCTAGACGGCTTAAGTGGTAATTACTTTAGTCCGTTGTTGGAGATTTTGAACAACAGAGCTATGAAGAAGTTGTGGCGGGTTCCTTTTCAAGGCAGTTAACGTTCGTACTAAGAAAGTCCTGTTACAATTCCAGTTACGTTAATTTTTGTTCAATCTGCTCACTTCGATCTGTATAGTTACAAATTTAGCTGTAAGGCTACTGTGCATCTGATAGACTTCGTGCAAATTAAAATGGCTTTTTGTTGATATTTCCACTAGCAGTGCGCGAATGTCTAACTTCTATAAAAAGGTATCATAAACAGCTTAAACGCCATTAATTTTTCTCTGTCATTAAGCTCTTTCGAGAAGCCATTATCACATCAAAGTGCACATATTTGTAAAGAATAGAGAATATATTTCACTTTTCAGTGGTTCTGCTCGGAATAAATGTTGACAGCTGATTTGTAACAAGAACTTGCCTGCGTTGAAATTGTGTTAAAGTGAAGTAGCCTCTTGCACAAATGATAGATATAGCTGCTTGAGTTGGCAGTGTGTTGTGGTGCTACGAAGTGTGAATGTGATGCCGGCTACATTCAAACAGGTTAAAACTGTATCGCTCGCCTTTGAAACTGTCTAATCTTATCAAAATTTATTATTGCTATTATTTGGTCACTTTAAGAGGTAATGTCAACAAATGAAATCAAGAGTAAATATTCTAACTATAAAATGCTATTAGAGGAGCTAATCAATTGCTTTTTATAGTGTTCAGTTTCCTTTTATTGAAGGAAGTAGTGGAAATATTATACGTGTTTGCGCTCTGCTGGGTTATTAGGGACCTTAAGCAACGACAACGGCGACGTCAACGAGAACGGCAAAAAAGCAGTTGGTTTAGATTGACAAAACAACAACTTTGCACGTGCATCACGCTTTTTTGTACATTTCTTGCCGTCACTGCACGACTAAGACGTGAAAATGCCTAATTTCTCGTTTTGGGGAGGACGTGAACACAAGACAACAACTTCTTTTTCTTTTCCTGAACTTTGATACAGTCTTTTAGAATTCAACTTCAGAATAAAAAATTCCCAACATTTGACGAACTGAACGAGATGGAATAAGCGCAATAAAGTTAAAAGCAGCGCAAATTCACTTTTTAAGCGATCGGTTTTCGTAGGCGTCGTTGTCGTTGTTGCTTAAACTCCCTAATGACTAAATCTGCAACGCTTGCACCGTTTAGTGTACTGAAATGTAACCGCTATGAGTCTGTGGAATTATCAACGTGCGTCCCATAAATCATACGATTTTTCCCTTTCTGATATTATGCTGGAAAAGCTGGTTCTAATTTTGAGTCTAAGGATGAGATTTTTTGAAAAGTGTTATTGTTTAAATGAAGTCTATTCAACAGTACTGTGGATTTTGAAATCGAATGCCAATTTACATGAAGATTCTTTTGAAGATGCAAGAATTCTTTAGTCTCAGACGGTATTAACTAAAAAGTCAGTGATGTGTAAAAGTAGAACTCACTGGCTGCTTCTAATCAGACCCTAAAAATACTGAATACACTGCATATTTAAATGACCTGTTTGCACCGAGAGACCCTTTTCCACAATCCGCAAGGCTGAAAATTATTATTATTATTATTATTATTATTATTAGTATTACTCTTTTTCAACCAAAAAAAATTCAAAGGACCACTCGAGACTATGATTTGCTTTAATTAAGAGTGGAGCTTATGCGTTTACTAGACGTCGGTCCATGACTCAAATTGCACAGCAGCAAAACTTTCAAACTGGCGTATTTAGAAAAAGGTATGTTTGTAAACCATATACCAACACAAGCTTTTTTCACTGTGGAGTGCGCAGTAACCCTTTTTTTTAACCGCACATATCAAACAATTTTACTTTCAATAGTTCGTGACCCACTATAGCTGGCGATCATCAAATTCGATCATTACAGCAAAATCGTTGCAAGATTGTTTACGCATGACAACCTTCTGACCCAAACAAATTGAAGTCGCTTTTCTGAAAGAACAATGAACGTAAAATAAACATATATATTTAAAGCTGTATTTACTTTTGACAAGCGCAAGTCTTTCTCTTTGTTAAAACTGAAATCTTTACCAAGATGGAGCTTTAAACAGTAAAAAGTTTGTTTTGTTTTTGATATAGCGAGTTTAGTCGCGTGACGTTGTTTCTGTTTCTCAAGTTCAAAGCCGTTTGTTATCGTCTCTATCTAAATGATATTATCAGAATATAAAGGAGCCATACCAAACTGCAATCAACAGACTTCATGTTTGTACTCAGCACACGCATGTCCAACCACTGTAATACTCTAATCGTTGGACCTGATTGTATTTCCATTTCAGGCTAATTGAAAAGCTTTGACTGGGGTGGGGGGGGGGGGGGGGGGGGGGAGAGAGAGACCCTACAACTGCGGCTTAATTCGCCTTTCATTTTCTATGAGATACATCGAATCATGCAATGGCTTTCGAACCTACTCCAATCATCATATCACTACATCAAGGATCTCTCAAGTATGATACAATGTAACTGTGAAAGGCAACATGTCAACCCGGGGGGGAGTGCAAGGATGTGTACTGTTCAAGTACAGCGGGCGGGGAAGAACAATAAGCTGAGTACACTCTTGATTTTTATGGCTAAAAATAGAGAAAAATGTTTAAAAAACACTTCCTAGAAGATACATAGCTCAGACTAGCCGGCGTTCGGTCAAGATCACCAGATTCCACCAACAGTCTCAACGTCAGGAATATACTTACCTTACCATGAGGAACAGCAGTACTAATGTTTGGGTGAATGTTGATATACATATTATGCACTGTCAATGCCCATCCATGACGTCCTCAAAACACAAGGTAAAAGTCGTATATGCCTTTCAAACTCTAATGATAGGATAGCGGTTGAACATCTTAAGAGAATTTTGAGGCTCAAATTAGCCATAAAAATTCAAATCATCAGTCCTGCCTTGACTAGGATCAGAAAGAGGACGTTCTACAAAAAAAAGAAAAGACTCGATTTGTTTTTTTCTCTCAAAATGGCCTACTAACTTCCTGCTATAATCCTAGGTTTTGCTCATGCAAACTGAAGGGTCTTGAAGAAGTGCGACAATCGGGAGCGATACGATGGTGAGAAGATAGGCCTATAGAGGTAGGTCATGGGATGAAAAGGAGTGACAGCTAGAAATCCGTCCGCCCTACCACGCCAATTCGTTCCAGAAGAAAATAGCGCGCAGTTCTTGATATTTTTCCCAAGGTCCAAGCCAGCCAGGCCATTTGTAACTTATCAGTCTATGGATCCTGCGGCCTGACCCTAAAATAGGTGAGAGCACCTTTAAACTTAGCCGTCAGCGAGACTGGTGAGCTTGACTCGACTGTGGTCGAGATTTGAGAAAGGACCTTTCCAGATGCAAATGGAAGCTTTTGAGAAGCGCTTTCATCTGACTCGCTGTTTATTATTTTCCACAACTTAGCAATTATTTGGTTTCAATGAAAAAAGCTAAGCAGCAACCGCAGGTCCAAATTTCACTGGAAGCTAGAGACAAGTGGAGGCTGAGTGAGTCTTAAGTGTCCATTGACTCGCATTGTAACAGCAGTCGTTTTTGGCAAAAGAGGCAGCTTAGGAGTTAGGCAACAGAGCCAAACAGGAAGAAAACAAACATTTCACCCGCGAAGAAAATATAACCTTTGAGGGCGTAGGAATTCAAAATGATGAATATTTAAAAAGTATGCAATAAAAGACTGAGTTGTTATGAGAAGCAGATCAGGAATAAAAAATAACTGAACTGCACTGGAAAAAATACAGTGTTAACAATCAAAACACCTAAATAGGACTAGACAAGTATGCTACAAAAAAATAACTGAAAAACTTATACTATTGAGCAAAGTATATAGACTATATTGGACGATGTGGGCCATCGCATAGTTGTCCTTAAGCAATAACACTTCTTTACAAGCGATATGCATCTGTATACAGTTTTTTCGAAACCGTTTCTTACATTTAGAAACTCAAAACAAGCTGACCGTGCAAAATCATTACTACGCTGCAGAACTGACTGCCTGCTAAGATTTTAGCTTCCCTAACATCACTATGTTGGGGCGTATTTTCAATAATTTCACATGTCATTCAGACTTGAATATCTACACGTATTTCATATCATAACGATCATGAAAATATGCGCTCAACCAATATGAACTTATGATCATTATTTGACGTCTTAAATGAGCTCACTTGCCAGATATTGTTGTCCTTGTACCTGACTAAGAAGGTCAACAGGAAGGTGATTGTTGTTGTTGTTATTTTTACCTATTTACCGTATAGTAAAAAGACAGTGTGTCTTGTTGTGACTTTTGACTATGGGGTCCTAGTTCGAGTTCCAAAGAGCCAACAATTGTGTGGATTATGATTTTTAAAACACTCTTTGTGATTGGCTAAACACTCTTGAATTAGTATTCAACAGCCTTCGTCCTACTATTTGAGGCGCAACGATAATGGTCGTTTGTTGGAAAGACCAAGTGTGAAAACCAAGAAAACATTGGGAGACAGAGCCTTCCAGGTAGTGGCTCCTTTTCTGTGGAATAAGCTGCCAAGGTCCGCGCGTGAAGCAGCGAGCTTAGAATCTTTTAAGATTTTAATTAGGACATTTTTATTTAAGGAATCATTTCAGTTATCTTAGTATATCTATATCTTATTTGTACTTATTTTTTACTTACTTATGTAAATATATATATATGATTTTGATAGAAAGATTTGTAAAATTTAGTTATTGATTGCTATTGTTACGCGCTTTTGAATATTTTATAGAAAAGGCGCAATACAAATAATAAATGTTATTGTTATTGTTATTGTCTTGCCCACTTTCTTAGCCAATTAGAGGTAAGATTAAAATCAATAGTAAATTGCTCGAGCTGGAAATTGCTAGGAATATTATTTAAGTACTAATACAAACCGTCTTGATTCTAATAGTCACGTGGGAAGATGTTCAAGATGTATTTAGCCCAAGAGACGTGTAAAAGAGATACCGGACGCCTTAACATCGCCTTAACAAATCTGCTTTTATAGGTAACCATTCAAACTCAGCTTTCATATCTTTCCTCGCAACAAAAGAAAAATTACAAATAACTCTTATCCCTTGGAATAATTCTTATGCCACATGACTAAAACAGTCCAATTCTGGAAGTGCGCCGTCATGAACACAGAAAAGGGTCTGGTGACGAGATTCCAGTTTCGATTCTTTGGTTGCTTACAAAACAAAACCTTTGGATGCGAAAATGTTACGCACTTATACCACGCAATTACTTGTCCTATTTCCATGGAAACGCGCTGCTAATTCTGCAGGTGATAGTCTTGACAATTATAAGAGAATTAACAGGTAAAATTTGCCATTAATGACAAATTTGTTTTACTCGGAATTATTTTCCTTTCTGACTGCGCACGTCTGTGTTGGTCAGCCATAATAAAAGGGTGTTTCTGTTGTTTTTTTTTTTACCTCTAGTAGCTTATATGTGCTATATTTGCTTCCAGCGCCAGTTTTGATAAGTTTAAAAAGTTCCAATTTCAAGAAAATCTGAATCCGTTTAAATTTTCATATCACTTAAGATTACATCATTGATCCATCTTTGTCGTAACCCATACTTTCTTCTGGGCTGCAGTTATGTTGTATTTCTAACTTTGCTTTTCTAAATAACAAGCTGGCAGTCTGGTTTTCCTTCATCGCTATCGCTTTGAAGAGGTTTTTTTAAATAATCATCAGAGGTCAGTTTTTTTCTCCGGCTGACTGCATCTACCTTCACGGGTCATGACTACAGCTGAAAAATATTACCAGTCATGATGTGAAGGGCTCGCCAAGGTGTCTTTTTCACTAATCACACGGTTCGGTGAAACCCATTCGGATGATTGATTCCCAATCTGAATCTAGCTGGTGGCATGTCCAATTTGACGTTAGTTCGTTACGCTCTTATTGTGTTCTTAATTTAAAACCATCCGCGTCGACTAACTATGACAAATCAAACCTGCCTACTGTACGCATGGCCACCCGACCGTACTCGTCTTCATACCAACAAACTTGCGTAATGGTTCCCCTTGTGCTTATTGTTCATACTTTAAAGGGTCATTGCCTTGTTAAGAGACTAAAACAAAGTTGTGCTCGGCTGGTTTTATATTATATGAGCAGCGCAGTTGTTTTTGGGCTTTGCTGCTGCAGATCCTTATGGTGAAATTGTTTTTGTTTCGTCTGGGATCATTATTAAGTTTACTAATTTTACTTGTTTGGGAAGCATTCTATAGCCAAAACGAAGCAAATTACGCAGGTATCGAATCTTAATCTTTGGATCTGTTGTTTTGCAACTAATGCTTTTAAAAGTACAATGTTCCTGATCCTAAAACTGTTTTGTGCTAGAAACCATCAATTCTATCTTATTGTGGTCGTTATTATTATTATTTTTGTAGAAGGCAACAACTTCCAGCGTCAAAACGTCTATACATTTACAGAAAATGTTTGGAAGGTAAGCGGTATTTTTGCAGACAGTCGATATGGTTGTCTGTTTCAAACAACAACTCTGTTTCCCGTTGCGATTCAGTCGTAACCTCTAGGGCAACACGCTTGCTTTCTCCTAAACATAAAAAAAGACACTCAAGACCATAGCCCTGTTTAGATGGCTGAGTTTTTTATAGTATGCGAGCCATTAAGATTCAGTGAATCAAGTGTCGGCTTAGTTCTGGAACGTACACCAAACAGTTATACACTCTGATAAAGAACCATATGCTTCTAGCAAATGACACCGGCTCTCTAAATCGTCAGATTTACTGACAATAAATTGCATACTTCCATATTCAAGAGATTTTAACCTCTTGAATTAAAATTCACTTAAACTATCGATTGATCGATGAGGTAACCTGTTTCCCTGAAAACTAAACAGCTTCAGTTAGTTTACGGGGTGGCTCCAACGCTTTTTAAGGGTACCCTTACCATTATTCAGGACTAAAACCAGTCCATTCGTAACTGAAGAGAATTCCACTATTAGTCAGGACGGTCCATTCAGATTAGTCCGTTCTTATAAAGAATGTAAGGCAGTGATGAGTTTTAAGTTTAAACTCTTGAAGAAAGCCAAGCCTTTTCAAAATGAGTCAGATCCAAATGCCCAGTTTTGCCATTTTAAGCCAGTTTATATCACAGTAGTGATAAAGCTTGTTGATAACGAAACGGTTGAGTTCAGGAGAGTGAGCCGAATTTCACTGAATCAGTGAATTTAAAAGAATCGTACGTACCCTCGTTTTTAAAAGGAGTCGCACAGCACCATCTGAAACACAAAGGTATTTACAATAGGAGATGATGTTTCGAATGCAGGCCAGTATTGAATGAAAAATATATTTTATTGTTAAATTAGTTTTCTGCAGATTAAACATTCCTGTTCGATTCTAATTCCAATTCTCGTACACATTAAGGCCATTATAAGAGGAAAGATAAGACGCATATTTCATAAGACGCGAACTTTCCGTATAAACGGCACATTTGGTCAAAAATAAGACGCGTCTTAGCTAGAACGAGAAAAACTTCGTGTAAATGACCATAGTACTCCTGCGTTAATTTTTGGCGGGGAAAATTTTCTCTGCCCCCCCCCCCCCCCCCCCCCTCCCGGCATATCTCAAGTCATGCCCAAAACACTCCGTCGATCTCCTTCTTCCTGTTTTTCTTTTTTCTCGGGCTCCTTCTGAACTTTTTCAAGAGGGCGTTGTTTCTTATATTTCTGCGGCAAATAAGGGTTTTTGTCATAAGAGAAGACTCCCCTATTTTCATCAAAAAGGTCTTCAAAATACTGTCTCTGTGGCAAATCGCAACATGACGCCGTAATTTTTAAACGCGTGCCAAGTTGCATTGCCGTTGCTATACGGGCCACATTCACATGAAAACGAATCAAGGACAGAAATAAGACGCGAACCATTTATACGAGCTGTTTTCGTCTTGGATAAGACATTCTCGTATAAATGGTACTGGTCGCGTCTTATTTAAGACTCGTCTTATTTAAGACGCGTCTTATGTAAGACGCGTCTTATTTCTCCTCGTATAAATGGCCCTATTGTTTACGCTCTATAAAACAATCCGGGAAAATGGGGAATTAAGATATCAACGAATTTCCCTTGATAACACCAGAGTTCAAAAAGTCAGACGATTAGTTTTGAGGCGGCCTTAAACAACCAACAGCAAAGTCTCTTGGTATAATTTAAATTCTCCTCGCTGATTTTCCAAGAAGAAGGCCGCTTCCAGGCTTATCCGGATATTTTCGAACCCGCAAATTTGCCCGTCCACTGCACACTTATCCGAATTCACTCTCAGTTCGTCAGCTAATTTGTAAAGCGATCTTCAGCTCATGCGAAAATTTTATCGCCAATCTTCTTCAATAACTGTTTCACTGACAAAGTTGTCCCACCACGGCACTAACAGATTCGATCGCTCGTTTAACATGTTTACGGCGTCCAATTCGTCCGTCCGACATGGAAAGAAGCTTCAAAATTTCGAGCCGCCGTTTGGTATAATTGAAGTGTACAGTAATTATAGCTAGGTTTAACTGTATACACGTTATAAGACTTCAAACTAAAGTCCAAGAAGTAAAGAAGCGATATCCTTCGCTCGGCACCGTCTTGAATATTCACGGTAAAAAACTGGGCCCAGTTGTTTGAAGGTCGATTAGAGCTGATCAAGGGTTTAATTTTAACCCAGGTTTCTTTTTTCTTTTGTTCAAAAGCATTTTCCCGGATAATTTTCTCTCCCCTTTTTAGAGCATCCAATCGTAAAATTGTAGGCAAAAAGAATAAAACTGGATTTGTTTCTCAAGCTTTCATATCTCACCTTCGAACAACCCGACCCTGGGCTCGATCTTGTGACGTATATCTGGATTTAGCGTCCACTCGAATCCGGATTCATAGCGTATTCAAAACTTTCCACCTGGAGAGCGGATTCAAAAAAGTGGGGATTCGTCTGCCGGATTCACCGGATATGGGTGGGTGGGGCTTAAGTGCCAGTCTCAATTACGCCTTTGGAAGGGAACCAGCGCAAAGAAAATGAATAAAACGAAACCTTTGACCCATCTTACGTCGCATCACTGACGTCTGTGATAGCTGAAACCTAACAGAAATGGGTCTCGCGCGTGTTGCATATCAAAAATGTCCTCTTCCCTTTGTTTTGTGTCATGACGAACGTGTATAATTTTTCCTCTTAGAATAATGATCAGACGCAAGAGCAACGTAAGAAGAGTTTAATAGACTACTGCCACAAGCGAGATCCCAAGGAATTGCTGCCACCATACACAAAAAATCATGAAATTCCTGCATATTATTTCAGGAATATTATAGTGAACGACGACCACAAACTTCTCTATTGCTACATCCCCAAAGTAGCCTGTTCAAACTGGAAACGAGTGCTCATGGTCATGAACGGTGATGCTGCTGATCCGTGGAGGATAAAAACAGCGGACGTGCATAATCGCAGCTTGGGATATTTTCGATATTTGAATCAGTATTCCCCCGAGGAAATTGTACATAGACTCAATACTTATTACAAATTCCTGTTCGTGAGACACCCGTTTGAACGACTCGTATCGGCGTACAGAAACAAGTTTGTAGACTCATACAATTACACTCTTTTCAAAGAGATGTACGGGCGGTTTATCATACGAAAATACCGCCGCAACGCAGACAAGAAGTCTTTGAAGACGGGTGACGGAGTCAGTTTTTCCGAATTTGCCGAATTTCTTCATAATTCTGATTCCGAATTTATGGACTGGCATTGGAAGCAATATGATACATTATGCCACCCCTGCCTAATTTACTACGACTTTATAGGGCATTTCGAAAATTTATACCAAGAAGCTGATCAACTACTCGACATTCTACAAGTGAGTGATACAGTTAAATTTCCCAGAAACAAAACTTCACAGTACAAGCTCTCGACAAAAGTCATAGCCAGACGGTACTTAAACTCGCTTTCTGAAGAGGCCAAAAAGAATCTCTATGACAAGTACAAACATGACTTTGAGATGTTCGGCTATTCAATGGGAGACTATCTTTGACGAGGAAGCAAGTTGTTTTGTTTATCATATACAAGATGCACAAGAGGCAGCGACATGCTCTCTACACAAGAGTTTATCGACCTCACGACGCATGTAGACCCTGGACCATGTGACCAAGAATGAGCTGCTTAAACTGGTATAAAATCCCACCATGTTGTGTGAACAGAAATGGAGTAACAAGCCGATACCCGACAACCTCGGTTGTTGCGTTAAATAGGTAATGAATGAATCTGCCTTGTTCAAGTTTCACAAACAGTCCCGTTAAGGTACAGTAGACAGTTAAACCAGTGAACGCAGGGGATCTGACTTCGAAAGAGGGACAGTTGTATGCTGTCTAAACGCAAAACGCTGTAAGACTGACGTATTCCTTTGACATTCAAACATTTAAAGGAACACTGACAATAATAATACATATGAGAGTGTCACTCATGTGTTCATTCAGGGAAAGGTGGTCCCAAAAGGGACTCCTGAGGGATTGGTGACATTAACTGACGCGTTAGGACAAAATGAGTTGTTTAACGAAGGTGAATATTGTTGCTCATCGAATTTCGAGTGTCAAACAAGTACAGAGCAGTTCTGGAATGTCGACAAACCAGTGGTAGCTAGCAAGACTGATGTGACAAAACTTATAAATGAGTAGAAACTGACTTAACGAAAAACCATAGGGGCTTTTCAAGGCCATGACTACCACAACATTTTCACTGACTGCATTGTTTACGTGACAACCACAGATCTATATTCTCCACATAGGACGTTGGATAAGGCTTTTGGGCATTTGGAATGATTAATACATGATTGACAAACGAAAAGACAAGAAAAGACAACAGAAGCGAGGCATAAAAAAATACCGATCAGGGACACAACGTGGACACAACAGCCTCACTGCACAAAATCGTAAGCATACAAATTGGATGAGAAATAGGATGCACCCATAACCTAACTTCCCCAAATGGTTGTTTCAAAGTGCGGCCGTAAGACACGGACGTAAATACCAGCAGAGGATTCACAATTTTTTGACTTTGAAGATGACTGCAAAACTGTACGAGAACATAACCTAAAACACGGCAAAAGCTGCACTTGGCGAAGAGTTTCTGATGCTAGAATAAAAAGCAATATCAGGATAAACATAAATCGAATTGTTCCAGAAAGCTTAACGAAGAAAAATCTACTTAAATTTGAAGAATTTAGACTGATCGCTGATGACAGGTCAGCTTAAATCGATAAGACTGCTGTGAGCTAAGAGACGGCCTTGAGTGACAAAGGTAACTGATGGTCTCTAATAATGACTGTTGGATGGACCTTCTGCCGGTCTTCGCGCAAACGAACCCATAAGTTCATTGGAAGATAGAACGACTGACGAAATTTATTAATAACCGTCTTACTGACATCAGTCGAGAGACTGGTTAACTGAAACCGATTACCCCCACACTGATTAACTGAACTGATTCACTGACTGTAACAAAAAAAAACGGTAGCCGTGGGGAAGTTAACTGTTGCCCAATTCCAAGCTGATCAGTGCATCGCAACTGACAGTGTGTGATTGTCTGAAGCAGATTGTCTGATCTACTGACTTACTAAGAAGAAGAAGTGACCACTACGGTTGAATGACAAACTGAACGATCGGCTCACAGTACATGTGATTAGCGGATACTCTTTCAAGAGATTCGTTGATTTCTTGACTGATAGACTGATAGATAGAATGATAAACGGACTAGCTGGCCTGGCTGGATTTGCTGTCTGACCTGACTTTAAAAGAACTTTTTTAGACTTACTGTCTGCCTTGTCAACCAAATGGGATTAGTTTGTTGTATCACAAACTAAATGACTCTTCAAGTGAATACTTCTTAACTCCATGCATGATATATAGGCCAAATGACCCACCTAGGGCCACGTACCGATGGTCTAGACGTACTTTGTGACTGACTGACTGACGGGTGAATAATTGACTGACCATCTTGATATTGTACTGAATAACTTACTAGTTTACTTGTTCGCTTTCTAACTAGCTTACTATTTAACTCAGTGATGTCCTTACAAAGTGATTTACGAGAGATGACTGACTTAAAAATGAACTGGGAACTGGCTAATTGGTCAGACCGACTGAATGACGAGCCAACTGATTAATTTTACCTAATTCTCTGGTTAGCTGATCGTGTAAATGATTTTCTGACTAACCGACTTTTACTAACTGACCTAAACTAACAGCTAGAGGCGAATAATTTTCTGACTTCGGACTGTCTGGCTGACCAACTGGATGACAAACTGACCCACTGACATACTGAAACTGACTGACTGGCTTGGTGACTGATATAAAGCTTGCTGACATTGACTGTCTTGCTAAAACTGGCTGACTAACTGACAGACTGAAATAAATAAAGGGCCAATTTCATGAGAAACGGTGGTGCCGAGTCGGTTGGAGATTGACTGAAAACAAAAGTTTGGGTTTATCAACCCCATGATTTGATAAAGTCAGTTTACTATTGTAAGAGATTGTGGACTGACGTACCAGCGCTAGCCATTAGTCAGAGCGAATCACATGCGTCATAATCCCATGATTCACTCTCAGACTGACAAAGAGCTGGCATACGATCTGAAACGTCACCTTTTCAATCATTTTATGGCGGCAATTTGACTATATCAACTCGTGCGATGAAACACTATTCAGTTTGACTTACTGAAAAGCTAACTCACGAACAGACTGACCCGCTGACGGGTGAGAGTGGCAAACTGACTGAATGACGGTAACTAAGTGGCAAGCCTGTGAAAACAGCCGACGCCACTCTTGGTTTCCCTGCGAAGTGAACCAGTAATTAGGAAGCTTAAGCAACGATGACGGCGACGTCAAGGAGAACGGCAAAAAGGCAACAGGTTTCAATATAAGCAAAACAACAACTTTTCAAGTGGAGCACGCGTTTTTGTACATTTCTTTGCCGTCACTGCACGACTACGACGTGAAAATACCTAATGTCTCGTTTTGTGGAGCACGTGAACACAGGACAACGATTTTATACTTTTCCTGAACTTCGATACAGTCTTTTAAATTTCAACCCCAGAAAAAATTGCCAACATTTGACAAATTGAACGAGATGGAATAAGTGCGAGAACGTTTGAAGCAGCGCGACTTCAGTTTTTAAGTGACGTTTTCGTAGCAGTCGTCGTCGTTGTTACTTAAGCTCCCTAATGGCGTCGTGTAATGTCGGCTGTTTTTTTTTTTTCAAGCTACTGAGTAGCTGACATACTGAACAATTTGCTGACTCGAAGTGACAGACATACTGAAAAGCTGGCTGAGTGAATTGCTAACATTTTTAAATTAGCTGACTGGCTAACTCACATACTGGAAACCTGCTGGCTCTGAGTAACTGATATATTGAAACACTGGATTACCGGCTTACTGACATAGTAGAAGGGGCTGACTGAAATGGTGGACATAATAATTGGTTGACTGGTCGGCTAACATACTGAAAACTTGCTGACTCTGACTGCCTTACATACTGAAAAGCTGGCTCACTGACATGCTGAAACTAGTAATGGCTGACTAACTTGCTGACATGTTAAAACTGACTGACATATTATAAAACGAGCTATCACTGACATGCCAAAACTGGCAGACATAATGAAAACTCGATCGTGACTTGGACTGACTGGTATACTGACTTGGTGACATGATAAAATTGACTGAAATTTTGCAAAATGAGCTGACTGACACGCTGAAACCGGCAGACATAATAAAAACTCGCTCATAATAACTCAGGCTGAACGGTATACTGATCATGAAAAGCTGTTTGACTGATTTGTTGAGGTGCTGGAACTGGCTGAATAGCTGGTTGGTATACTGAAAACTTGCTGACACGGAGTGACTGAAATTTAAAAAGCTGGATCATGACTGACCATCTGACATGCTTGAAATGGTTGACTGAGTTGCTTACATGTCAAAACTGGCTGACTGGCTAGCAGACAGACTGAAAACTTGCTGACAGGAATGGCTTACATTCTGACTGAAAAACGGGCTGACTGACATGCTGAAACCGGCTAACTAACTTGCCGACACGTTACAACTGGTGGACATATACTGACAATTTGCTAAATCGGAGTAACTGAAATATTACTGACTTGCTGATACGCTGAAAATGGCTGACTAGGTTGCTGACATTGTCAAACTGGTTGACTGCAGACTGACCGGCGGACAGACTAAAAACTTGAAGACCGGAATGGCTTTCGTACTGATAAAACGGGCTGAATGACATGCTGAAGCTGGCTGACTAACTTGCTGGCTGACATGTTAGATAATGACAACTCGGCGTAACTGAAATATTAAAAGTTGTATGACTGACTTGCTGATACACTGGAAATGGATGACTGGGTTACTGACTTCGTCAAAACTGGCTGACTGGCCGGTCGACAGACTGAAAACTTGCTGACGCGGAATGGCTGGCATACTGAAAAGCAGGCTGACTGAAATGCTGAAACTGGATAACTAACTTGCTGACATGTTAAAACTGACTGACATACTGACAACTCATTGAATGACTGACTGACTGAGATACTAAAAAGGTGGCCGAATTTCTTGGGGACGTGCTGAAACTGGCTCACTGAGTTGCTGACATGTTGCATTTGCCTGAGATGCTGGCAGGTTGACATACTGAAAACTTGCTGACTGAGACTGTCTCACACACTGCTGATACTGGAATGTGGGCTGCGAGCAAGCTTTCCAATTATGGCGAGCGAAGCGAGCCGCGAAACTAGCTGATATACTGGCAACTTGCTGACTCGAACTGACTAGCACCAGAAACCCATAAGGGGTTGAAAACCCCTTATGGGTTTCTGCTAGCACACTAAGAAGCTGACGTTAAGTTAGACCTGACAGAATGACTGACTTCGCAATTGACTGCTTTCCTGGTTTATTTAATTATCTTATTCCTGCTTCACACTGGCTGAATAACCAATCATGATTAATTGACTGATCTGATATAATGACTGCATTAACTCTCTGGCTGGTTGACAGACGCTGTCTTAATTATTTGCTGACAAATTCGTTCAAATTTACAAACCCATATACACAAATTAACAAATGATTAACCGACTGCTTTACCGGTTCAAACAACCACTTGACAAGATAAATGGCCGACTGGATCAATGTCTCGGTGACTAGCCCATCAACTAATTGAGTACAGACAACTCTTTCTAAGGCAGACACCTTTGAGAATTGGAGAAATGCTCGTCTTATAGAGGGACTAACTCTAGAAAGTCTGTTTTAACAAGGTTTCCGTCTTATAGAGGTGTCTGTTAAGAGACTAAAGAGTCGACTGTATTTGATTGACTCGCGCATAAACTGATATTCATAATTGGGGTGGACTGGCTTACTATATAATAGGCAAACTGAATAAGCGACAACTTCAGAGCAGTGGTTGACCAACTCAAAAAAGAAAACAAATTAGTTTTCAGGACCAACAGTTGAGGGGCTGACTTGACAGTTGATCCAAGAATCAATAAAAGCGACTTACCCACTGACCAAAGGACTGAAATCATCAGATATTTATGGATCTGCCTGCCTGTCTGGCTGGTCTGATGGCTTACTAGCCTAGTAACTGGCACTTTTAAGCTGCTTGTTTACATGATCTCGACGGACAAACTGAACAACTTAATGAACTAATCAACTGACTGTCGCAGTAGTAAGCTAAGACAAATAGTAATTTCCACTTCTAAACAAACGATAATGACGATATGATGAAAGTAGACTGATGCACATTTAGTCAAAATCTTTGAGAGCATTTAACCAGCAGACATACAAGAGTACCGCAAGGAGAGAAGACGAAACATTGAGAGGGAGGTAGCTTATCAAGATGCGTCAGCCAAGCAACAGTGGGTGATGTCTTGGGATACCGATTATCACAGAGAACCAACCAGCAGATGTAATTGCATTGCTTCCTCCGCAGGCTTCACTGTGCTGTTTTAGAGAACGAGTGGGAAAATGCCGGGACAGAACGCAGATGTATTTCCAATGCGATTCGTTTTTTGCTGTCCTTTTTTAGTTAAAATATTGTAATAGCATTTGAACAATGTTTTTTTGTGTTGGATGCCTGTAAAATTATTTTTGTCGAATTGAACAATGAAGAAATGTTTTTGCAATTGCCTGCTTACGTTTTCCTTCAATGATTCACGCCTTTCTGATCCGGACCAATGTATTAGGCTGATTTAGCAACAGAACGGGAACGTCAGTTGACTTCGGGAAAGCGCGCGGACCGACTTCCGGTGCTCAGTTTCATTTGCGCGCGCCAGTTGACGACGACGCGCGCAAATCAATCTAGCTTGACCAATGGCACAGCGGCAAATTGAGCGCCGGAAGTCGTGTTTAGTCCTTTCCGCGCGCTTTCCCGTCGTCAACTGACGTTCCCGTCCTGTTGCTAAATCAGCCTAATAAGCCTATTAAGGGACGCCGTGGATTTCGGGTGCTGGATTCCAGCATTTGTCATTGGAGATTCCGGATTCCTTAAACTGCATTCCGGATTCCAAAACCCAGGATTCCGGGGTCCACGAGCAAAATTTTTCCGGATTCCTATTTCAACGTAGGGGCAATTTTGAAACCAACGGAGATCCCATGCTACCATATAACATTACGTTATAAACCAAACCAAAGTAATTTCTGCCATGCAACCACAAATGCGATGCGCTACGTTGCATTGGAAGATCAGCGTTTATTCGACCTTTTCGGATGCCGGTCAAACAACGGTAAATTACTTCTAAGACCTCCCTTTAAAGCACTAAGAGGCAATTTTACGCCCCGCCCCATGGAACACATCCAACGCACGCCGTGCGTTGTGTAAGTGCAGTGAATAAAAATTTCTCCACATGGGAAACGGGGTAAAATAACAAACTGGGCTTCTTGAAAAAGGAGCGGCCTGAACCTCTACCGTGGGCACCAAAGCTTTCTTTCTCGCGTGCAGCGATCGAGTGCGGCGGAGATGTTCCAGGGTCAGCCGCAGGCTTTTCGCGCGGTTCATTATAAACTGAAGATTTGACCAACATGGGAAACCACGCATGCAAAGTCTCTCGCACCCAGGGCACAGCCATCCTCGGAGACCCAGGGGCAGATAGTGGGGACGAGGAAAACTCTAAACGGGCGGGAAAATATATGGCACGAAGAAAAGTAAAGAACGGCGAGAAGAGAAGAGCCCCTGGGGACAATGTCTTACCAGACCAGTTCCAAACGGTCGCCGCCGTTCTGGCTTCTGATTGGTGCCATTTTCTGGCTATCTGCCACTATCTGCCCCTGGGTCTCCGAGGATGGGGCAAGCGCCGGGTAGAAGGTTTAACTAATTAAAACCAATTCAACAAAGATTCTAAACTTGTCATGGACGGTTTTACTGTTTCCGACGGCAAAATGATGGCAAAAAATCGATCGTTCACACAAATTGAATTCCGCTGCAAGATGGAATAAGATACAAATGCTGACAAAACACAACTATGACCTCACTTGTTAATACTATACAACATAAAACAGAAAACCGAGTTAACATCATAGCAAAGCATATCTTCAACCAGAAAGAAAGTGAAAATTATGATAAACTGGTACGAAAACATGTGCTACGCGGAAAACAAAGTTTCTGTCCAGTTTGATGACAAAAAATAAATTGACAGTAAGTGCAATCTTTCGCTGACACTAACAAGAAAAAGCTATTAAATTGAGTCGAGGGTCATAGTTTGTCTAATCTCCTCACTGATGGCCTGCTTGATGGTTAACAAATTATTCCGTGGTACCGTCGGCTTTGGCAGCCTCTTCATTCTCGGGTTTTGATTCTTGATCTTCTTTCCCTCTTTCCCCGTCCTGTTTACATAAAAAGAACAAGCATTTTGAATAAAACAACCTTTCAAGCATGCTTTTAGCTGATTTACAAAGTCGCCTGCGTTACTGTCAGTCGCGTAGTTACCTTACAAAAGCTAAAAGCCATGCCAGAAAGAAACCACTGATCGCAAGGTAGGTCTGAGAACATTCACCAGAAAGCAATAGACATGCAAGATGTTTTTCTCTATACACAAGGGCGTGTGTCTTGTCCGACCTGGACACCATTTTAGTTGAACCAATCAGAAACTTTGTTGGGTATACATTATGTTGACTTTCAGACCTTTTAAAAAGTGCCATGCAAATATTTTGCCTCAAAATGATGGTCTATATAAATTGTCCAGTCAACATGTTCAACCGCAGGCAGCATTCTGTCGGACATATATCAAAGTTTAGTCTTGTCATTTGTAGTTCTACACTAGAGACTAGAAGTTGAAGGGCCAGATAACAGAGACCTTTAGATTCGGGACCAGAACGAGATTTTCTTAACACTTAGTAGTGCTCACGCGTAAATCAGCGTCATTTTGGCGTGAAAACATGATGGCCTTCGCCATTGTACAACGGGTTTTAGCGAGAATGTCGTACTGGCGGCAACAAGTTATCAAATGGTGCCCCCTCCCCCATCATTTTCTTTTTCGTCCTCGCTTCACTTTCGCGCCGTTGAATCTCTTACTTTGCGAACCAGAAAAGAAAAAACACACCACAAAAACCCAGCTACGCAGGCTACGATCGTCGGAAAGGGCTTAACCTCCTTCAAGAAAGATAACAGTGTGAACTTTTCTTGAAAATACGCAAATCTCGTCCTCTTAATCTTCCTTGCAGACCTCGAATCTAAAGGTGCCTAATATTTTCATTGGTCTACGAAGTTATGCTATTGGCCAAGTCTGCAGTCGCAGATCCAGTGGAAGAGCCCGCGCCCCCCTATTTTTAGACCAAACTGAGGCCCGAAGGACTGAAGAAAAAATTTTGGAGACCGGGCCCCCTTTTGTAAGGGTCTGTATGACCGCCCCCCCCCCCCCCCCCCCCCACCTTATCCTCAGGTCTGGATCCCGCACTGGTCTGTATCCAACACTCTTATATGGGACAGTGAAAAACTCATGACACAGTCGGTGTAAAAGAAGTAAGGCTCACATGGATTAAAAGATCGATTTGACTTTCTGTTGTAAATGCAAACATTACTTTCAGCTACAGAGGATTTGAATTGGGTTGTGACGCTTACCTCTCCACGAGGACGTCGAGGATATCTCCGGTTGTAAGGACGACGACGACGGCGACGATTCTGAGGCGGACGCTACGAGAGCAATGAATAAGCTATTAAAAATCAACTTGCTCCCAAAGAATTTGCTCATAACGTAAATGTTCGAATTGGCGCCCTCTTTCAAATAAATTCCTCCCTCCTCCGTAGAATAGGAGGATTTCAATGCCAGAACGTAGAAGATGAGAGGAAATATAACTTTGATATGTACTGGCACACATATATTTGCGCTACTTCTTCAGCATACGTTGTAGTAGTCTGCTACACAGCCATTTTTAGTTTCGCCTCGCAACGCTACGCAGTTGATAGTTTCAATGTGTATTTACTGGAAATACTGAAGTTATTTTAAGGCCGCGCAGACTCTGAAAAACGAAAAAAGCGCCCCAACCGCTAATGCGAGCATTTATGGTAGTAAGACAATGCACTTTTTTCTGAATGGGGAATAATGAGAACTTAGTTGGCCACCAAGACAAGATCATTGTTTGGCAACACGCATCATTTTTGGGACTCAAGTACCAAAGAAGTTTTACAACAGAAATGACTGTGCTGGTCTCGTACCTCTTCTCCACCTTCCCCGCCTTCCTCTTCCTGATCACGTTCGCCTCGTTCTTCTCTCTCCTCACCTTCTGGACCTTGTTCAGGCCTGCGCCTGCAAACAAAATGACTCATCATAAGAGCCACGTTTCAATTCGTAATACCTTTAAAACAGCGCTAGAAAAAAATTTGAATTCCAGTACATTCTTTTGGGCAAACAGCTGTCACATTTTGCCTACCTGGGGCAACTACTTGTTGAGCTTAGCTAATGATTTAGTTGGATGATGACTTCCTTGGGACCGGGTGCCTACAAAACGAAGACCGAAGAACCAAAACCGAAGACCCGATTATCATATGCCGAGAGACACGAAAAGGGTAGGGTGTTCGTTTCGTAGTTTATCCCGGGTCAAACTACAAAACGGAGACCTTCGCTAAAACGCTTTGCCAGATGTCGAGAGACACGAAAAGGATAGGGTCTTCTTTTTGTACTTTGACCCGGGGTAAACTACAACACAAAGACCCTATCTTTTTTAATAATAATAATAATAATATAATAATATACAGTATTTATAGAGCGCTAATTCCCAATGGTCCAAAAGCGCTTTACATAATAAAAATAACAACAAAAACCTAAACCTACAAAACTACAAAACTACATTGTCATCCTATAAAAATTCCCAATGGTCCAAAGGCGCCTTTACATAATAAAAATAACAACAAAATCCTAAACCTACAAAACTACAAAACTACATTATTGTCATCCTATAAAAACATCATCATTCTATACGACAACATCATAACCAATTTTAAAAAGCCAAGGCTTGAGCTTAGATTTAAAAGAAGAAAGGGAATTACAAGATCTAAGTTCGAATGGAAGTGCATTCCAAACAGAAGGTGCAGCAACAGTAAAAGACCGGCCACCATAAGTTTTAAGATTAAATTTAGACGTAGAAAGTAAAAATTGATTGGAGGATCTAAGAAGTCTACCTGGGCTGAGTTGCTCGAAGCATGGTTAGCGCTAACCATTGGTTAAGCAGTATCAAAACAAATACGTTGTCATGGTATTAAACGCTGGTTAACGCTAACCATGCTTTGAGCAACTGGGCCCAGGTGTATAAGGCTTGATGAGATCAGTGATATAGCTAGGTGCATGCAGCACCATGAAGCGCCTTAAATGTAATTACTGCAATTTTGAAAGTTATCCTTTGTTCAATTGGTAGCCAATGAAGTTGAATAAGCAACGGCGTAACATGCTCATATCTACTAGTAAGGTGAATAAGCCTAGCAGCACTATTTAGGACACTCTGTAAACGTTTCAAGATACATTAAGGCTGACCGTAGAGCAATGAGTTACAATAGTCGATCCTTGCAGTAACAAAGGCATGAATTAGAGTTTTACATGTATCGTGAGAAAGAAACTTGCGAATCTGAAAAATATTTCGTAAATGAAAAAACGAAGACTTGCAAACAGCAGTTACATGCGGCAACATCGAAAGAGAGTTATTAAAAATAACCCCAATATTTTTAACAGTAGTTGAACAGTCAACAGTGTCAGAGGCAATCACCAGGTTTTTTAACGTAGGACGTGTGCGATAGGAAGATGAAAAAAAAACTATGATTTCAGTCTTCTCACTGTTCAGCTTCAGCTTGTAATCATAACTATAACAAAATTGTCAAACCTGATTGGCTATCAACTGCCCTGATTTCAGCCTTAATTGGACAGTTTAATAGGACAGTACGCGTCATGCCTGAGTAATTGGACAGTACGCTCCATCACGCGCACGCTTAAATGGCTTTTTTTTCACTGCTGGCAAAACAAAATTTTGAATTTCTTGTGTTTTGATTTAAAAAATAGCCTATTATATTACAAATTTTGTTAAAGTTATGATTAATTGGTAACAGAACTTCGTGTCGTCCGATTCGGTCTGTAATCATACGAGTGATTAAACAAATCGGACTCCCGCTACGCGGTCGTCCAATTTTGTTAATCACTCGTATGATTACAGACCGAATTGGACTCCACTCAATCCTGTTACCATTACTTATTTAACATCCAAAGGTCAATATCTTTAACACAATCTTCAAGAGCAGATGTACATGTTGACAAATCCTCAGGCGATGACGTTTCAAAAGATAAATATAGCTGTGTATCATCAGCATAAAAGTGATAAGATAGACCATGAGATCTTGCAATATCACCTAAGGGGGAAGTGTACAAAGAATACAGTAAGGAGCCCAACATGGAGCCCTGAGGTACACCATAAGGTAGGGCATGCACATCAGAAGAGACATCTTGGATTCTGACATACTGAGTGCGATCAGATAGATATGAATGAAACCAGTCCAGTGCCTGGTCACAAATGCCAAAACGGGTAGATAGTCTGCGTCAATATCAGAGAACTTTGTTACGAGTTAACAATAACTTCTAGCAATTAATAGTTTTTGACCACGATCATCGCTTCTGATAGCTTTGAATAAAACCTTTCAATTACAATTCTGAATGAGTAACGATGTCCTCTTATACAAACAGCTAGTAACAAGTCAAAATAATAAACCACAGCAAATTTTGATTTTTTGTCGATTTGGCGAAGCTTAAATCATTCCCCAGGTCAGGGACAAAATAAAGTACATACGCAATACTAGGCAGTGACATGTGCCTATTATGAGAAATGAGCGTAATAACCCTTTAAGTCCCAATAGTGTCGAAGATCAATTTTCTCCTTACAATTATCCATACACTGTAAAGAGATAAGTTATGAGAATCAATAAAATGATCACCCAAGAGAAAATACTATGATCTTTGAACAAATTCTCTAACTAATTCTTTAAGGAAATGTATGGAGATCAGTTTGGAGAATTTGTATGTGGATACTGGGGCTTAAAGGGATAGAGAATAGTGAACACCGCAATGCTTGTGAACCGTACCTTGGTCGACGCCGGCGACGAGGTCGTCTTCTCTCCTCTCCATCACCTGACTCCTCCCTCTGCTCATCACCCTTCCCCTCCTCAGACTGGTCTCCTGACTCATCCCGGGGAGGTGGTGGACGGCGACGGCGCCTTGCCCAGGGGGGTGGTCTGCCGTAATACCGTCTGCGGCGTGGTCTTTCTTCGTTGTCATTTCTTTCCCGCTGGTCCCCTGATTCTTCTTCTTCCTTGGTCTCATTCTCGTCCCCAGATTTTACTTCGCCGTTTGTAGCATTGTTAGGCCTACCTCTGGGACGGCGTCTTCCACGACGATTGTTATAGTAGTTGCGATAGTAGTTTCTTCGGCGGTCCGCTGAAATCATAAGAGCATTATTGAGATCAGAATCCTACAAAAGACAATTTTACACATCAATCGATCCATTTCTTAAAT
Organism: Porites divaricata; assembly: GCA_038088405.1. NCBI lineage: Eukaryota > Metazoa > Cnidaria > Anthozoa > Scleractinia > Poritidae > Porites > Porites divaricata. The sequence goes on from JBBMOI010000008.1 coordinate 2,200,042, forward strand.
AATGAATGAAAAAGAAACTAATACAGTCTTGTTATTTCATATTTGATTCAACAGGCTGTTTACCCAAACAACACGCGAGGTTGATCAAGGCTCTCCTCTAAGAAAAATTGAAGGGAGCCCACTGCTCTTCCAGGGTGTTCAGCATCGGATTTCTATACAAAAGCTAACATTGCCCAACAGCAAAACTAAGGCGCCAGGGCCCATCGAGTAGAGCACAGCCCTGCTGATCAAAAAAAATTTTGGATAAAACTTTACGGCCAGTTTCTTTCCTGCTTCTTTTCTCAACAAAAAGCCAATGCCTCTCTCACATTGACATACATGTACTTAAAGCCCCTTACATCACAGTATTAGTCCTCTTTACCATGGTACTGGCACATTAGTTACCTCATGTGAAGTAATTTTTGATGTTTTTAATACATATGAGTTCATATAAACCCAGAAAGGACAAAATATGAAAGAAACACTTCTCTAAAGTAACATCACAATGTATGAGCTCTTTTAACCACTTGATGGAAAGACAACCACTTCAGATATACTTTTTAGAAACTAAACAATAAATCTCGGGTGATGTTGCTGACATTTAGTTTTTCAAGCTTTTGCATTAAGGGTATTTCCAAAGAATATTTCTTTTGACAAACTATTGTTACTTTTTTCATTACCAAGTAATTGGGCAACAAAGCATCATTTTGCCAAGTACTTACGTGCATACTTGCTTCCTTGCACAGGGATTCCATCAGGTCCCGTCACATTGGCTGCTTCGAGACCCTAAAACAATGAAAAACAAAACACTCTTTTTAAGTACAGTATGAAAAGAGCCATGTCACAGTTTCTGTACCCTGGGGGCAAGCTCTCCATTTGGTGAATATTGTGAGAAGTTAGCAGCAAGAGGTGGAAAAAGAAAAGAAGAGCATGCAATGATCTTTGATAAAATTCCATTTCCACCTAAGAAATTACTACAGGAAAATACAAAGTGGCAAAAAATTTCACCAGAAACAAAAATGCGACAGTCACTGCAAATAGTGTGAAAAGACAAGAACAACAGTGGAACCTCTATTCAGGGGACACCCTCTGCACTAAGGTAATTGTCCCCTGAATAGAGTGTCCCTGAATGGAGGTTGGGTTGGGGCTTGTCAATAATTAACCGACAAATAAAATCTTTTTCTTTTATCCTGACTTGGAAATTTGCTGCAGTCAGAATTTCAAGCATCTAGATAATATTTAAAAATCATGAAACACATATTTCTGCACTGTTTTGTGTTGAATTTCCACAAGTCCAGAACATTGATTTAAGTGTGAAAGTTTATATTTTGAAAGCTGCCACCATTGAGACCAGTTAAACTTATCAACGCATTTTGTGGTCAGTCACTTACTGAGCACTAAGGTGTCCCCAGAGTGGAGGTTAAATCCTGATCTTGGGACCCAGAAAAAGTGTCCCTTTCCCCTGAATAAGTGTCCCTTAAATAGAGTAAGGGGGTGTTTACATGAGAAAACACGCACTGGCACGAGTTTCATACCGCGATGACTTTTTGATTTCGTATCGCGTTTACATGATGACTGGGTCATTTCACATCTCGTTATGTGAAGGTACACTTCATGTTGATAAAATAAACGTGTGATTCAAATTCGCGAACATTACGCATGCGCTACCCGTTCCAGTCTACCGGCAGACCGATTTCACACCGAAACGGGTGGTCATTTCGTGTTTACATGATACCGTTACAAAATCTCGCACCGGAGTGAAATCTCGCCCCGGTGCGACAACTGGAGTGAACTCACGCCGGGGCGACTCGCACTGGCATGACATTTTGTGGTGGTATCATGTAAACAAATGTAGAGCCATGAGAGGGAACCGGAGTGAACTTGCCGCGGCGCGAAAGTCGCCCCGGTGTCATGTAAACACCCCCTAACAAATACAAGGATTACATGAACATTTCTCCGGGACCAGATTTTGTGTCTCCTGAATTGGCCATTTCAGAGTTTCATAGGGAACTGGAGCTAGTTTTAAATTTAAACTAATCAATAAACTGACACCACCATAATTACATAAAAGTTCATGTTGAGATTGGTTATTTGACCAAGTTTGGTGCTCTAAGGTTGAACAGGGATCAAGTTATGACTTTTGAAACATGGTTAAAGATCCATAACAACGCCTGTAATTTTGTGACAGCGTCTCCAAAACCATATAAACCCTTAATTTTTTTTAACGATTGCTGTGATGTTCCTGAAAATGGGCAAACATAATGATTTTCGAATTAGTTCCTTCTAAGTAGTAGTTGACGAATTTTACAGTTTAACAGAAAAACTGAAAAACATTTTAAAGAGTTTATATGGTTCTGGGGGACGCTGTCACAAAATTACAGACATTTGTATGGATCTTTAACCATGTTTCAAGAGTCATAACTTGATCCCTGTTCAACTTTAGAAAACCAAAGTTGGAACAGAGGTTCCACTGTAATCATACTCCACGTGCCACAGCCACTAACTTATCATGGAAACATAATTAAACCTGTGTCCTGGTTCTGATATCATATTAACCAAAGAGATCCAGAAATAACACACCTTTACTCCAGATACTACATCAAACTCAACAGTTTCCCCGTCTCCAACACTGCGCAAGTACTTCTTAGGATTGTTCTTCTTGATGGCGGTCTGTAGATTAACACATGCAACCCTTTAAACCCCTGACATCAAAATTCAGATTCCTCATTTTTTGTCCTTATAAGTATCCTACAGACAGGGCTTCTGATATTTTGGCGGAGCCGCAAAATTCAGGTAAATCGGCGAAATTCACAAAACACCCAAAATACCATGAAATTCAGTAGAAATCTTATCAGAAACATGTCTGTACAATATAATTGAAAATTATTTCAGGTATTGGGGCTATTTCACTGAAACATACAAACAACGTCCCAAAACTACCAGGCCCCGGTTGTTCAAACGTTGGATAGCGCTATCCACCGGATAAATCATTATCCAGCGGATAAGTATTAGGCAAACCGATTGCGTTATGCACTGGATAGATTTTTATCCGGTGGATAGCGCTATCCAACGTTTGAACAACCGGGGCCAGGCGTATATTATGTTGCAAAAAAATGGGCACTAGGCATGAGGTTAAAGGCTTTGCCGCTGATTCATTTCTGGAGCGCATTGTTGTTGAAAGAGCAAATGATGACCTCTTTTAAAAAGCGTTAAAAAAGCTGGTCTGATCAGTGCAAAATTGATCGATTTCTAGCAAAATTTGCCCTGAAAAAAAAAACACAAAATTGGCTGTTTTTAACAGATTGCTTTTGGGCGAAGTTTGCCCCAAAAACTCCATGGAATCCGCCGCTTTTTCTGCAAATTTGCCCCTAAAAAACCTGCGAAACTTGAATTTTTTTCCACGACCTATCAGAAGCCCTGTATAGAAGAGGTGAGGAGAATTTGTTAAAATATCAATTAGATTCATCTTGTTTGATAAAGTCCTTAACTCTCAACACCAATCTGTTTTAAATACAAAGCACTGATATTGCAACGAGACATTTGATGCTGATCACTCTTAGGGCTTTAAGAATAGAAAAAACAGGTGAAGCCTGGCAAGCACTTTACAGCTCTGTTCACAATTAACAGGGAAGTTTTCAATCCATCTATGATTCAAACCAGATAGAGCTGTAGGCCTAATTTAATTAACATGATATTCCAGTTAAGACATTTTTTACTGTACTTGGCCTCCAACCCTGGTCCCTCCACCTCCTGAAATGCAACCTTAACCGTTTAAACCCTAACATTAAAATTCAAATTCTCATTTGTTGTCCCTATATGTTTTCAATAGACGAAGTGGGGAGAATTTGTTGAAGTATCAATTAGATTCATCTTATGTGATCATGTCCTCAATTCTCATGACTACTGTGTTTTATAAAGCAGCGATATTACAAGGACAAAATTGATACTGATCACTCTTAGGGCTTAAAGGGTTAATGCTACCGACACATAAAGCCTGCAACACAGACAGAACTGAACTTCTGATAAGGTCTGTCTGCAAAACAGCTCCAAAATCCTTGTTAAGAATTGAGTATTTGCCATGATTAGCCTGTTACAAAAGCCATATTTAATTTGCCAATCAGGATGAAAGGAAATTCAAAACACTTCCGGTAATCCGTTGAATCAGTTGGGGGTCAAGAACAAGAATATCAGCACCGCTTCATGTACAAGGGGTTAGATCACATCTGCAACGCAGGCTACTGACACATCATAATGCATGCTTCTGTTTGACTAATTAGTACCACTGGTTTAAAAATAACAATTTCAGGGCACCCAACGACAATTTCCTCCTAAATTTGTTGGAAACACTTTTAAGGCTATCCAGAATAGTTTGATTTCGAGAAATACATTCTAAGCAGTGCTATAAAATTTGTAGTGGTCTAGTGGCCTATTATCAAAGCTGCATTCTGATTCGTTGAGCTACTACTAGGCTGTATGTTACTAGTGATGTAATGATTAAAGGAACAGTATCCCGTTACTGTGCATGTACCAAACTTTGATTTTCGGACAGGATGTCACGAAATCAAAAGATGTGAGGAGAGTACGAGAACCTTGAAAAATCTGTTTGCATCACGCTTGGCCGAGTTCAGTACTACACTAAAATTTCTCAGGATTACAGATCAATGATATATTGTTCCCGTTAAGTTTTGATTTGGACGAAATCGGGATTTTTTGGCATTTCTTTTATTGCCGTTGGCCGGAGGACCAAAAGACGGGAAGTGCTTTGATGCCGATCGAAGGTTTGCTTCTTTTACCAGCTTCCACACAAGCTCAGATAATTGTGAAAGGAATACAGATGACACTCGCGTGCGCATAATCAGGACACTATCCCTTATGACCGTTAAGTTTGATTCATGATTCTCTGCTTCCATGTTTCGATTTTAGTTCGATTTTTGCACACCTTTTCCAGGGTGCCCTCAGTGAGTTAATATATTGTAAAATCAGAATCCAGAACTCTTTAAAATGTGTTTTTGATTGATGAGCAAAGACGATAACGGTTCTTGCACCATTTTGTGTTGCCTGGTAAAAATGCCACCCTCCAACCACTCTTTGAGAATTTCCAAATAAGACAAACCATGGGCAACACCCTCTTTGTCAGGTTCTCAAAAAATGGCGATGAAGCAAGCGACTGTGAATCCTCCTGTTCCTGTTACTATTCTCTAATTGAGGGTTTAGGGTTGCATGTTGTTAACATTACGCATTATGTTATAAGGATTAAGATACATTTACATAATCAAATCGAAATAATCGAAATCGAAAGGCAACAATTGAAATCAAATCAAATCGCAAGGAATATGAATCATTACACCCCTGTATGTTATAGCCAATTACCGTAGTTATTCGCCTATAAGCCGAGCTATTTTTACAACAAATTAAACTGAGAACAGGTCAAATCTCGCCAAGATAGGGGTTCGGCTTGTAGCCGAGTATTTTCACCCAAAAAAATTTACGGGTGCTTAACAAGATTTGAAATTCAATGTTTATTCGACTATAAGCCGAGCTTATGAGAAACTGGCCAATCAGAAGCGGTCGTTCCCACGGTTTGTGTAAACATTGCAACACGATCTGACAAATATCAGCTGATCGAAGCATAATTTTTATTGTTTTAAAGAAACGGAAGCCTTGACTTCTCTGCTCTGAAAACCAGTCCAGTAGAGTTTGATCAAATTCAGGATACTTTAGCGAATAGCAGCCCATCGTCTTTCACTTTGCTGACATTTTTAGCTCACCATTAAAGAGGTTTGCTTGATCTTTTCGCCAGCAACGAACCATCGATTCACTGATTCCGTAACCTCTAGCGATCTCGGAGTTGTTCTCGACAGCCTCTGCTTCAGCAACGACTTTTAGTTTGAACGCTAAGTTGTATAAAGAACGACGAGCTTTTGGCATGATGATCGATTATGATAACTTTGAAAGAGGGCAATTGTTTGAGACAGGATTCTGAACTCAGGTGAATGTTTTGTCATGTCACGTGTGGTTCTATTTATTTACTTTAAGCACGTAAGCTCAGATCACATTAAATTCAACTTACGGTATCTGTGATTTGTCATTGCTTTCAATTAAACGACCAATAACAAGTGAGTAAATTGGACTTAATGAATATGTTTATTCATAACCTACTTTATGGATGCATGTTTCCTGAGAGGGAAGCTTCTTTTGTTTTCGGTTTATGTTAATTCATCTCACTTAATGACATGCGTGGAGTACTTTGGAATTATTGGTTCTCAGCTTATAGCCAAATGTTTTGCGTTTATTTTTCATTACAGTCTAACAGCTGCTGATATGAAAAAGTTTAGGGTCTCGGCTTATAGGCGAATAACTACGGTAGTAGCAAAAAGCACCAGCTTTGTAAACCAAAACAATGGTGACTGAATCGCGCTTTGGTAGCTAAAGTTGTTTTGTCTCCATATTTTTGACCAACTAGTTGGATTATTCCTCTCACCCTCATGGCCTCCAAGTCAATAGGGAACTTAAGAACCAAGACGACGGCTTTGTCGACGACGACCGGAAGTGAGTTACAGTGTACTGCGCAAGCGCAACTAGTAAATTTCGTCATCGTGGTGTCATCGACGACGCCAAACAAAGTAGAATCTTGTCGTCCTGCAATCCACAAGTTTCGGCAGGTATAAATCCACTGTTTTAAGCAATTTTTGAAGTCCTTTGTATTTCTTTATTCTCGTAAATCCAGGTATCGTTCTTTTTTTTCTCCTAACAAGCGATGTTGCTTGAAAATTAGACTAATGAATTGTTTTACTTCGAACCCAACAGCTGTGGAGGCCGAGCAAGCGAGCTTGTAAGTGATAAATTTATTTGTATGTTTAGGTAAGGCAAATCAAATGTGTTTAATATAGAGGAAATAAACTTTATATGGAAAACAGCTATCACATCAGCATGTCTCTTTTTCCAAATCTAAACTCTGACAGATACTCGGACTCGGTCATCTCATTCAGTTGAAAGCTGAATAATCTTTGTGCGGAAAGCAGGTTTTTCCACTCGAAAAGGTCAGACAACACAACAAATTCTTCATCGTCAATGAAATTAGACGTACGGCTTAAAAAATAAGATCTTGCATTGTTTTAAAAGATGCCAATGCGGAAAAGTTTGTTGCAAATGGACATTACAGTTTTACATTTGTGTTTACATTCAGTGTAGTCGTTGTCGACCTACCGACCGGCTGCATCTTAAGTTTCCTTTTTCCCGCCGAAACTGACGCTCTTGTTCCAGTCTTTTCCCAGTCAATAGACGTCGTCGTCGTGAACTTCGTTGTGGTTCTTAAGTTCCCTAATAGCCAATTTGGCCTTCGGCCTCATGGGCTATTGACTCAGAGCCCATTCAGGCTTGAGGAATTTAATTTTGTTAAATACCTTATATACATTATACATTATTTCTGAGTTAGCAAAAAAAATCTATCTGGTAAGGTATGGTATGAACATTCATGTGCCCATCACCATCCAACCATCAACAACTACATGCATGTCCTCACATATGTCACTATCACATGCACTTGAGCACACCAACAAAAGATTCCTAATATTAGTCTTTCCTGAGAAAAATCATGCCAACTTTCAACTTCCAAGTGTACCTTCAAAGTTATATAAGTCCCCCTATGCAAACATAAAGAAGGGTTGTTGCTGTTGTTCTATAAGGTATTTCACTGGGGTAGATCCAAGATGATCACATCAGGTTTAGAGGTTCTTGTTCTCATAAAAACTGGTGAACCACTGACCTCTAACATGTGACTTGGACAATGAAAAGTTTGTCACAATGATGTGTAGATAAAAAATATTGTAAGCATATGGCAATTCTATAGATGGAACATGAAGTTGTGTGAAGTACTTCTGTTTAGCAAGAACAGAGTAATAACAACAGGGGTGTAAAAAAGAATTGTGGCTGGATGAATGCAGCCCTGAAAGGTCAAGAAAAGGTGTCAGTGAAGGGAAAAAAATGACGACAGGGAAACAAAGACAGACGAAAAGGGCTGAAGAGACCCACGGGTGGTTGTCTTTCTAAAATTCATCAATTTTAGATCCTGTTTAAATAAACAAAGATTAAATACACCTTCAAACCTATTAGCGAGCTTTAACGTGCAATAATTCACACATTAGGGTTGCAAGAAAGTCTTTTAATACACGCATGTACACTGGTTAATCGACTTACCTGATGAACAAATATATCTTCTTTGTTGTCATCTCTGGGGAAAAAAACCGAAACGAAGCTTGAACAGTGATTGTAGGTGGGAAACTGAAATATGCAAATTAGCTCAGCGTGGCCACAAAGTGAAACGGAAAACTCGCTTGCGATGCCTTCGCCATCACCACCACACACGCCAATCGCGTATTTCAAATGTGGTTTTGAGGACAGCGATTTGAATAACGGTGCTAAATAACAAAACTATTTAAATAAGGATGAAGGACAAAGCACCAGCACGGTAAAGAAAAAACTAGTTTCAACTCTTGCTTACCTGTTGATAAAGCCATAACCATTTTTCACGTTGAACCATTTCACCGTACCGGTCACTTTACTGGCTAGAAAGTTCGAAAAGCCACGTCAGTCATTTACGAAAACCAGACAAAAAAAGTTTTAACAAATGTAACAGTAAATGAAACGAAATCTAAGCAATAAGGGCAAGCCATGTGGCCGGAAAACCTATCGTGACAATGTACATTAACAATTCATATTCACGCTATTACGGCGCACATGTTTGCGCTGTCGCTTTCAACCCATGCAACGTTGAATCCTACAAGCACTAACACTTACCAACAACTTTCTTCTCAGCTGGCTGTTTTTCTTCGACTTTTGGTTCTTCAGTCGTGGTCATGTTGCTGATGGTTACAGCCTCTAGGGCCTTCGCTACTTGGTGGTGTTTCCCACGAAAGGTCTTGGTGTTCCGTCAGATCCTCGATCGATGGCGTCCTCTGTGATCACTCATCTCTTTCACATTACTTGTAGTCACGCAAGGTGTCATGGGAGTGTTGAGCCCAGTCCTCCGCAATTTTCCGAAGATAAGATTTTTGGCAACGACAAATAGTTACCGAATTTACTTTCCTCTTCAATAAATTAATAACAATAAAAGAAACCATATCTTTCAAAAAAGTACGAAAAAAACGAAAACATACTTCGCCATAAAGACATCACATTGTTCTTCGGGAGTAGTCGGTTAATCATCGTACACCTTCCCCAATATCCGACATTTCGAAAAAGAAAATGGCGGCGATTGGAAGACAAAACCAGCTTGAGTATTTTTTGCAAGGAAGCGTTGGAAAAGACTCCGTCAAAGCTCTGCTGGAAAGACTTAAAGGATTGTGTGATGGTGCATCAAGACAATTTGCGACGTTTGTGGATCACGAAATGGTCTACACACTTGGTAATAATATATTGCATTTTCATATATAGCTCTGTCAGTTGCATATTTTTAAGAGTTCATAGAAGGAACTCAGAGTTGCTTCTATATATGCTTTTGATTTACAGAGGCTTTAGCTTCTATTTTTGCTTCTCAGAGACCAAATACTATATTCATCCGTTGATTTTCTCTCAAGCGTTCTTCCTGCAAAACTCAGTTCCAGAGTCGTCAACTCTCCCCACCCCCCACCAAATGACCCATTCTATCCCTGGTACCCCCACAGGCATTTCCATCCTAAGTATTCCCCGGTTTGCAGTCACTTCGCTCCATGGTCAAATCATTCCAAGCCAGATCGTTCCATTTTATAGTCAGATCATTCCACAGTTTCAGTGTAAAACTGAAAGTGACGCGCTTGTTTTTGACCTCTTACCTTAAAGAATAAGATATACACATGAGTAAAGGCCTTATTTCTGCTTGTGGCTTAAAGATTCATGTAAAATTCTGTTGTGGAACGATCTGACTATGGAACCGGAACCCCCCCCCCCCGTTCCATTCTCCATTGGAACTCTACTTCTTTTCCATGAAGAATAAAAAAAGTGTTTGGTTTTATAGGTAGTCCCAGTAGCAGTATTTCATTAAGAGCACGACATTCTTTAGACGATTCAAAAGCTCCATGGTAAGCATTTTATTGATAAAAATATAGTGTAGATATCCCACAATAACACTCTTGGATTACGTTAATTATATTTATTTTGTAGTGATGCATATATAGAATGGAACTAGAACATCTTGAACAACATCTTGAACAACATCTTGAACACATCTTGAGCAGCAGTCCTTTAGCTGACCATGTACTACCTTGAATACCTCCACAACCCTCCATAAATGTACTGAGGTTGTTGGAAGATGTAACACCTTCCTGCATTCTTTTTCTTTGACAGGCAGCTGCGTTACGTTGGCCAGAGTGAAACAGATAAAAGCCGCAGCACTTTGTTACGAAGTTGTGTTGAGGTGTCAACAAGTGACAATCTAACAACATTCCTCAAGGAACTCGGATTTAGGTCAGTTTTCTTGTTCATATTATTTGACTGTCTTAGTAAGATACCTCTTACAAATTTTCAAACATGTTGCATGAAAAATGGGATTTACCGGTAGTTAGTGTTTAAGTTAGTGTTTCATCTATATTCACACAGGCATGAAAGTGAGTTTGTCCTGAAAGGTTATTATTTTGTCAAAAGTCACATGCGGATCACTGTCAGCCAAGTTTGCAGGGTAAGGTCCCACTTATTCACCAAGGGAAATAATACAGAAGACCTTTTCTTTAACAGTTACTCTACATGGTCTTGTATCAGTTTTCTTATCCCTGAGGTTTCTGACCCCCCCTAATTTTTTAGAGGCAATATATACTGCATTCAATGCATTTATTTAAAGGAGCTGTGTCACGAAATTCAGCCAAATTAGAAAACTACAAAATGCCCGTTAAATTAAGAGAAACATAAAAATAACCGCTTAAAACTTTAAAGGAAGGTTAAAATAACATAACAGAAACAACAGATGCCACGGATGGGCAAAATTGAAGAAGATTGAAACGGATTAAAATTAGGGTTTTTGAAAACTGTTCAGCCTAACAGTTTTTCAAAGTTGATCCCTGCTGCTTGCAACTTCAAAAATAATGCTCAGGAGACATATTTGTTTGTCTTGGAACTCTTATTTTGTCATTTACATGTAATTTCTTTGCTTTCTTTAAGTTCCATAGCGATTGAGGGCGAGTAATTGGCAAAATTAAATAAAATGAACTGGACTGCCGTGACACAGCTCCTTTAAATCCTACTGGCAAATTTTGTACATTGCTCTCATTACTAGATGATGTCAAAATACCATATAGACCTGATGCTAAAATAGCTGTTGGGTTGATATTCTTTTGTATATTTTAAAATTAGCCTCACTAATCTCGCTTGAGGTAAGGTATTGTTTTGAATTTTGTACTCAAGAATGAGGCTAGTAAGGCTGATTTGAATATGAACAAAAGAATATTAAAGTAGTGGCTATTTTGACATTGGGTCTACAGCCAACCATTAATAATTTAAGCAAATATGCCAGACTCAAGCTAGCTTAATAATAGAGGTTTAGTTATAAGTAAATTAAACCAATATCATTAGTTTTTACTCTTCATACGGCAGTAACACTATTGTGGACATTAATTTCAGGTTGGAGGTGTAAATGAACCACAGTCAGCCCAACCTATTTCTGATTCCTATCTTGTGGAGATAAGCCTCATGACCACTGTTCAACAGGTGACTGTTGCAAACCATAACACACATTGGAATTTCTTGACGGTTAAATTGATAAATTTAATAAATTTTCTGAAAATATCTTTTGCCCTTATTGGGCTTTTGAGGGATAATGAAACAAATAATTTACCGGTAAATGGAATTACTGAGAACAAATCCAGCTAGCAGTTAGCAGGTCAGGAATTGAACTCAGGGCCTTTGGATTATAAATCTAGCACTCTAACTGCTTGGCCACTCTGCCCTCTTAATGCTGCCATGTTCATAATCTACAGACTGTCCAACCATCGTGAACTTGTTAAGATTCTCCCGATTTTGCTTATCCAGAAACCTTACATAAAACCACACAAAATATAGAATACAATGGAGTACTTGTAGTTATTAATTACTATTGAAAATAAGTATTAAAATTACAATTGATTTAGTGAACATTTTACACTAGAAATGAACACTAGAAATGGTGAGTCTCAGGGCATCAAATTTTCAAATTTTTCTGAGAGGGCATACCCCTTCAAACTCCCCACCCCCCACCCCCAAAAGCTTGTGCATTTAACTCTTGATGGTTCGTCAGTTATTAAAGAGTATCCTAATTTTACATACCCAAAAGGTTGGACAGACTGAACGATCTATTATTATTTTAGTGGTATGCTTGTCATAAGCCAGAAAATCAATCTTTTTCTTCATTGCTCACTATGGTTTAATGTGCAAAAGCCATGAAAAATGATATTAGTGTATTATGTTGTCTCCGTAGGACACATTAGCGGAAGAAATCAAAGGATTTTCAGAACACTTGAAACCGTATCCTTGTCTTAAATTAAACAAATGTCAAACAGCTCACTTTGCACTGTGCACTGAGCTTTAAGAAATTTTAGATTAATTCAAGGTTATGGCTGAGACGTATCACCAAATACCAGTGAACAGAATACCTTTTTTGTCTAATGAATTGCTTTCTGTTTCACAATAAATAATGTTAAACTTTTTATGGCTAAACTAAATGGCCTTGCTACATTTTCTAACAGTATATTTACAGTATTTAGTGCCAAACCTTAAACTCCCGTTCCCTGAGTGTGAACTACCAACTATCATTTCAATAATTTTCATTTTGTTTCCAGGGGCAATTATACAACATGCTGAAGCGTTCCTGCATTGTAGTTGGATAAGTCCATTTTGCCACATGTCTGTTCAGTTAAAAATCACAGAGAATACCAAACTGTACTGAGAGCAATCAATATATTGATTGGCTAACTCACATGGAAAAGCTTGTTATACGGGCTACAAGTGATCAACTTGTCTGCACTCATTGGCTATATTTTTGTTTTTAGGCCATAGTGCCACAGTCATAAATGATCTTCTATAATCCATTCCACATTTGCAACTTATTTCCTTGACAAAATATTGTTCTTAGGCTTGTTCACTTGGAGAAGATTGACCACCGAAAAATACAAATGACTTGACTCCTCAGTCTAGGGTAGGTGTATGTGGTTACACACAGTGTTCAGTACAGTGCATCCATTCAAACGTATTGGTGCCGACACCCATTAACAGCAGCTGAACAAGTTATTGAAATGTTCATGTGGAGATGATATGTCTATCACTTCATCTTCAAAGTACTGTAGAGTACCTACCTCAATGCAGATGAGAAGATAAGATGCAAGGGAAAACTAAGATCCAAGACAAGATTTAAGAAAAGCTGTTACAGGTTCCAAGGTTGTTATTTGCAGAGAAAATTGCGCAGGGGCTAAGGAGAGAGAAGGCCCCCATCGCCCCTTCCTGCGGTCCCCTGGTCACCTCGCCACCACGGATACAGACTTCTAAGTCCTTCGCTTCTCATTTCCGGTTCCGGTAGAAAACACAAAAAATCTACCGCTCGCTCTTCGCGCTGGTGAAAACATTTGAGCTCGACTTGTAGGCAAGTCTACCAGGTATAGAACTTAGCTTAGCATTCTTTTCAAGCTACATGAACGGAAATTTCTTAACTGTTACTTTATTTTCATATCTCAAAGAAATGACTGGTGGTTGTGAAACATTTCTGCCAGTTTTTTAATCTCTCAAAATTTATATTTGGAGAACCTATACATGTATTATTAATATTTGCATTATCAACACCATAAGAAGTTCCGTCAATTAGGATCGTCTGACGAAAAGTAAAAATCTTAGGTAACAAATTGTAGGTATTAAACTATGTCAATTATTTCAGAATTATTCGTTGGTGGCGAGATGACCGTAAATCCGCGCATCTTATTTTTGCTTGAAATTGTTTACACAACGTCCCCACCATCTGAGAGTCTGTCACAGGCTGGATTCAAGTTCATTCCTTAGTTTTTCTTGTTACAATGTCGCAAACAATCATTGATCCAAATGTATAATTATATATTTATATTTATAGCTAAATGAACCATATTTTCAAATAAACCAAAAATATTTTGCCTTGTAACTAGTGTGATAGCCTGTTCACAGACGTTTTTCTTTTTTCCACGAATCTGGCGTGCGCCAGAACGAACAGTCAATAAATACTGCTCGTGCTACATACTCTTAGGAAGGTCCAGTGCACTTACATGAAAACCGGGTGGGTACTCCAGGGATTTCTTAGCGGGGGGGGGGGGGGGGTGTGCCGCAGACCAAAAAAATGTCATTTTTCACACCTGTTATCAGACCTAGCCTCTAAGGGTGCGTTCGATTGGGAAATCCGGATTTCGGATTTCCAATCGAACGCGAAATCCAAAAACGGATTTCAACGCTAAGATATCTGTTTTTGGATTTTCATTTTTACCGTTCGATTGGGAAATCCGAAAAAGGATTTGAAAAACTGTTCTTGAGAACAGTGGTCTTGCATGCGCACACATAATTAGCAAAAAGAAGGCCGCTGTTCACGAGAATAGTTTTGCAAATCCTTTTTCGGATTTCCCAATCGAACGGTAAAAAGGAAATCCAAAAAATCCGGATTTGGATTTCTTAATTGAAATCCACCCTGAGGACGGATTTCTCGGAGATGAAATCCGTTTTCGGATTTCGCGTTCGATTGGGAAATCCGGATTTAGATTTTGAAAATCTAAATCCGGATTTCCCAATCGAACGCACCCTAAAATCCATATCCATTCTCAGACCTGACCTTTAAGAATTTATGTCATCATTACTTAGATTAGAACAGCAACAAAAAAGATTTCTCGAGAAATTTTCCTCGAGAACCCAGAAGAGTTCTTCTCCCCGTTCTTTACTTTACTTCGCACCATTTTTTCGCGCCCGTTTAGACTTTCCCTCAACCCCACTATCTGCCCCTGGGTCTGTGAGGATGTGTCGAAATCGCATATTTCTTTTTCTTTCTTACTCATTTGGAATTGAAAGAATAAGTACGTTCGTACACTCCTGTAGTTCCCTCAAAAGCCATACCTGATTCCAGACCAAAATGAACAAAGTCTAAACCTGTTTTCAGATTAATAAACGGCGCAAAAACCCTAGGACAAAAAAAGCAAGGCTGATTTTACAGTCGGGAATATATAATCTTTAAACCAATATTTCGGAAGGCACGGCCTTCCTTCTTCAGGGTCTTACATATAGTAAGACGTTACAATTTGAAAATAAGAGAATAGCGTACAATATGATACTATGTACATGTTAGCAAGTGAACGCTGAAAACAAAAACCTTTGAAGTAGTGATTGAAAGAAATTTGAAATATAAAAGACCTCATAAAAATAGAAAAATAAATGACAACAAAGAGAAGAAATAAAGACTGTATTACATTTCATCTTTCTTATTTATACCTAAAGGTTCAAGAGTTTTGCCTCTCTCGATGAGGTATGCCTCTCTAGCTTTTCGTTCACTGTCTCTATTAGATTTGGTAAGCTCTAGTGGGATGAGGGTGATGTCGTTAGCAGAGTGATCATTGGTAAGAAAGTGTTCTGAGACTGTGGTGGGTTTAGAGATATTAGATGGTAACGTCTCATTATATGTAAGACCCTGAAGAAGGAAGGCCGTGCCTTCCGAAATATTGGTTTAAAGACTATATATTCCCGACTGTAAAATCAGCCTTGCTTTTTTTGTCCTTAGCTATATTTTCACTTATTGCTGATTAGATCCTTTATTAGGATCCGGTCCTTCTTTTTTGTAAGCTGGTCCTTGCTTAAAAAATCAAAAACCCTACCCTTCGGGGCGGTACATACCTATATGGCTTATATAACGGAGTACCCCCCGGGACTTGAGGCCTCAAAAAGGTGAAAACCGGATGCTCTCCCAGACTAAAATTTTAAATTCCATGCCGAATTCTCGTCTTTTTTTTCCGTCGGCCCTCATTGCCCTCTCCTCGCCTCTAAATATGTTATTGGATACCATATCAGTAGACATAACCGTGCAAATGAGAAGAAAACAATTATCGTATTATCTCCTTTACCTTGTTTTTCGTGGTTGACGCTCTTTCTTTCGCGGCTTTTTACTTCAATACCTCATTGTCTGTTTTGGAATGCAGCCCACCCGACTGAGGAACGTACCAGCACCTTAGTCACGTGACGAAAATTTTCTTTTTGGACAACTCTTTGTTGTGTTGGCACTTCGGCACTGAACGATCGTGAATGTAAGCAGTGATGATCACCATTCGTTGCTGTGTTGGCTGGATTTGCTTAGCCTTCTTGGCTTTGCTCCTTGTTGATAGCCTTGATGTATGCACAGCGCAGCCAGGTAGCTTAAGGATATAAGTCATTTTGCTTTGCTGCAAGAAATTTAGTCTTACCGTGATTTTTGTATGCCGACCGTGATTTATTTTTGGGTAGGTCTTTCTCATGGTCCGCGCGCTGACATCAGGGCACCAGACGAGTTGAGACTGCTTGCTTTAACGGTTGCAACAGACGAGACAGACGGTTATAAAAGATTTATGAAATCTGCAAAGGCCAACCACATAGATGTGAAGGTATCCTTTAATTATTTATTTGCCTTCATGGCGTGTCGCTCCATTCAGCTACTTCGAGCGCTCACCGTTCGGACAGCTGATTTCGTCTTTGTCTCTCTACGGTCTTTATTTGTTAATGTTCTTTTTGTTACAGTTACTTTGCAATCTTTTTCTCTGCAGTGCTAGGGGAACAAGCCGTAGGTTTCTTAAAATCAAATTCTAGCTGTGTGTGCCGTAACAATTTTTAGCTTTCCTTGTGTCAAAATTTGTCAGCTGTGAACATGTTAATTGCACGTGTCTTTGTATTCTGCCACCCGTCCGAAATTTGAATATTGATCTTTTAATCATTACGGCAATTGTAAACAAATCTGACTTTTCTTTTTGTAATATCTCACTCCAAAACTACTAAGCTAGCACTATTCTCCTTTGTTACTGAAAACTAACAAACATGGCAAGCACACTGAAATCTATCAGCTGTGCATCAGTAATATTTCTAAAACAAGAACACGATTCGATGTTGATGAATTAAGTAACAGTTTTTGGACGACAAATTAAATGGTCTGTAATACCATGAATAAGTCATTGTGTAAAGGAAAGCCGGTAGACAAAGACACATGTATTAGAAATAATATCATGGTCCTTATATTTCAAGTCATGTTATTTTGATTGGTATGTTTTGTTATCGGAAACGTGCTTTCTGTCACATCTTCTCAGCTACTTCGTTTTCCGTTAGAACATTTTTCAAACACTACAAGGTTTCCATGGTGTACATGTTGTAGTTAATTTTTTATCTCAGGTAATTTTTATTTTTCTTTTGTTTCAACTTCATGAACATACATTCCCATACCCAAAAACAAAAGAAAAATTACCTGAGAGAAAATATTAACCACAACATACACATTATGATTTTTTCCCTATTCTTCTTCCAAAATTCAACCTAATGAAAATCTATTTCTGATCTGTCTAGAGAAACAAAACAATAAATTTGTAGGGAGGCCGATATGGGTGTGTGTGTGTGTGTGGGGGGGAGTAGTATTTCTGGTGAGAAAGTTACATGACTTGTATAATGCACCTATCAATGTTAAGCCCCAGGGTGGGGGGGGGGGGGGCGGGCGGGCAGACCCAGGGGAATTTGACATTTTAATGGCAGCCAGAGTCAAATTCCCCACCCTCGGGCACCTACTAAATGTCAATTTCCCGCCTCTGGGGTAACTTTTTCTAACAGAGTTAGGACTTAATAATTGACAGGTTGGAAAGGATATGTCTTTTACAACCTCACATAGAAACAGAAACAGAAGGAACGAAGACTCTTCTATTTATAAACATTCGATCATACAATGAAAGAAGTGATGGTTCACATATACCGAAAAATAAAACAGATTTCCTCACCATTCTTTCGCTCATGTTGTCTTGTTACTTTCAAGAAAAGCAGAGGTCATTTACCTCTGGTGACTTCTGGGTGTTATCAAGATGGCAGGTCACTCATTTCCAGTTTCTCTCGGGGAAGGCACGTTCAGTCAATTTCCCGTGGGTAGCCCGCCCCCCCCCCCCCCCACCCTGGGGCTTAACATTGATAGGTGCATAACTGATTTACTAAGGCCCAGTTCAGACAATAGGTCCTTTCATGTGTGTGTTAACTGTTCAATATTAAGACCTGTTGAGGCAAAAAATTTTGACAAGCAACATTTCCTTGACACAGCAACATAAGAATTGATGAAATGGTGACTAAAGATGGGTCGACAGTGACATGGCGTTCTTCTCAAAAATGTGAAATGATCATATTTGAAATTCAGACTAGGGACATATGTAACCCCACCCCCTTCCCCCTAGAGGGCCTAAATATTCTGGATGTCCACCTTTTAGGACAGCTGTGAGATAATTTGACTGTATTACCTAATGTGTCCCTAAAGAAGACAGTCGGATTGCCTGACAACAGAGCGGTACTTATAGTTGACAGCACTTTATCCCATCCTCAATCCCTCCCCTCAAGCTGTGAGCGTGGTCATAGACCACTGATAAACTTGTAAATCCTCCTTCCAAATGGCCTGTTTGCTTCTAAGGGAGAATTCAAATCATGTACACATAGATCAATGCACCAAATTTGATTTAGTCAATTGGACACTTGCTCCTCATGCTCAGATGATTCTCTTTTCATTGATCATATATTTAATAATATAGATATTTAATATTATAGGTGCTAGGAATGGGTGAGGAATGGCGAGGTGGAGATGTGAAAAGATACCCTGGTGGTGGACACAAAATCAACATTCTTAAAAAGGAAACAGAGCTTCACGGGAATGAAAGTGATCTTCTGCTGATGTTCGTGGACAGGTAAAGCCAGCATTGTTTGTTAAGATAATCTACTGATTGAGTAAACTGTAGGTATTTGCAGATATTGACCTGTGCTGTCACTTCACTTATCATGTATCATACTGTGCTGAAAGCTCATAAATGAACCAACAGTGGCAGCCAGCCTACTGGTAAAATATTAGTTAAAGAGGACATGTACCTAGTGTTGTCGTTTCATCTAAACATTTCATTACATATGGAGGTTCACCTTTTACTGCTGCTCAGTTTTATGACGTAAAAGGCTGCTTGTATTACTAAGCTCAACGTAGTTAGGAATTGAAACTTAATATTATTCCTCTTTAGTAAAAAAAAAGGATCAATTTAGGTTGCCGGGAAACTGCCCACCTACCCCTCTCCTAAGCTAACATTAACACTTATAAAAGTGGAGAATGAATTATTTCATATACTTTACATCATTAACACTTATACTTGTCACTTAGGGCAAAATGTTGGCTTATAAATTATTAGGAGAGGACCGACCCACAACCGTAGGTGGGCAGTCTCTTAGAAACTTGAATTGATCCAAAAAATAACAGGTTTGAATAATGCCAGTCTGACGCCAACATTACTATACTCGGGGCTACTCTCATTTGTTTAAATTATCATATTTATTTGAGCAACTTTCACTGTTATTTCTCATGATCATGGTACTATTCTTTCACAGTTATGACTTGATTTTGCTGGGAGATCCTCAGGAATTTGTGAAAAAGTTTCTAACTTTTGAAGCTAACATGGTCTTTTCTGCTGAAGGTTTTTGCTGGCCAGACAGATGGCTCAAAGTAAGTCAAGAGCTTCCTCCTCAATCTGTTTTTGTTTTTGAATTTGTTTGTGTGTCTGTGTCTTCTTTTTTTGTTGTTTTACTTCCAGATTAGTGAACATGTGATTTGCCAACTTGTTGCTTTGTTAATATTCTTCATCCAAACATAACTTTACACTGCCATGAAATACGCCAACAAACATGTGCATTATACATAACTGTGAATAGTACTTTGTCGGAAGTCCTTCAATTTGGAAATATGGGACATCTCACAACTTTTTCCTACTTCTCACTTCTTTTCCCAGCTGTAGGTGTAGAATCTCAAGATTTTTGCCTTTTAAGGGGATTGGCAAGTCTGTTCACTGGGTTGTCCTGGTTACACACAGTAATCAGCTGCAGTTGTTGTCTCCACAGTCCTGTCTCGCTTATCTTTGTGTATAAGTTTTCTTACAAAATACCGGTACATGTGATATAAGGACTGTGGAACTTGGTGGTGGTGTTAGTAAATGGTAAGAGGAGGGAGGATGGGTTTGAGTAAGTGTTTTTCAAACAGCTTAAAATTATATATAGCTTACAAATTGTTACTTGTAGCTCCTTGGGATATTTATGCTACATGAAGACAAATAATATGTTGCTTTTATTGTTTCATTTGTTATTATTAATTGATTCTGCAGGACAGTTACCCAGATGTCCCTGATGGCAAGAGATATCTTTGTTCAGGAGGTATGTACATGCAGGACTGCATTTCACTGGGTGTTACACGGGTAATCTTTTAGAGGACGGGTAGCTTGCAAACTAAACTGAACGCAGGTTGTCGGAACAGCAACAAGAAGATTTATTCCAAAAACGAAGGTAGTTTCCACGAAGTAAAACTTCACAACAGCACGTAACTCGTTAAACTTACACGGCCTCCGCCAACTTGAATAAACACTGCTTCCGTCACACTTGACTAAACACGACTAACGTCAAACTCTCTTCGCTGGTGAAAACTAGTTAAAACTCCACTCGAACTCTCTTACTTATATACTTTTACAATAATATTCTAGAAGTTTCTAAACAGTCTAATTATAGAAAGATTACAAAATATACCACTTTAGGAATGCTTACACAAGATCCTAAAATAAACAAATTATGAACTCTCGCAAAGCTTCTAGAAAGTAACGCTAGTCACGCAATACAATTTTTCGTAACACTGGGGTTCATTCTTTCAACTTGAATGAAATTTGTTCTGGCAAAGGGCTGGCACTTGAAATTTTCCAACTTTTCACACTTTTACTATGGTAATAAATTGACTTAGTCAATAAAACCATTTTTGTGTGTGTGTTTTACTCCCTCACAGCTGCAAATCTATAGTTTCTTTGAAACTTACTTCTTTAAATCTCATTCAAACACTCATTAATAATTCAAAAAACAAAAGAAAATTATTAATGTGTAATGAGTGTTTTTATATCTGATAAAGGCACAGCTAAACTTTATGTCCAATTTTTTAGATCAAAATAACCCCAGTTCTAAATTTCAGTGCTAGAATGAGATTTTGAAGCAGTTCAAAAAACTTGCAGTCATGTATTATTAGGTTTAAAAACTCTCTGCTTCGCCTCGAGTACTTAATAAACGTGATAAAACACTCCTGCTCGTCTTTTGAACTGTACTTTTTGTTGTGTTTCAATTAAAATAATGGTCTACAAAATTTTCTCTATCAATGAATTGCTTCCTTGTATTTGTTAATCAGGTTTTATAGGATATGCTTCAGTATTCCATCAAGTTGTGGCTGACCATGCTATTGAAGATGTAGAAGATGATCAACTTTACTACACAAAGATATTTTTGGACAAACAGAAAAGGGTGAGCTAAATTTGATTTTGCTAACTCCTTTAGAATAGACTTTTTTTTTATCTTTTATAGCTTATCCTAAGTCAAAACCACCTCATTTCTTCCCATAACAATGTGATCAATGCTCAATAAAAAGAAATTACTGAATGTGGAGCAAGACTTAAAGTGTGCCACATTTTGCCAAAGCAAAAATATTTTTTCCCTGCTTTTGCTGATAAGGTCATATTTTCCGGTACAAATAATGCTGTGAATTTTCCTCCAAACAACAGTTTCAGGCTTATAAAGACAAGAAAACACCATACATACTATAATGACTTTAATGTGAGCCGATCCATTTTGGAGCAGGTGCATAATCTGTGTGTTTCAGCTCAGATGCATTTTATTTGTCTGTCCAGATGCATGAGCTCATATTTTGGGATGCATTATATGTAAATACTTTAGTTCGCTTATCTCTGACCCGTGCACTGTTCATGATATGAGGTATAATGGAGGTATTCATGGTGGTCTATATTTTGTTAGGATGATCTAAAACTAAAGCTGGACACAAAAGCAGAGATCTTCATGAACTTAAATGGAGCTGAAGGTATAAAGCCAATAAATATTGAATAATTATGTTGAAATTGCTGATACATGTGATACAGTTGAGTCTCCACTAGCAGCCACCTCTCCACAATGGCACCTCATTATAACAGCTACTCTTGTCATACATTCATGCATAGGCTCTTGTTTAAACCTCTCTACAATGACCACTTTCTTCCATCCGCAAGGTGGCCATAATATGTATTGATTTGTATCACACAAGTACCAATCCAAGAAAAATAAATTTTCATTGGTGCATAAGGAGCGGTTCAACTGTAATTTTATACCGGCAGTTAAGGGTTTCAAACTTCCCTGCAATGTAATCCTTTGAATCCATACTTTGCAGATGAAGTAGAAATCAAGTTTAATGAGAACAAGGCATGGCTCGTAAACAATGAATATAACACCCAACCTCTAGTGGCTCATGGGAATGGCCCAAGCAAGGTATGTACTAATAAAAATACAATTTACTGATATAATTTTCCATCTTCTTATCCTTGTAAAATATTGACTGAAGAGCTTGTGAAAACTGTAATGATTTGACTGGTTTGAGTATGTGGCAAGGAATCTTGATGTTGGTTTGCCTTATTTAAATTGGACTTGTGTGTAGAGACCGGCCGGTAGAAAATGCAGGTCACAGGTCACAAGTAAAGTTTAGAGTACAGGTCACCATGCTAGGTACATATACAACACTTTTAAAGCGTCTCCTAGCCCTAATCCAATCCAAAATAAAGTTTTAAGCAGCTTAAGGGAAAAATGCTTATCTCAGTTATTTATAAACAGAGCGGTGACCTGCACTTGTAACCTGTGACGTGTGTTTTGTACCTGCTATGTACAGACCCGGCCTGTCATTGCAAAAATTTGCTGTACTGGCACCCAGGTTCTCTTCGTAAGGGCTTCAAAATCAGTTCTTTGCAAAGGACAGAAAGGGGATCATTAAAATAATATTTTTAATTTATACAACTCTGTCAGAAAGTTGAGTAAAAAAGAAACGCATCATCTATAATTTTGAACTGAAGAATTCTGAATGATCAAAGAAATAGTACCATGTGAAAGTAGTGCCACTGAGTTATCATCGTCACATTTTTGCACAAATAGGCTGACACTATTTGTTATTTTTTTCTTCTAGCTGTTTTTAAATTACTTGGGAAATTATCTTCCTGATAAGTGGAACATGGAAGATGGATGCACAGTTTGTGACAAGGCAACAATCTCGTTAGATAATGCCAAGGTATGCTGCATTATTAAATGAAACCTATTCAGTGAACATTTTCTAAGACAGACTCCCATTAGGTAAGCTATTAAACAGGGCTATGTTTCAGTAACCATACCTTTACCAAGAGCCTCACCCCATGACCAGCTTTATCCTTGAGAGGGGGGGGGGGTACCCCCTTGAATGGCTTATATGGGAAGTCCCCGCCCGAAAAAGGGTACCTTTTTTTAGGTTTCTGAAAGGATGGGGATTTAAGATGTTGAAGTATATTTAAGGGTAGGGTAATCTGCCTTTTTGTGTGTGTAAATAGGGCCAATAGATGCTTTTTTTTTCTGTGAACAAAGTTGAGAAAATGTTCTGGTTTTGTGATTTATTCATGTTTCAAAGAGAGTGCATTTACAGCTGTTTAAAAGGATGCACTGTTCTATAGTAAGGATGTGGAAATGGTACATTTATCAATAGAAGATAAATGAAAGGGGTAGCGCTTCTGTCATAAATGGGTGAGGGGTTGGACCTCAGAGCAGAGCCTCTCCATATAAAACTTTGTTGAGTACCCCCCTTAAAATGTATGTCCTTACACAATGATTATCATTACTAGATATGTAACTTACTGTATTTGATCCTTAGGAATACCCCAAGATTTTGATGGGCTTCTTCATTGAGAAACCAACACCATTTATTCCGGAGTTTCTAAGAAGAATGATGCTTCAAAATTATCCAAAAAAGCACATAGATCTCTTGATCCACAACACAGTATGTTTTGCTTTCAAGTCATTATTGCAATAAATAGAGATTTAAGATCAATGACTATAAATATGTTACTTTGTATTTACTTCTGCTGAGGACTTTTTGTCCTCTACTTTAAATTGGGAGAAATATGGTCAGTTTTGTGTCATATTTACAGGGTTCGCACACACCTTGAAAGTCCTTAAAAATCCTTGAATTATTTTAAAATTCAAGGCCTTGAAAGTCCTTGAAAATATGCGGTCGGTGCTGGAAAGTCCTTGAATTTCGGTGCTAACTTTATAATTTAAGTAGAACTCCAAGGGAAAAGGAGCAAACACAGAAAGACCTTCGAGATAAAATTACCTATGTTGTGGAAGAACTAAAAAAGACATAGAATTAAGGCTCTTTTTGAATTGAATAGAGTCCTTGAAATATGGGAAATGTGTCCTTGAAAGTCCTTGAATTTTTTGTTCAAAAATGGGTACGAACCCTGTATTTAGCATACAGTATAATTTATTATAGTTACATGATACAAAGATGTATTGGTGTGATGATCATGATTAAATGCACCGATATACTTGTAAGTCATGACGTAGTAACACAGACAATCTTACAAGGTACTGAATGAGTGATTTTTTTTAAAAAAAAAGTTCTCTATAGCCAGGTTGACAAAACATGCAACATACATTAGTACAGGACAGTTAATTAAGTGCTTCTCTCTGTCACATAGTAGTTATGACAATAATAGTAAGTACATGTAATTTGTTTGTTGCCCTTTTAGGTTGCCTATCACAAGTCACAAATCTCTGAATGGTTAACAGATGAGGTCAGGAATCAGTTTAATTCTGTCACTGTTCTTCAGCCAGAAGATAACATACAAGAAGATGAAGCTAGAAATCGTGCTGTGTAAGTTAATCATCTCTGGTCAGTTCACAAGGCTATAATTTGTCTCTAGTACTGAGGGACTAGAAGTTTTAAAAATTATCAATTACCTATCCCATACATGGATATGATATCTTTGAACACTTTATTGCAAATAACATGCATTAATAATAATGATATTTCTTGTTTGCGAACCTCTTCTGAAGTTTCCTTTTTGCATACTGTTGTATATGCAAACTATAGCATTCCAAACTGTTAAGACTGGGATATTTAGGGTATGCAAATCAGATATAGTTCCTGGTTTTGGATAGGGTATCATTTACTAGTGAAGAGTTGTTAAAATGGTATCTTGAAAAACAAAATTGGGTTTTGGTGCCAAGTTTAAAAAAACCCACAAAATGAAAAGGAACACAATAGTGCAGCATTGGATTTTGAGGTCTTACATGTAAGAGTGCTAGCAGCATGCAACTACCCAAGAATTCACTGATTATTTGCATGTACTTGGCACAGGCCTTTTTTTGTTTTCTTTTTCTTCAGTGTAATTGTATAATATTTATTATTTTGTATTTGTATTTAGTATTTAGTATTTTGTTATATTTATGTTGTTTTTCTCTGAATAGTGAGATCTGCCAAACGAAGAAATGCGATTATCTTTTCTCCGTTGATGGGTCTGTTGTTCTCACCAACAAGGACACACTTAAAATTCTTATTGAGCAAAATAGGTAAGCTTTTCAAGTGCTGTTGACATTTAGCTGTTGTCACCAGGTGCATATTTTGTTTAATAATGGTGTAGGAAATGCGCTGCACAGGTGGTTGATAAAGACGGTGTTTAGCCACAGATGCTTAACAATAAGCTGCAGAAAACGGTTTTATTCATTTTACTGGCCCTTGGCCCCAGTTTTTCAAAAGACTGGGGGGAAAATGTGACAATATCCTCATTATTTTTATCTGACCATTCCACCCTTCCACACCTCGGAGAAGTGTATAACTTGGGATGAAGAATGAAAATAGGGATCCTCCATACTTTCACACCTTAGAAAATTGTGGAACTAAGGGAAGTAGGGATCTTGTGGCCAGCACCGGACATTTTGTGTGAAAGGTGGAAATAATTTTTTGCTATGAGTGTTAACCAAGGTACATGTACCTGTATTTTTGCAGACCAATTCTGACACCAATTATGACCAAGGATGGCAAGATGTGGTCAAATTTCTGGGGTTCGATAGGCAGTGATGGATATTATGCTCGTTCTCGGGATTACATTGCAATTGTGCAGAACCAGAGAAAGTAAGTAGGAAGTTTAGGTTGTGGTTGCTGAGCAAGTCATATTTGTAATAATATTCAAAGCCCCTACAATCAAGTCTCACTAATACCACTAGCAGGACTGTTTTTCAAGAAGGTACTGAATCACATGCAGTTTACTCTAACTCAACAAATGCCTTTAGAGTATATAATATCAACACCTAGATGAGTTTGTTCCAGTGTTCTCACCAGGATTTTGCCTTGGGGAGTCTGAGGGTCCCCTCTGTTGAGAAATAGGGGCCCTATAAATCATTAGGGGGACAAAGTACAAATAACCTGAGCCCGTACTCCAAATCATCTGTTATGTGAAGTACCTACCTATGGCAGAGGGGGTGTTTAAGATTTGATAACGATGCATGCACCAATCTTTGCAATGTACGTGGGACCAATGAAAGTTAAGGAAATAAAATTAAAGACTTTGAATCTTTTGTATCATATTTTTTATTCATTCGACTAAGCAAAGTGCTGGGGTGCTAGGTTGACCATTAAAACTACTTAACTGCGGATGTTCTAAAGACCGTTTGACTCGTAACATGCCCCTTGGCCTCAACGGGCGCATCTTCTTGTCTTTCTATGCATCATCTCAGATTTTCTTGTGGGAATCGTTCAAGGCTGCAGCCTGGTGAGAACACTTTTGTTCTTACATTTTTTCATTAACTTCATTTTACTGTATAAGATGGACCTCTCTAGTTGACTGTATTTCAATGTCATTGCAGGGGTGTGTGGAATGTGCCACACATTTCAGCCATTTATTTGATCCAGAAACAAGTCTTGAGTGAGATGAAAGGAATTTTTACTGGAGATAAGTTCAATCCAGACATGACAATGTGCAAGAACTTAAGGGAGAAGGTGAGCAGTGACCTGTCACTTCTGAAATAGCCTGCGTACTTGGTGGGATTGTTGTGCCCAGGGTACTTGCTTTGCGGCGGTGAGGCTCCGCAAGGGAGAAAATCTACAGCACTCACCCACCGATCCTGCCAGCTACACTGGCTACTTCTGATGGTGAATGGAGAGTCATTTATTTAGCAAACATCATTGTGTTTTGGTTTTTTTTTGTTTTTTTTTGTTTTTCGTATCTTCAAGTCCTGCAGATACCTCCTGTACAGAGAAGAAATAAAAAGCTATGCCACTGCACAAGCATTTCATCCTGTTACCTAGACAAGTATACTTTTGGTAGAGGATAACAATAGTCGGAAATGTCAGCAGTCTCCAGCCCCTTCCCCAACCTGTGAGGTTATGGGTCGGAGACAGCAGACATTACAGGCTAAGGATAATAACAGCTATTTTTAAAATGACGTTTGAGAGTACATATTACCTGTTCTGTTATTAGTTTTAGCCTTGTATCAACAAGCATATTCTTTGCTCAGCTCTGACATCATCAGTAGACATATCCTTGATTCCCATCAGTGACCTTTTCATGTGATTGAGAAATGATGTATGAACGACAAATTAGATGTCCTATGGTCACTCAGGGTTGTGCTCTAGCAATGAGAACCTCTTCAGGGGTTTTATTTCAAGCCAGACACTGGACATCCGGTAGTTTACACACAAAATTACTGATTTATTTTTTGAAGTGTAAAAATCGTTTCTTTTCTCTTTTTTTTTTTCATTTATCAATAAAGTTAAAAATGAGGTACTGCAAACCGACAATTGTTATTACAAAATCAAACATGAGCGTTCTTTAATGCCCTAAAATACCTTCCTGGTTAACCAATTCCGATCCAGAGAATGCAGGAAATTGCATTTTTGAGAGTCCAATTTTAATTATTTTCCGAGGGAGCATGCTCCCAGAACCCCCATGACTCTGGCACTCAACATAAGTACCTGCGACATGAACGGTGCAAGTCCGCCAGCTGAACCTCTGCATCCTCTACATCCAACTGCTACCAAAAACCTTGCCTTTTAGGGAGGTTGCATATGTCCCTAATCTGAACCTGCTGTTTTGCCGTTATGAGAAGGAGGCCTTGTCGCTGTCGGTATTTTATTATTGTATTTTCACTTTTCTCTGTCACTGTCACAGTTTCAACCCATCTTTGTGTTGTTTGTAGCCATTTGTGCTGTTCTATGTCGCTGTTTCAAGGCAATGTCGGTGGTCGGAATTTTACTCTACCAGGGCCTGCCACAGCAGCTCGTGGTGGCCTCCTGGCACCTTACCTGGTACTTTTCCTCTTGGGCGACTAGTAAAGCTACGTCTTTCCATAGAAATCATATGCTGGGGGCACCCTGGATTTCACAGGTGCAGAGCACCGGGCTAGCGCTCAGTTTTTCTAAAATTTATTTTAAGCGTGACTATTATCATCATTTTTCCTTTTTAATTTTGAATAAGATTACACAGTGTCACCTAAATAATCTTTTGGAATCAAACCAAATGACAAACTGTTACCAAACTGCAGGGTATTTTTATGTATGCCACCAATCTTAATGAGTTTGGACGCTTGCTGGAGACTGACAACTACAGGACAAACATGGTGCACAATGATTTGTGGGAGATTTTCGATAACAAAAAGGTAAGATTTTCACCTTTTATTGTTTTTGTCAGTTGTGTGGTGAACCGATTTTACTTGTGTCTTAAAATGAATGGAAAGTTGCATGGATATTGGTTGAGATGCACTGTAAAGTTCAGTTTGAGGAAGGGTGGCCGGGAGAGAGAAACAACAAGGGACCTTGAGAAGGTAGCCTGAGAAAGTAGCCGACATTTTGGAACACTAGCACTTGCACTGTTTCCCCATGAAATGGTTTGAATGACATTTTGTGAGGAAACAGTCGGTGATATTGCAAAATGTTGGCCATTTTTTCAGGCTGTAGGGAGGAGGAAAGCAAAAAAAGAAACTATTCATTTGTTTGCTAAGTGCCGACTTGCAAGTAGCTGCCTTAGCTGTTCTTTAGAGGGGTGTCTCTCCTAATATGTGCTGCATAAAGATCAGGTGGAGGTCAGCGTGCTACTGACAGTAAATAAACAACGGTAGAAAGTGTCTCCTGGCCCTAATCACAATCCAAACTAGAATTTTACCTTAAATCTGCATATCGCTGCGTATCTCAATAAGTAATTAATTAGTGTCCCCGGTTAGCTAACTGTTAAGCTAAATACATTGACACTAAAATAAAGTTGTTATTATGATTATTATTATTATTTAATTAATTTTCCTATTTTTTAGTGATTTTTTTAGTGATTATCGTAGTAAGAATGCAATTGACCTTGAAAATAGTTTCTTCTTTTTTTGTTTGAAATGAATTGTTTTAATTGAAATGAAATGTTCTTAATTTGAATAATTTTTGTTTAATGAAATGAATTTTTTTTCTAATCAAAACTAAATGATTTTTTTTAAACGAAAGGAATTGTAAATGTAGTGTTTTGACTAAATAGATTCTTTTAAAAAGTGAATTAATTATAAATAGGATTTTAATAGTTAGTATGTTATCAATAAAATTATTATTAGGTTAAAAAAATTATTATTATTGTTATCTCATTCATTTATTAATAGAGTAGTGACCTACTCTTGTGACCTGTGACCTGTGTTTTGTATCTGTCATGCTTAGTAAAGGCACTGGGGGAACATGTGGTGCCATATTTCCTTTTTTTTTTTCTTTTTTAGGATTGGGAAGAAAAGTACATCCATGCGAACTACTCACAGAACTTCAATCTTAGTGTTCAATTTGATGAGGTAATAGGGAAAAATACCAGACTTTTTTTGTTAACAATAATGTGTGCATGTACTGATTTTGTTATTAGGGAGTTAGAGCAACCACAATGGCGACTTAAAAAGTACATTTCAATCTTCATCGCTCTTTTTCCATCTCATTCACTTTGTCAAATGTTGTTGAAGTTTCACTTCATAGTCGTGGAACAACCTCAAAAAAATGTAGAAAAAGGGTGATGCATGTACAAAGTTGTTTTACTATTCTAAACCTTGCTTTCTGCTGTTGTCGTTGCTGCCTCTGACTCGCCGTCGCCTTTTGTCCGGCTCCCTATTATATTTGAACCTAAGAGAATTGTTGGGCACCACAGTAAATGTCAGTGAAGACTCTTAAACAGTTGTTTTTGTTTTTCCTAAAGATAAAAATGTCCCTGTCACTATGAAACTGAAACATGGGCTATGTTTACAAACAGCTATTGTTGTGGTCTTGTTTTCAGCCATGCCCAGATGTTTTTTGGTTTCCCATTGTGACAGAAACTTTTGCCAAGCATCTTGTTGAGGTAAAATGAACTTGAGGTACAATAGCTTGAACTGAAATTAATCTCTTTAAATTTACTGTACGGGCTACGTTTTGAACAATCTCACTTGCAAAATTCCCATTGTCTTCTCTTCTTTAGCCTAAGAAAACAGCCGACATTTGGCGACGTTACCACTGGTTTCCCGCCAAATGACGTCTGAGAAACGAGCGCAGAAATTCCATACTGATGACACGTCACTACTCAGATCTTAGCCTGCGAAGCGCAGACGTATTTCCGGTCGTCGCGGGAGAGAAGCGACGACCGGAAATACGTCTGCGCTTCGCAGGCTACCCAGATCTGGGTAGTGCTTCTGATTGGTCGTGCCGCGTGGGAAATTTGATTCAACCAAGTGCCTTAAATTGCCCAGTTGCCTTTAATTGGATTTATTAACGTTAATGTTTTGTTGAATTGTTTGCGTTAGGAAATGGAAAATTTTGGGGACTGGTCTGGCGGAAGGCATGAGGTAAATAGATATGCTAAGATTGTTTTGACTTTTTTTCTTATTTATTGAATAACTTTATTGTCTTATTTCATGACATCTGATGTTTAATTTTAGGATAAGCGATTGTCAGGAGGCTATGAGAATGTGCCCACCGACGACATACACATGAACCAGGTGATGAGACAATTTTCTTATTCACTTCAAAAAATCAAATTTTTCTTTGCTAATTCAGTAGGGCTCGAAAAAATTTCCGTCCGGTAGTCCCGCCGGGACAAATAGATTTTCTTGCTGGGCAAGTAACTTTTAAAGCTTGCTTGTGTAATGGCCCGGGAGGGGGGTTACTTGGGTTAATTTTTGCTGGGTTTGTGCCGCTGGCCTCCCAGCGCCCCTACCCCATTGTAGTCTATTCTGTGGCCAATTATAGACCCCATCTTAGTCACTTTTGGGCAAATAATGTAATTTTCTATTTTTATGAATTGACCCATTTTTTAAATGGACTGAAGAACACTCTATTTTTCACCAACAGTACAAACATTCTAACACGTTTGCTAACCTTAAATGTGAAGAACTGTCGTACCCCAAAAAATCCAAAAATGTGCGACCCCATTATAGTTAATCCAGTCGTGAAAATGCGACCCCATCCAGCAGCACATCCCCATAAGCCTCTTATAAGGAAGACCCCCCCCCCCCCCCGGGTCTAATGGTTAAGGGTGCAGGCAATTAATTCATCATCCTCTAACTAATTCATTTTCTAAGACAATTAAGAAGTAGTCATCAGCAAAAGGTGAGAGGTGCTTGCCCATAGGACTAGCTGGAATTCAAGTTTTTTTCGAGCCCTGCTCATGCAATAATAGCCACAAAATATGACTCATCACCCTGCCCGATCATACGGCCACCCCATTAATACACGGCCAAATTCTTATGCCTCGTTATAAACTATGATCTCGGAGTATACTTCTTAACTGTTTTCTTGTTTCTACGTAGATCAATTTTGAGCGAGAGTGGCTTCATTTTCTGAAACAATATATTGTACCTGTAAACAGCAGGATTTTCCCTGGCTACCATTCCGAGGTAAGAATTAATTCTTTTCCGTGCTTGGTTACAATAGACTGGACAGCAATCAGCCCCTTATTCCTCGAATATAGTGTGGTATCATGCCTATCACGTGAGGCGCGAGGACGCGAGACGCGCGAAACAAGGGCATCAGCTTGCGTAGCTGGCGGTTTTGTTGAGAAGCGCGCGCGTAACGAGCAAAGAAGCCTCGTCTCCCTTCCTCTCGCGGATTAACCTTTCTTAAAGGGCGCGCACCCACCCGAAATAAGCCCCTGGGCTTACATTTTTCAAAGGCCGTTTTGAGGGGCTTATCTACGGAGGGAAATTTGCGTTTCAAAATCGATTGGATTTGCCCTATAAATGGAAGGAAATTTACAGTTTTTGCCTTGGTTTACTTTGTATTTGAGGCGAATTTCCGAGTACAAGCTCCCCGGGGGGCTCATATTTGGAGGGGCGATTTAACGGAGGGTTTTTTGCATTACGAGATTTTGTATTTATAATCAGGCCTAAAAATCCCTTTGGGTGTGAGCCCAACTACTTCTTATAAAAAGCCAGTCACTATGATCCTAATATATAACTGCAGTTTTCTTTGTTTATTTGCAGGGTCGTTCTATCATGAATTTTGTAGTAAAATACGATCCCAACAGGCAGTATTACTTGAGGCCGCATCATGATTCTTCAACGTACACTATCAACATGGCTCTGTCAAGACCTGGCATCGATTACGGGGTAAGTGCAGTAAAGTTAATAGGGACCTTAAGCAAGGACGACGACGACGGCAGTGAAAACGTCACTAAAAAAATGAATTTGTGTTCTTTCAAACTTAATCGCGTCTATTTGGACCCTCTAAATATGTCAACTGCAGGCGACTTTTCCTGGAGTTGAATTCTTAAGGATTTTATTCAAGTTCAAAAAGAGGAAGGAAAATTCGTCGTGGCATGTCCACGTCCTCCACAAAACGGCAAATTAGGAGTTTTCACGTCGTAGTCGTTCAGAGGACGTCAAAGAAATGTACTAAAAAGCAGGATGCACGTGCTGAGCTGTTGTTTTGATAATTAAACCTATTGTTTTTTGAAGTCGTCGTTTTGGTCGTCGTCGTAGTTGCTTAATAGGGAGCTTAAGCAACTACAGTTGGCATATTTAGAGGGTCCAAATAGACGCGATTAAGTTTGAAAGAACGCAAATTCATTTTTTTAGCGACGTTTTCACTGCCGTCGTCGTCGTCCTCGCTTAAGGTCCCTAATGCATTCTCGATAAAACGTGAAATTAGGCAATTTGACGTTGTAGTCGCGCAGTGACGGCAATGAAACATGAAAAAAAGTACCAAAAAGTTTGCTACACGTGCAAAGTAGTTGTTTTGTTAGTAGAGAGCTTTAGATTCTAAGACGAGTGGTACTGCTCGCGCGTGAACCAGCGTTATTTTGGCCGGGAAACGTGGTAGCCGTCGTCATTCTACAAGAAGAAAACCGTTAAATAAGAACGACCGAGAGCAGGTTTTGTGAGCCCGCGAGACTGAGCACCCCGCCACCCAAACCCTTGTTTTCACTAAAACCGCTGGACGCCACAACCTGGTTCAGGTCGTTGTTATCTAAGGTCTTCCTTGCGAGAATGTTGTAGTGGCAGAAACAAGTTATCAAATGTTATAACTTTTGTCATTTTGCCTTCGTGAGAGGTCTTAATCTCCTTCAATAAGGATAACAGTTCTAACTTTTCTGGTGCAAAAAAGTGCCATAAAGCTTTCCGGGGTGTCTATTTTTTAGGATACGCGAAAAAACTTTAATTCAAATCTCGTCCTCGCAGTCGTTCACGTCCTGGAATCTAAAGCTCTGTAATCTAAACTTATTGCGTCTTTGACTTTCTCGTTGCTGTCGCCGTGGCCATCGTGACATCTTAGACCCGCTGTTCAGCGACAGTTCCTTTCAGAAGTACATCCCCTATAACCAAACTTTTTCACTACTGACCAGTTACTGATGAATGTTTGTCGGATCACTCGAGGTTTCTGAGCAACCGACCACCTACCCCTCCCCTAGGTTAACATTAACACCCACTTCTCACTTAGGGCAAAATTGTGACTTAGGGGAGGGGTAGGTGGTCATTTACCCAGAAACCTCTATTCTTTTTTGTCTTCTCTGCAGGGTGGAGGCTGTAGATTTATACGTTACAACTGTCAAGTGACCGAGACACGGATTGGTTGGTCTTTTATGCATCCTGGCCGGCTAACGCATTACCATGAAGGATTACCAGTCACCTGGGGAAAGCGATACATCATGGTCTCCTTTATAGACCCTTAAATCAACTCATTTAACAGACAAGAAAAAAAGAATATTTTATTATTAATATAATAAACAACACTACTACAGAAAAGTTTTCGTACTACAGAACTCGATTTTTTTTTGTAAGTTGTTCCTCGTGATACCGGCACAGTGGATTAAATGAATTAATTGTGTCGTAGCCTGCATCGCTGCGGTAATTTTACCTCGCTTAGTAATGTCTGCGAAACCTCCAAAGAACTCAACGAATTACCGGAAGAGCGTTTTGAATTTTCTTTCATCGTGATTGACAAATCGACGATGTCTTTTTTAACAGGCCAGTCATGACGCGTATTCAAATCCTGGTAGACAGGTGGGGACCTAGGACAAGGATTTCGGCAATGTTTCGCAGACGGACCGGACTTAATCAGAGTTAAGTCTGTGACACAGGCTGTGTGTGTCGCTGACATTACAAAGAAGGCCGATAGACTCGCATTTTAAAAAAATGTGATGACTAACTGGACACGCATTTCCTTGAGGGCACTGATTACATATTCAATCAGTATGACTAGACAAAATCTCATTTATGTTACCCGGTAACTTAACAACTTGACAGTCAAATGAGGAGTTAGAAGATAGAGAGCCCCAATGATGTCAAGAATCGCGTTTTGTGTTACTCGCGGTTGTTTCTCATAATTTGTCAAAATGATGTCAATTATTTGGGGAAGAAGAATTTGAGCTTTTATTCGTGCTTGTGGTACGATAAGCACCAATCTCATTAACCTGTTCAAGGCGTTCAGATAGTAAGTCTCCACTAAGAGACTTGCTCACTTTTGCCATTTGTTTTTGCTCATTTTTCACCTGTATTTTTTTCTTTAATGCAAATGCTGGTTTACGTTCAACTTCATGAAAACCCAAGTTACCTTATGTTGTTATGCCCTATTAGGGCCGTTTATACGAGGGAAAATAAGCGCGGCTTACTCTGGCCAAGGCTTACATAAACCGCGAAAGGAACCATTTATACGAGTACGGCTTACATAAGACGCGAACTGATGGTATAAATGGTTTACGGCTTAGTTCGCTGACAGACCGGTCCAATGATGACGTAGTTTGTTTTGGTACCTGGCGTAATTTGCGAAAAGCGAAAGATTGGCTTTGATCTTTCCTTTCGTGTAAACGGCCCTAATATCTCTTGCATTCGCTAGATTTTTTTTTCTAAAAAGTAGTATCTTAGTCCGAGATAAAATGTTAGATTATTTTAGTAAAATTAAATAATGTAAAATTCCATAGGAAATTGTAACTAATACGTTAAGGATGAAAGACGATGCTAACATAGCACTATTTTTAATATCGTGATATATTGAGTGCCCAGAATTTTGAAATTGTTTTTGAGATGATCAAATAGGGGATAATCATCAAGTGGGGTTATGAGCTAAGAAAGAGAAGGCTCAAGGGCTTATCTTTCGCTGGCGGGAACATTAATTTAGTGTTAAGTATGGAGCATGCAGGCATGATGGGAAGTAAAAGTGTTTATATTGGTGGTTATTTCCATTGATCTTGTGTCTTTGTACTTTTTTACGCCGTTCTAGCACCGCGATGAATCGTTAAGAAAGCTCAGTAGGAAAATAGACTCTCGAGTGGCCTGAGAAAAAAGCCGACGTTTCGCGACGCCACCACCGGGAAACCAGTAGTGGCCTCGCGAGATTTCGGTTATTCTCTCAGGCGAACCCTCCAGGAGTTAGACTGCAAAACAGAAACGGCTGTGTAGTAGACTACCTACTCGTCCACCACAAAACATAATAGAAATTGACCTCCCATTTTGCGTTCAAACCTGTACGGCCTGTTGAAACTCCGATGGCACGGGATAGTACTTTATTAAAATACGTAAATGCACATAAACATGATACATGATACATATTTGAAAGAATGGACCGCGAAGTTATCCCTATAAAAGGTGCCCTAACTGAACTTTAAAAATATTGAAAAATTATAAATAAAGAAAACGCGCGTAAAAATGATCAATACGACGTCGAAGAGGTAAACCAATGGTACAGCCAAAATGCCAGGATCGTGATCGCGAAGAAACACAAGGCTTTAGTTAAGGTCAAACTGACCACCAATTTTCTTTTCCAGTGAAATGTGGGTTAGATTTATTCGGAAAGAATATAGATGTGACAGCCACTTATCTACTGTTTGTAGACTTCGTAAGAAAATTAATAATCAATTTGATCTAATGTTAAGCAATAGTGAAAAGCTGGAAGCACTTGATAAGCGCATACTTAGATTCATTTTAAATGATTACACTTCTCACTACACCACCTTGCTTAACAAGATTGCAGTAACTTCGTTGTACAAACGAGCGCATTCAGAATTTTTGATACTAGTTTACAAGAGTCTATTTTTCAGTCAGTATCCAACCTATCTAAGGAATATATGTGTGATGTTCGCTGTACAACCTATAATTTGCGCGGTACCCACATGTTTTCTCTTAGCAAGAACGACAACCTATAGACTACACTCTTTTTCATATTTTTCCGCAAAGCAATGTAATTCTCTTACCGACGAGTTAATTTTAAGCGACGTGTGCAAGGTGTTAACACGTTTTATTAGTTTTACTAATTTTTGTCTTCGAGTTAAAAAAGGATTATGTATGTAGGTAAAATTTTGTCACGGCCTAATTGGTGACTTCCTGGATATTAACTTACACCCACTGCATACCTATTCGCCTCCTCGGAGACCCAGGCAGGGGCAGATAGTGGGGACGAGGAAAAGTCTGAACGGGCGGAAAACGGCGAGAAGAGCCCCTGGGGACAATGTCTTACCAGACCAGTTCCAAACGGTCGCCGCCGTTCTGGCTTCTGCTTCTGATTGGTGCCAGAAAAACTTGTGTTTTTCTGGCACCAATCAGAAGCCAGAACGGCGGCGACCGTTTGGAACTGGTCTGGTAAGACATTCGTTGTTTACCATTTATAAAAAATTCCGGAAATTTTGGTTGGGAATTTTCGGTCGGTAAGAACGGTACGTATCGTTTACCATTTGCCTAAAATTTCCGGATTGTCGCGCCGCGCTAGACTGGATTCTAGTTACAACATGAAAATGGTACGAACTCAAGAAACTTGTAAATGGTAAACGAATTTCCAGTCGGAACGTCCCAGTCGGGAAAACGGGACTACCTTTTCAGAATTTCCGTTTGTCCCGGGAATTTTCCAGCGGGACGAACCAAAAAATCGTTTACCATTTACATCCCAACCGGAATGTCCGGGAATTTGTGGTAATGGTAAACAACCATTGTCCCCAGGGGCTCTTCTCGCCGTTCTTTACTTTTCTTCGTGCCATATATTTTTCCGCCCGTTCAGACTTTTTCTCGTCCCCACTATCTGCCCCTGGGTCTCCGAGGATGACCTATTCGGCCATCATAGGCCATGGGGTCAACGGACTGGAATCCCTAATGGCCCTGCCGCGTTAGCGCTGCAATTGAACTGAGCAATGAAGACCCATATCATACATTGGGAAAGGCACCCTCTGAAGACGCGATAATCAAATAATCTCGCCCTTTAAATAATTTTTTTTAAAAAATTCAACAATGACAAATACATCAAGCTTCATGGCGTCGGCTCATCCCACAGAGGTCTTTGAACTGACAGAGCCGTGAGGATGTTCTTGTCTTTTTCCTCCTTTCTAATGAACATTGCTAAACCGAGACGACCCTGGGAACAAGACGAAATAATGCGAATGCGGATTGGTTGCTTCCTAGCAGCTATTCTTCCATGAACTGTGAGGTGATTGGTTTTCCGCCCTTTTGCTCAGAAAACAAGAAAGAGAAGAGGAAATCTTGAAAAGGTCAACACTAACCTGGCTTTTGCATTGCCTCCGCGATGTATAAACTGGTATTTATTTTTGGTTTTCTTTCGTTTTCGTGTCTATCTGAGCAATCAAAACCAGAGCAAACGCAATCATTCCAAGACGGCGACAAAGGTGTATTTATCTTCGATCAACTTTTTCCGCCAAAAGTGATCAGTGCGTATTTCGACCTTGTTACTGCTGGTCAAATCTCTCGGAAAATTTCTTCTTGGTTTTACACTTACAGTGATTATTACCAGAACTTTAGCACGCTTAATTCCTCGACTAACTCTCCGTGGATTGCTCCTGTGAACCCGGAATTTTTCGCCAGTACATCCTTGTGGAATATAAGCCGAACTGTTGTCGAAAAGTTATCTGGAGGAAGGAAGTATTTTCCCTATGATGTTTGTTTCTCTATGCAGCGCAGGCTGGATTTTATAACTGCTACAAGTAAAGGTAAGATGAATATTTATTTTTGTATTGTATAGTGTTTTTATTTCTACACGATTACTGCAGCTTGTCAAGTGAAGATCAGGTTGTACTGAGTTGTGTGTGACGAGGCTACTCAAAGATCAAACTTCGTACATGGTGACTAGACGTTTTATTTACAATTTGCGCTCAAAAATTAACAGTTTCCTGTTTTACTTGTAATTTAAGGCTGTTTATTTCCCTTGAATTAAGAGGTGGTAAATGAAAAAAAAAAACCAGCTGTTGGATGGAGAAATACTTTTTAAAAATAGTGGTTGTCCTGGAGTGCTTATCGTTGAATAAATCTGATGCCATTATCCAGAGATATTGGGGGGCTGATATTCTTTCTTGATTATATTTTAATATGTTCCATTCAAATGTCTGATTTTTGCTGTAGTTGATAAAGCTAATGATTGTCCCTTGAGATTCTATCCTTCTGTAAAACAGGGGCCATATAGTCTTATATATGTTACTTGCATTAACCCAAAAAGTGATCAGCATTAAATTTCTCCTTATGATATTAAGATCCCGGGGACAGGTTTGGATGTTCCAAATCCTATCTCCTCCTTTCCCCCTTCCCTAAATACAACCTTTGGACAAAAACATTAATAATATTTTATTCTTACAAGATATGAACAAATTCATTTCTGTCAATAAATACTCAAGAAAAAACCTTTGTCTTAAAAAACCTTCAACCCCATCCTCGGAGACCCAGGGGCAGATAGTGGGGGCGAGGGAAAGTCTAAACACAAGTTTTCTGGCACCAATCAGAAGCCAGAACGGCGGCGACCGTTTGGAACTTGTTTGGTAAGACATTGTCCCCAGGGGCTCTTCTTGCCATTCTTTACTTTTCTTCGTGCCGTATTTTTCCACCCGTTTAGACTTTTCCTCGCCCCCACTATCTGCCCCTGGGTCTCCGAGGATGCTTCAACCCCCATCTTAGTCACTTTTGGGAAAAATTGTAATTTTCACAATCCCAACTTAGTCACTTTCTATTTATGTATTTACCCTATCAATCCTTTAAATAGGTCATCCTAAAGTGAAAAAGTAAATTGAATGAAGAACACTTTACTTTTCACTTACAGTACAAACATTCTGGTCCATTTGCTAACCGTAAATGTGAAGAACTTTCTGACCCCAAAAATCAGAAAATGTGCGACCCCATTATAGTCAATCCATGCTGTTTTCTTTGAAAAAAAAAAACAAAACAAAAAAAACACAAAAAACAAAAAACAAAAAAAAAAACAAAAAACAGTAGTTCCTCTAGCAACCTTTGTGGCCTTTACAGGTGTGGTATGGAATCCCTAATGAAAGGGTTTCCAAGTCTCCACTACAATAGTGGGTAAGGTGGGGAGGGAGGATGTGTGTATACAAGAGTGTTGTATGTAAAAAACAAATAAAATTGGTTAATAGTTAAATTGTTAGAAAAAGTACTGATATTGAGCGACCAATAACTGCAATGCAGCCACGTCCAACACAAATATACAGTACAAAGTAAAATGTTAAAAGTTAAAAGCACTGATATTGAGCGACCAACAAACTGCAATGCAGCCACATCCAACACAAATACAGCGCAAAGTACAATGTTAAAAGTTAAAAAACACTGATATTGAGCGACCAACAAACTGCAATGCAGCCACATCTAACACAATACACAGTGCAAAATAAAATAAAAAGAACTGAGGGGTTAATATAATATAAAGTTAAGGACCTTAATGGCCTTGAGAAGGTAGCCTGAGAAAGTAGCCGACATTTTGGAACACTAGCACTTGCATTGTTTCCCTGTGAAATGGTTTGAATGACATTTTGTGAGGAAACAGTCGATGATATTGCAAAATGTTGGCTGTTTTTTCAGGCTATAGGGAGAAGGAAAGCAAAGAGAGAAACTATTCATTTGTTTGCTAAGTGCCGACCTGCAAGTAGCTGCCTCAGCTGTTTTTTAGAGGGGTGTCTCTCCTAATATGTGCTGCACAAAGATCAGGTGCAGGTCAGCGTACTACTGACAGTAAATAAACAACGGTAGAAAGTGTCTCCTGGCCCTTATCACAATCCAAAATAGAATTTTACCTTAAATCTGCGGATCGCTCCATATCTCAATAATTAATTAATTAGTGTCCCCAGTAAGCTAACTGTTACGCTAAATACAGTGACACTAAAATAAAGTTATTATTATTATTATTATTTAATTAATTTTCCTATTTTTTAGTTTAGTGATTATTGTAGTAAGAATGCAATTGACCTTGAAAATAGTTTCTTCTCTTTTTATTTGAAATGAATTGTTTTAATTGAAATGAAATGTTCTTAATTTGAATAATTTTTGTTTAATGAAATGAATTTGTTTTTCTAATCAAAACTAAATGATTTTTTTTAAACGAAAGGAATTGTAAATGTAGTGTTTTGACTAAATAGGTTTTTTTAAAAAGTGAATTAATTATAAATAGGATTTTAATAGTTAGTATGTTGTCAATAAAATTATTATTAGGTTAAAAAAAAATCATTATTGTTGTTATTATTGTTATCTCATTCATTTATTAATAGAGTAGTGACCTACTGTTGTGACCTGTGACCTGTGTTTTGTATCTCTCATGCTTAATAAAGGCACTGGGGGAACATGTGGTGCCATATTTCCTTTTTTCTTTTTTAGGATTGGGAGGAAAAGTACATCCATGCGAACTACTCACAGAACTTCAATCTTAGTGTTCAATTTGATGAGGTAATATGGAAAAATACCAGACTTTTTTTGTTAACAATAATGTGTGCATGTACTGATTTTGTTATTAGGGAGTTAGAGCAACCACAATGGCGACTTAAAAAGTACATTTCAATCTTCATCGCTCTTTTTCCATCTCATTCACTTTGTCAAATGTTGTTGAAGTTTCACTTCATAGTCGTGGAACAACCTCAAAAAAATGTAGAAAAAGGGTGATGCATGTACAAAGTCGTTTTACTATTCTAAACCTTGCTTTCTGCTGTTGTCGTTGCTGCCTCTTACTCGCCGTCGCCTTTTGTCCGGCTCCCTATTATATTTGAACCTAAGAGAATTGTTGGGCACCACAGTAAATGTCAGTGAAGACTCTTAAACAGTTGTTTTTGTTTTCCCTAAAGATAAAAATGTCCCTGTCACTATGAAACTGAAACATGGGCTATGTTTACAAACAGCTGTTGTTGTGGTCTTGTTTTCAGCCATGCCCAGATGTTTTTTGGTTTCCCATTGTGACAGAAACTTTTGCCAAGCATCTTGTTGAGGTAAAATGAACTTGAGGTACAATAGCTTGAACTGAAATTAATCTCTTTAAATTTACTGTACGGGCTACGTTTTGAACAATCTCACTGGAAAAATTCCCATTGTCTTCTCTTCTTTAGCCTAAGAAAACAGCCGACATTTGGCGACGTTACCACTGGTTTCCCGCCAAATGACGTCTGAGAAACGAGCGCAGAAATTCCATACTGATGACGTGTCACTACCTAGATCTTAGCCTGCGAAGCGCAGACGTATTTCCGGTCGTCGCGGGAGAGAAGCGACGACCGGAAATACGTCTGCGCTTCGCAGGCTACCCAGATCTGGGTAGTGCTTCTG
The DNA here is from genome assembly GCA_038088405.1 of Porites divaricata. Lineage (NCBI taxonomy): Eukaryota > Metazoa > Cnidaria > Anthozoa > Scleractinia > Poritidae > Porites > Porites divaricata. The sequence goes on from JBBMOI010000008.1 coordinate 2,242,042, forward strand.
ATTGGTCGTGCCGCGTGGGAAATTTGATTCAACCAAGTGCCTTTAATTGTCCAGTTGCCATTAATTGGGTTTATTAACGTTAATGTTTTGTTGAATTGTTTGCGTTAGGAAATGGAAAATTTTGGGGACTGGTCTGGCGGAAAGCATGAGGTAAATAGATATGCTAAGATTGTTTTGACTTTTTTTCTTATTTATTGAATAACTTTATTGTCTTATTTCATGACATCCGATGTTTAATTTTAGGATAAGCGATTGTCAGGAGGCTATGAGAATGTCCCCACCGACGATATACACATGAACCAGGTGACGAGACAATTTTCTTATTCACTTCAAAAAATCAAAGTTTTCTTTGCTAATTCAGTAGGGCTCGAAAAAATTTCCGTCCAGTGGTCCCACCGGGACAAATAGATTTTCTTGCTGGGCAAGTAACTTTTAAAGCTTGCTTGTGTAATGGCCCGGGAGGGGGGTTACTTGGGTTAATTTTTGCTGGGTTTGTGCTGCTGGCCTCCCAGCGCCGCTACCCCATTATAGTCTATTCTGTGGCCAATTATAGACCCCATCTTAGTCACTTTGGGCAAATAATGTAATTTTCACGATCCCAACTTAGTCACTTTCTATTTTTATGAATTGACCCATTTTTTAAGTGGAATGAAGAACACTCTATTTTTCACCAACAGTACAAACATTCTAACACGTTTGCTAACCTTAAATGTGAAGAACTGTCTTACCCAAAAAATTCAAAAATGTGCGACCCCATTCTAGTAACTATAATGAAAATGCGACCCCAGTATAGTTAATCCAGTCGTGAAAATTCGACCCCATCCAGCGGCACATCCCCATAAGCCTCTTATAAGGAAGACCCCCCCCCCCCCCCCCGGGTCTAATGGTTAAGGGTCCAGGCAATTAATTCATCGTCCTCTAACTAATTCATTTTCTAAGACAATTAAGAAGTAGTCATCAGCAAAAGGTGAGAGTTGCTTGCCCATAGGACTAGCTGGAATTCAAGTTTTTTTCGAGCCCTGCTCATACAATAGCCACAAAATATGACTCATCACCCTGCCCGATCATACGGCTACCCCATTAATACACGGCCAAATTCTTTTGCCTCGTTGCAAACTATGATCTCGGAGTATACTTCTTAACTGTTTTCTTGTTTCTACGTAGATCAATTTTGAGCGAGAGTGGCTTCATTTTCTGAAACAATATATTGTACCTGTGAACAGCAGGATTTTCCCTGGCTACCATTCCGAGGTAAGAATTAATTCTTTTCCGTGCTTGGTTACAATAGACTGGACAGCAATCAGCCCCTTATTTTTCCTCGAATATAGTGTGGTATCATGCCTATCACGTGAGGCGCGAGGACGCGAGACGCGCGAAACAAGGGCATCAGCTTGCGTAGCTGGCGGTTTTGTTGAGAAGCGCGCGCGTAACAAGCAAAGAAGCCTCGTCTCCCTTCCCTCGCGGATTAACCTTTCTTAAAGGGCGCGCACCCACCCGAAATAAGCCCCTGGGCTTACATTTTTCAAAGGCCGTTTTTGAGGGGCTTATCTACCGAGGGAAATTTGCGTTTCAAAATCGATTGGATTTTGCCCTATAAATGGAAGGAAATTTACAGTTTTTGCCTTGGTTTACTTTGTATTTGAGGCGAATTTCCGAGTACAAGCCCCGCGGGGGGCTCATATTTGGAGGGGCGATTCAACGGAGGGTTTTTTGCGTTACGAATTTGGGGGGCTTATTTTCGGAATTTTACGTTATTTTATTATTAATTTTGTATTTATAATGAGGCCTAAAAAGCCCTTTGGGTGTGAGCCCAACTTCTTCTTATAAAAAGCCAGTCATTATGATCCTAATATATAACTGCAGTTTTCTTTGTTTATTTGCAGGGTCGTTCTATCATGAATTTTGTAGTAAAATACGATCCCAACAGGCAGTATTACTTAAGGCCGCATCATGATTCTTCAACGTACACTATCAACATGGCTCTGTCAAGACCAGGCATCGATTACGGAGTAAGTACAGTAAAGTTAATGCATTCTCGATAAAACGTAGACTGTTCACAGTCCTCTATTTTCCCGTAAGATCATCGAGATCGAGCTCTTTGCGTTACGGGCTGCCATCTTGCAGGACAACATTGGGAGCAAGATCATTCTCAGCCGCAGCTCCGAAACTCTGGAATGAGCTACCTGTGGAGCTTCGTCAAGCAACATCACTTGACAGTTTTAAATCTCAACTTAAAACCTATTTTTTTAAGAAGTATTTTTTATAGTTTGTAACTTAGTTTATTTTATTCTCATGGTCATGTATTTTCGTTTTCTTTTAAACATATGATTGTAAAGCGCTATTGATCAGAAAATGTAAATACGCGTTATATAAATTGGTAAATTATTATTATTATTGTTATTAGTGTCAAACTACTTAGGGGACGGGGGCGGTTTGGGAGGAAGCGAGAAAAATCCCCAACCGCCCCCGTCCCCTAAGTAGTTTTGACACTCATGCAAGATGGCAGCCCGTAACGCAAAGCGCTCGATCTCGATGATCTTACGGAAAAATAGAGGACTGTGAACAGTCTAGATAAAACGTGAAATAAGGCAATTTGACGTCGTAGTCGCGCAGTGACGGCAATGAAACATGAAAAAAAAGTACCAGAAAGTTTGCTACACGTGCAAAGTAGTTGTTTTGTTAGTAGAGAGCTTTAGATTCTAAGACGAGTGGTACTGCTCGCGCGTGAACCAGCGTTATTTTGGCCGGGAAACGTGGTAGCAGTCGTCATTCTACAAGAAGAAAACCCTTAAATAAGAACGACCGAGCCCAGGTTTTGTGAGCCCGCGAGACTGAGCACCCCGCCACCCAAACCCTTGTTTTCACTAAAACCACTGGACGCCACAACCTGGTTAAGGTCGTTGTTATCTAAGGTCTTCCTTGCGAGAATGTTGTAGTGGCAAAAACAAGTTATCAAATGTTATAACTTTTATCATTTTGCCTTCGTGAGAGGTCTTAATCTCCTTCAATAAAGATAACAGTTCTAACTTTTCTGGTGCAAAAAAGTGCCACGAAGCTTTCCGGGTGTCTATTTATTTTTTAGGATACGCGAAAAAACTTCAATTCAAATCTCGTCCTCGTAGTCGTTCTCGTCCTGGAATCTAAAGCTCTCTAATCTAAACTCATTGCGTCTTTGACTTTCTCGTTGCTGTCGCCGTGGCCATCGTGACATCTTACACCCGCTGTTCAGCGACAATTCCTTTCAGAACTACATCCCCTATAACCAAACTTTTTCACGACTGACCAGTTACTGATGAATGTTTGTCAGATCACTTGAGGTTTCTGTGCAACCGCCCACCTACCCCTCCCCTAAGTTAACATTAACACCTACTTCTCACTTAGGGCAAAATTGTGACTTAGGGGAGGGGTAGGTGGTCATTTACCCAGAAACCTCAATTCTTTTTTGTCTTCTCTGCAGGGTGGAGGCTGTAGATTTATACGTTACAACTGTCAAGTGACCGAGACACGGATTGGTTGGTCTTTTATGCATCCTGGCCGGCTAACGCATTACCATGAAGGATTACCAGTCACCTGGGGAAAGCGATACATCATGGTCTCCTTTATAGACCCTTAAATCAACTCATTTAACAGAAAAGAAAAAAAAAATATTTTATTATTAATATAATGAACAACACTACTACAGAAAAGTTTTCGTAATACAGAACTCTATTTTTTTTGTTAGTTGTTCCTCGTGATACCGGCGCAGTGGATTAAATGAATTAATTGTGTCGTAGCCTGCGTAATTTTACCTCGCTTAGTAATGTCTGCGAAGCCTCCAAAGAAGTCAACGAATTACCGGAAGAGCGTTTTGAATTTCCTTTCATCCTGATTGGCAAATCGACAATGTCTTTTTTAACAGGCCAGTCATGACGCGTGTTCAAATCCTGGTAGACAGGCGGGGACCTAGGACAAGGATTTCTGCGCTGTTTCGCAGACGGACCGGACTTAATCAGAGTTAAGTCTGTGACACAGGCTGTGTGTGTCGTTGACATTACAAAGAAGGCCGATAGACTCACATTTTAAAAAATGTGACGAGTAACTGGGCACGCATTTCCTTGAGGGCACTGATTACATATTCAATCAGTATGACTAGCAAAAAATCTCATTTATGTTACCCGGTAACTTAACAACCTGACAGTCAAATCAGGACTTTGAAGACAGCAAGCCCCAATGATCGCGTTTTGTGTTACTCGCGGTTGTTTCTCATAATTTGTCAAAATGATGTCAATTATTTGGGGAAGAAGAATTTGAGCTTTTATTCGTGCTTGTGGTACGATAAGCACCAATCTCATTAACCTGTTCGAGGCGTTCAGATGGTACATCTCTACTAAGAGACTTGCTCACTTTTACCATTTGTTTTTGCTCATTTCTCGCCTACATTTTTTTCTTTAATGCAAATGCTGGCTTACGTTCAACTTCATGAAAACCCAAGTTACCTCATGTTCTTATGCCCTATTAGGGCCGTTTATACGAGAGAAAATAAGCGCGGCTTACTCTGGCCAAGGCTTACAGAAACCGCGAAAGGAACCATTTATACGACTACGGCTTACATAAGACGCGAACTGATGGTATAAATGGTTTACGGCTTAGTTCGCTGTCAGACCGGTCCAATGATGACGTAGTTTGTTTTCGTACCCCGCGTTATTTGCGAAAAGCGAAACGATTGGCTTTGATCTTTCCTTTCGTGTAAACGGCCCTAATATCTCTTGCGTTCGCTAGATTTTTTTTCTAAAAAGTAGTATCTTAGTCTCTGAGATAAAATGTTAGATTATTTTAGTAAAATTAAATAATGTAAAATTCTATAGGAAATTGTAACTAATACATTAAGGATGAAAGACGACGCTTAACATAGTACTATTTTTAATATCGTCATATAGTGAGTGCCCAGAATTTTGAAATTGTTTTTGAGATGATCAAATAGCGGATAATCACCAAGTTGGGTTATGAGCGAAGAAAGAGAAGGCTCAAGGGCTTATCTTTCGCTGGCGGGAACATTTAGTGTTAAGTATGGAGCATGCAGGCATGATGGGAAGTAAAAGTGTTTATGTTGGTGGTTATTTCTATTGATCTTGTGTCTTTGTACTTTTTTACGCCGTTCTAGCACCGCGATCAATCGTTAAGAAAGCTCAGTAGGAAAATAGACCCTCGAGTGGCCTGAGAAAAAACGCCGACGTGTCGCGACGCCACCACTAGTCTGCTGCACAACCGTTTTTAGTGTCGTCACGCAATGTGGCGTGACAACACTGAAAACGGTTGTGTAGCAGACTACGCTACCACTGGGAAACCAGTAGTGGCCTCGCGAAATCTCGGTTATTCTCTCGGGCGAACCCTCCAGGAGTTAGACTGCAAAACAGAAATGGCTGTGTAGTAGTCTACCTACCCGTCCACCACAAAATAATAGAAATTGACCTCCCATTTTGCGTTCAAACCTGTACGGCCTGTTGAAAACTCCGATGACACGTTATAATACTTTATTAAAATACGTAAATGCACATTTACATGATACATATTTGAAAGAATGGACCGCGAAGTTATCCCTATAAAAGGTGCCCTAACTGAACTTTAAAAATATTGAAAATTATAAAAAAACGCGCGTAAAAATGATCAATATGACGTCGAAAAGGTAAACCAATGGTACAGCCAAAATGCCAAGATCGTGAACGCGAAGAAACACCAGGCGTTAGTTAAGGTCAAACTGACCACCAATTTTCTTTTCCAGTGAAATGTGGGTTAGATTTATTCGGAAAGAATATAGATGTGACAGCCACTTATCTACTGTTTGTAGACTTCGTAAGAAAATTAATAATCAATTTAATCTAATGTTAAGCAACAGTGAAAAGCTGGAGCACTTGATAAGCATATTTAGATTCATTTTAAATGATTACACTTCTCACTACACCACCTTGCTTAACAAGATTGAAGTAACTTCGTTGTACAAACAAGCGCATTCAGAATTTTTGATACTAGTTTACAAGAGTCTATTTTTCAGTTAGTATCCAACCTATCTAAGGAATACATGTGTGCTGTTCGCCGTACAACCTATAATTTGCGCGGTACCCACATGTTTTCTCTTAGCGAAAACGACAACCCATAGACTACTCTCTTTTTCATATTTTTCCGCAAAGCAATGTAATTCTCTTACCGACGAATTAATTCTAAGCGACGTGTACAAGGTGTTAACACGTTTTATTACTAGTAAAACGGTGTTACTAATTTTTGTCTTCGAGTTAAAAAAAGGACCATGATGTTGTCACGGCCTAATTGGTGACTTCCTGGATATAAAATTACACCCACTGTACCCAAGCATACCTATTCGGCCATCATAGGCCATGGGGTTAACAGTTTGAACTGGAGTGGAATCTTTAATGGTCCCTTGCGGTGTTGACCCTGCGATTGAACTGAGCCATGAAGTCCCATGTAGTGGGAAAGGCACCCCCTGAAGACGCGATAATCAAATAATCTCGCCTGTTAATTTTTCTTTTTTTGAAATTCAACAATGACAAATACATCAAGCTTCATGTCATCGGTTCATCCCACAGCTCACTGAGGTCTTTGAACTGACAGAGCCGTATGAACATTGCTAAACCGAAACGACCCTGGGAACAAGACGAAATAATGCCAATGCGGATTGGTTGGTTCCTAGCAGCTATTCTTCCAAGAACTGTGAGGTGATTGGTTTTACGCCCTTTTGTTCAGAAAACAAGAAAGAGAAGAGAAAATCTTGAAAAGGTCAACACTGACCTGGCTTTTGCATTGCCTCCGCGATGTATAAACTGGTATTTATTTTTGGTTTTCTTTCATTTTCGTGTCTGTCTGAGCAATCAAAACCAGAGCAAACGCAATCATTCCAAGACGGCGACAAAGGTGTATTTATCTTCGATCAACTTTTTCCGCCAAAAGTGATCAGTGCGTATTTCGACCTTGTTACTGCTGGTCAAATCTCTGGGAAAATTTCTTCTTGGTTTTACACTTACAGTGATTATTACCAGAACTTTGGCACGCTTAATTCCTCGACTAACTCTCCATGGATTGCTCCTGTGAACCCGGAATTTTTCGTCAGTACATCCTTGTGGAATATAAGCCGAACTGTTGTCGAAAAGTTATCTGGAGGAAAGAAGTATTTTCCTTATGATGTTTGTTTCTCTATGCAGCGCAGGCTGGATTTTATAACTGCTACAAGTAAAGGTAAGATGAACATTTATTTTTGTATTTGTATAGTGTTTTTATTTCAAGACGATTACCGCAGCTTGTCAAGTCAAGATCAGGTTGTACTGAGTTGTGTGTGACGAGGCTACTCAAAGATCAAGCTTCGTGCATGGTGACTGGACGTTTTATTTACAATTTGCGCTCAAAAATTAACAGTTTCCTGTTTTACTTGTAATTTAAGGCTATTTATTTCCCTTGACTTAAGAGGTGGTAAATTGAAAAAAAAGAACCAGCTGTTGGATGGCGAAATACTTTTTAAAAATAGTGGTTGTCGTGGAGTGCTTATCGTTGAATAAATCTGATGCCATTATCCAGAGATATTGGGGGGCTGATATTCTTTCTTGATTATATTTTAATATGTTCCATTCAAATGTCTGATTTTTGCTGTAGTTGATAAAGCTAATGATTGTCCCTTAAGATTCTATCCTTCTGTAAAACAGGGGCCATACAGTCTTGTGAGTTTGAATTTGAGTTTGAGTTTGAGTTTATTGTGTTATAAAAACAAATAATATTACAGGTTTCCTGGCACTGCAAATAGCAGAGCTAGTCTAGGCGGGCCAGGAAATATATAGGAAAAAAAAGAGAAGACTGCTATATATTCAAATGTTTGTAAAGTGAGAGAAGAAAGATATATGTTATATGTTATATATGTTACTTGCATTAACCCAAAAAGTAATCAGCATTAAATTTCTCCTTATGATATTAAGATCCCGGGGACAGGTTTGGATGTTCCAAATCCGCCCTCTCCTCCTTTCCCCCTTCCCTAAATACAACCTTTGGACAAAAACATTAATAATATTTTATTCTTACAAGATATGAACAAATTCATTTCTGTCAATAAATACTCAAGAAAAAACCTTTATCTTAAAAAACCTTCAACCCCATCCTCGGAGACCCAGGGGCAGATAGTGGGGGCGAGGGAAAGTCTAAACACAAGTTTTCTGGCACCAATCAGAAGCCAGAACAGCGGCGACCATTTGGAACTTGTCTTGTAAGACATTGTCCCCAGGGGCTCTTCTTGCCATTCTTTACTTTTCTTCGTGCCATATTTTTCCACCTGTTTAGACTTTCCCTCGCCCCCACTATCTGCCCCTGGGTCTCCAAGGATGTTTCAACCCCCATCTTAGTCACTTTTGGGAAAAAATGTAATTTTCACAATCCCAACTTAGTCACTTTCTATTTATGTATTTACCCTATCAATCCTTTAAATAGGTCATCCTAAAGTGAAAAAGTAAATTGAATGAAGAACACTTTACTTTTCACTTACAGTACAAACATTCTGGTCCATTTGCTAACCGTAAATGTGAAGAACTTTCTGACCCCAAAAATCAGAAAATGTGCGACCCCATTATAGTCAATCCAGTCGAGAAAATGCGAGCCCCATCCAGCAGCACATCCCCATTAGCCTCTTATAAGGAAGTACCACCCCCCCCCCCCCCTTCTACAACACAAAGAGGCTCCTGTGGAGGAGGGAGCATCCACTGCTAACTAACAACATATTTTTTATCCCTTACAGAAGCCAACGTCGATAAGGATGATCTTGTTGTCAGGATATCTCTAAACAAGGATTTCAGGAAGAATGATTATGGAGAGACAGTATTTTACAAAGATGATGGTGAAATCCTCGCTGCAGTTTACCCAAGAATGGGACGGATGATTGTGTGGAATGCTTCAATTCCGTTCATCTTTAAGCCTCCGGCTATGACATATGTTCAAGCCCAGTTTGATGTCATAGTGAGATTAACAACATCAAAAGAAAAAGCTGACCAGAAAATAATAGAAACAAAGGTATTTAGTGATTTGCATAAAATCTGACTTACCATGGGTTAAAACCAACCAATCTTTTGAGGAACTCAGTCCTAGTCCAGCAGACTTCTTCTTTAGAAAACCAGCTCCTCTTTTTTTATTTCTCACTCTAGTGTCATCATTTTTGTTTTCTCCCTTAACAGAGTCTGATAGAAAAAGCAGAAAAGCAAGAAATGCTAGGATTTGCAATGTCCGAAAAGAAAGAGATCTCCCCCGTGGACGTCAGCGAACATGAAATTAGGAGATTTCATGACAGTAAAGGAAGAGAGATTGCAGTGTTTGATGGATTAGTGGACAAAGCAGATCTTGATGCTCTAAGACTCTTTTTGCTGCAGTATAACAGTGTTTATGCATACCAACCGTACGATGGTCATGACGAGGAACATGATAACGTGTCTTGGATTGCCATGATTAAGGTTTTTACACTTTATTTTGACAAAATCAGGATTATTTTTGATTTGATGGGCTGTAGAGTAACAGTAATATTTATGTGGATGTTCCATGAGTTATGTAGTGTATTTTTGGTTTGTTTGTTGTTGATAGTTGTTGATCTGGGCCAGGTTGTTCGAAGCTGGGTTAAGGTAACCCTGGGTTAGTGTAAAATTTGATCTCAGATATGAAAACTTAAAAAGCAAATTCAGTTTGATTCTCTTTGTCTACAATTTGATGATTGGATACTCTAAAAAGAATAGAGAAAATTAACAGACAGAGTGCCTTTGATAAAAGGAAAAGAAACCGGGGTAAAATTTAACCCCAAGTTAACGCTAACCGACGTTCGAACAACTGGGCCCTGTTGTTTTGTTTTGTTTTGTTGTATTTTTTTATCCCCATAAGGTGAAGGAAGGTTAATCTGCCTTTTTATCAACCTATCTTACCTCATTCCCAGGGTCCTCTTGTTTTCTAATATGGTGGCAATGGGAGGGAAGACCCTATACCACAGGAAGCTGGTAAATTCAATTATTTGAATTTTGATTCAGCCATGAAAGCATGATGTATTAGATGGTCCAACTTTGCTCACCCACTTCCTTGCTCCTTATAGAGTTTGGACGTGATCTCAGACAATGCCAGAGAATCAGTTTATCTTTATAGCCTTCCCTCAGCATTTTATATTGTACTAGATAGCCAGAGAAAACAGCAGCACTGGTTTCCCGGCAAAATGATGTCTGAGGAATGAGCACATACTAGCCCTACCCAGATCTAGGCAGTGCTCCTGATTGGACGCACCGCGAGGGAAATTCATTTCAACCGATCAGAAGCACAACCCAGATCTGCGTAGTGACACACCATCAGTATGGGATTTTTGCCGTCATTCCTGAAATCTCATTAAACAGGGAAAGCAGTGGTAGCATTGCAAAATCTTAGTTTGTCTTTTCAGGCTAATAATAGACTTGTTTTTGTTCTGTTTACAGGTGAAAGATTTTATCAAAAGTCACCTGTGGAAGCTGATGAAGCAGTTGGCAACATATCTAAGTGGTCTGGATGAGTGGTATCCATATGATGTATCAATGAACATTATCAGAAATTCACACTATCCTAGGATTCACGAAGATTGTATGCCAAATGAGGTGTAACTCTCCTTAAAATAACATAAGCTTGAAACCAAATTAGTTAAGTCTTAAATCGCTTTCCAGAAGTCAGAACTGGCTTTTTTAAGGAGTTTTGCTAAAAAAAAAAAAAACAGGTCAATCCTATGCATATTATTCGGCAATGGACTGATCTGGTTGGATAGTTTTGATTAAAAGGGAAATTCTCATCATGACAGGAATGGTATGGCTGGCCTGTTCTGATAAATGGAAAGCACTCTTAGATAGCTTAGAGTCAAGCAGGTGTTAAGCTAAACCACAAACTGACCAAACAACAAGCCTGAAAAGCTGTTTATGACTGAAAGATCTTCCAAAGTCTTTTCACTTGGAAGGTCACACCATAGGTTTTTACACACTCACTGACAATTAATTGAAAAGTTAGGTCTGTCTCCATATTATATACTTGAAAAAACACCAGCAGTGTTCATTAAATTCTTTGACTTACCAATGCAGCATGTTATTCAAGGGTGGTGCTTATTTGAAGTAGAAACTAAAGTTATAGAAAGCACTGTATCGTTTTTATGGGGTTATCTCGCTAGGGGCTTTAATAACATACCATGGAAGGTAGTTTAACTTGTGTTTGCAATGATTTATAATAATAATATTATTATCATCATAATCAGTGTCGGTATTGCTATCATTGTTGTTATCATTATCATCATCATCATCATCATCATTATCGTTATCATTACCATATCGTTATCTGTATCGTTTTCATCATCATTATCGTTATCATTATCATCATCGTCATCATTATCCTTATCATTACCATATCGTTATCTGTATCGTTATCATCATCGTCATCATTATCGTTATCATTATCATATCGTTATCTGTATCGTTATCATCATCATTATCATTATCGTTATCATTAGCATATCGTTATCTGTATCTTTATCATCATCATTATGATTATCGTTATTATTATCATATCGTTATCTGTATCGTTATCATCATCATTATCATTATCGTTACCATTACCATATCGTTATCTGTATCGTTATCATCATCATTATGATTATCGTTATCATTATCATATCGTTATCTGTATCGTTATCATCATCATTATCGTTATCGTTATTGTTATTGCTATTGTTATTGTTATTATTGTTGTTGTTATTGATGCTAACAGCAATTATTAACCTTTCAGCATGAATACACATTTTTAATGTACCTAACACCAGACTGGGAGGCAAACAACTATGGAGAAACAGCATTTTTTGAAGAAATTTTATCCAAAGATGGCCGGCCATTCCCTCCAGGCAAACAGCAGTATGAGTGGATTGCATCTGTGCGCCCGCGGTATGGCAGAATTGTGATATTCCGCGGTATCATCCCTCATTCTGCTAGGCCACCAAGCCCTGGCTTCAGTGGAGCGCGATATACTTTTGCATGCAAGGTGAGTGGAGATTAAGTAATATTTAAAGGGGCTCCGTCACTGCTGTCAAGTTTGTTTTGTTAATAATGCCAACTACGCGTCTTTGTTCGATATTGAACGTAAGGAATTACTTGTAAATGACAAAACCACAGGTTCGAGTCAAATGTTTCCAAGCTTTATATCAAATCATATCAAACGTTACAATCAATGAAAGTAAACTTTGAAAAACTGTTACACTAAGATAGTTTTCAAAACCCACAGTTGCAATCCGTTTCAATCTTCTTCAAATTTATCCATCTTTGCCTTCTTTTGTTTTTGCTGTTTTTATAACTTCTTTAATGTTTTGTTTCGCTCAATTTGGTGACAGTTGCCAACATGACACAGCATCTTCTTTTTGCACAGGTCAATTTTTCTTGAAACTTGTTTCGCAATTTTATTCTGCGAGCAGAGGTTCCTTTCCAGCATGGCGTTTAGCGTTTACCCCACTTTACTAAGTCGTTCGTGACTGACTTCGTAAACGCTAAAGGCCATTCAAGAAAGAAACCTGCTCGCATGGTAGTCGCTTGAGACATTTATTGTAACTCCCGCCCGCTCCTTTCCCTTGCAGTTTTTCTTGTAAGGAGTAAACTATTTGTTGCAGCGTTGCCAAAATCATTGTGAAAAGTAGGGCTTGATTTTCCTACTTTGGTCGTAACAAAACTGTTGCAAGACGTGTTCTTCAGAACATGAAATTGGGCCTTCATTTTTCTGTCATTTAGGCAATCAAATTGTGTAAATTAATAGCCGAATTGGCGACTAGAATTCTACATCACACCCTATTTAAGAAATGAAGATAAATCTGAAGCAAAAATGGGAGCCCAAAGATCCTTGTTTGTGTCAGAGAATCGCAACTTAAAAATTTTTAGTGACAATTATCTTATGTCTCTGTTACGGGCAACGAATTCTCGGCTAAATTACAGTTTCTAAAGTCAAACTTTTGTAACTACACATGCAGGTCTCCCGCACTTATCGGCTTGCAATTTCCAAGGCCTTGCGTGAAACTCTGGAATATCTAAGTAGCGACAATGAAGAAAATGTTGACGATCCAGTTACTTTCGAGTTGCTAGAAGAAATGTCAAATGACGAAGAGAACGGTCCCGACCGACCGACTAAGTATATTGAGGAACAACTGGAAAAATATTGGCAGAAAAAGAAAGAATTTTACGACGACACTAAGAAGATGACCATTGAGCAACTTATTACTCCTCAAGGACAAGTTAAGGACGAGCTTTAACATCTGCCCCGAGAAAAACCTAGTTTTTTTTGTGTAAGGTGTTTGTTACGCTTACCGGTCGTTTCGATACAGTGAGTAGTTGATACAAGCATTTTCGATACGAGTAAATTCAGTCGAGGTATAAATAGTTTCGTGTAGTTTGTTTATAGACCGAGAGATATTCACGCCTTATGTTTTTTTTGTTCATGCGCTAACTATACTTTATCGAAATTGTTGTGCAGTTTCACTACTTAAGTTTGTAGTATCGAAACGACTTTGTTTTGAAGCGACTTTGAGTCTCCTGGTCACAGGTCACATTCAACAAATCATCAGAGCTCAGATCCAAAGTGTTAACCCAAAATTAACAGGACAAGAAATGTCTCCTAGCCATAGTCACTATCCAAAACTGGGAGAACTGTTTGGTTTATTCACGTGTCGATGAAACAGTGATCTGTACTATTGCCCTGTAAAATGCGATCTGCAACAGAGACTTCCCACCCCTTCCCAACTTGCAATGCGGTCCACAAAAATGATATTCCCCACCCTCTCCCCTCTCAACAGTTATGGACCATTTTCGTATACTTCTTTACCCTGAAAACAACATTGCAGGTAAAGATGGGGGAGGGGAGAGGAATTATTGGATAAATTAAGGTTTCTAAAAAACGGACCACCTACCCCTCCCATAAACCAACATTTTGTACTAAATGAGAAGTGTCAGTGTCTGCTTAGGGGAGGGGTAGGGGGTCAGTTTCTCAGTAACCTTTTGGTAAATACATTTCCAACACTTTTGACAGTAATAATACTTACAAACCTCATTCATTAAATTAAAAATAATCCCATACATGCAGTAACTTGTTAAATTATTTTTATCATACGAATAAAGAGTGTATTTAAATCAGTAATCAGTTGGATGTAAAATTAAGTTAGAGAGTGTAATGTGTAAGATTCTAAATAAAACCCGTCAAGTTCTAGACCTGCAGCAGGACTCGGCACGTTGCTGTACGGGACCACCGAAGTTCTACCAATATCAGTTATGCTGGTGTTGAATTTTGTGCTGTTGGAACCAATAAAAGCAAGCATATAGTCTTACTCTTGGTTTTATTTCACTTTATCAAGCAACATTCAACCAATTTAAAAAATGCTATTTACAACTTTTTATGATGCATCATTTTTAAAGACACTCGAGAAATACCTGTACTGAAAGTTTTCCATCTCGTTCCTTCCAAATTTTCAGTAGCCTGCAGATACAGCCGTTTCTCCTTGCTCCTCGCCGCAAAGGTCGTTTTGTTTTCCTCCTGGTGAAACGTCCCTGACGGCGAAGAGCTAGGAGAAACGGCGGTATTCGCAGGCTAAATTTCTAATTATTTAAAACAAGCATAAGAAATAGCGAAGAGTTCATTGAAGGTTTATTTGCGAGCTACACTGTATCAACAGTAACGCTAATTTTTCGAAAGCAAATAATTATTATTACTGCTTTTCAGCCCTATTTTCGTCCTGTTCATGAATGTCGTCATTTCTCTCCAAACTCCTAAGAAAGTTATTAACTTTTTCTTGGAGGGTACAGTCCATGTCACTGACATGAAGTCCCAGGGGACTAACATTGCCTTCACAGCCGGGCGATGTCTGCTCTATCCTATGCGGCATTTCCAGCTTAGGAAGATCGGTAGTCATGGTTACACTCACTCGTGAGGATGTCACGCCGCTGTCACGTGATAACTGCAGAGGTATGATTTGCTCCCGTTGCACTATGGGAGTATGTTGTAGGTTAGGGGGACAGGAGATTTTTCGGGCTCCTCTTGAAGGCGATGAGCTGCGCGTTGCGTGCTGTTTGGAAATTTTTCTTCTGAAAAATAGGGGACTTGCAACGTGGTTCATGGACTGAGCCGAAACTTTTCTCAACCTAGGTGGAAAAGGATCGTTGATGGCGTTTCTCGTGTTGTGATATGTTGAAGTGTCATTTATCATCTCGGCAGATTGCGTTTTACCGCGGTTGAATGCGGTGTTAGCGTTGATCTGAAGCGAACTTTGACTAGACGTTCTCCTTAACTGAGGACTTAGTTCAACGCTTACTGTAGGTGGATCGGCGACGGAAATTTTACGGCGAGGTCCCGAAGCAGCAGTCGTTGACGACGAAGAGTTGTCGGATGAGTTCGATAAGTGCTTTGATAGCGGTCGTTTTTGGGCCGATGACAGCTTTCTTGTCCAAGCCATTTCAGGTTCTTTTTCCATCCTCCTTGAGCTTCTCCTGGTCATTTTCTGGTTGAGGCTGCTGTTTATATCTGTTATAAGGACAAGTAAGTAATATATCAAGCATGAGACGCAGTGTTTCATCACCAGATCAAACACCGAGAAGACAGTTGAAAATACGACGCGCAGCGGAGTATTTTTAACGAATTTCGAGGTGTTTGATCTGGTGATGAAACACTGTGTCGAATGCTTGATATTACTTCTCAAACGAAATGATTTTAGGTGGAGAAATTAAGGATGCAAAAATGAGCAGTTTTTCATCTGGTTCCAAACACTCATTAAACATTAATTTCCTTTGTATTTTCTTTATGAATTATTAATGAGTTTGAGAAGGTTGGTTACAATCTGCAAAGTCACAACTGTGGTAATTACAGAGTGTAAATTAACTGAATCTGACTAGAGATATTAGCTTTTAGAAGAAACTTATTGCGTGAATAAGAAAGATTGATATTGATTGACTCGACCGACAAATTAAAGGAATTAGATGAACAAGAAACACACGACATCCATCTTTACTCCTCACTATCTATTTTGTTGTTAAATCACGTCTCCGAGAAACACGCTTTATACATGTGTCTGTTCCATCTCCGCAAATGAGGTGAACTTATTTCAAAGTTGCAAGAAACTGAATTTTGAGTAAAATACCCGTAACTTTGAAGTGATCAAAGACTGTAAGCATTCACGAATTCTCCGAAGCGATTTGTATTTTACGATGTCCAGCTCAGTAAAATCCTTTAAAACTGATAAGGAGCTTTTTAAACTTTCAATCAGTCGAAGTAGTTCAGATAGTATGGGGACGACCTGAAAAGAAGCCACTCAAACGAATATAAAACGCGCGCGTGATCAGCCCCCGTGCGTCAGTTTGCCCTTCAGCTTTTACGATCTCTGCACGTTACTAATCTTGGAGCCTGGAACAGGCTAAAATGAATAGGAATTTTTGGTTCGCTGAGAATTAAAACATGTGTATAGACTGTATATGTTTGATCTTTGTTTACCTTGTAATTCAAAATATGTTTTGTTTAAAATATCTGTAATTGTGCCTTTAGGCCACATGAGTCAGTGCAAACTTTCTACCTAACAGAGTAATCACCTCAAACGCAGTGCCTTCAGTTAGTTTTAGCCACCACTTAACTTCATGTTCGCTTCATTTTATTCTTTTTAATAACCACTTAATCTCCTAAATTATTGAAAATGTGTGTCAAATTTTGGATTTGAAGGGTTTAAAAGAGATCTAATAGTGTGAGCATTCAAATGAATCCGTTTTAGCGATACTTAAACATATTACTATCTGTTTTTCAAGACGTTAGAGGATGTAATTGACCTTTCCTGCGTTCTTGTGAGCAGAGGCACTGACTCGGGCTTCTGCAAGCCTCTGCCTGAAGCCTTTTCGCCGTTTCATTGTGTGCTTGGTGAAGTGAAAATTAAAAAGTCTATTCGAAAATTTTCAATGAATTTGGTTTTTGGCACTTCCTGTGCACTTTTGGAAGAGCAGGGAAGTATTCGTGACTTTGCGCGCTTCGATGAACACCGCGCTTAAAGACCACGTCATGAGCAGGGCAGACCTCCGAAATCCGGCGCCTCGAGCAATTCCTTTTCAATGTTGTGTTCCATACCAAGAGATCTTACTGCTTTAAAATGACAGCTTTAAGGTTAAGAAATATATCTCTGGATATATGACTATTGTATGTTTACTTAACTCTTTGGTGGTGGTTTTTTGACGCATTACCAGCAATATTTTCGATCTCAATTGTCACACTGCCTTGTCCGCAGGCTGGAAAAATGCTTACTTTTCTTTTCTTTTATTTAAGGATATGAATGTAAATATATAACGGTACTTTTCTCCATTATGTTTATTCGAAGCCCCATCATTATCATTTTTCCCATTTATACACAATTTCTTGCAAGTCTTTTTCAGGTAACGAGAATGTTCCAGACTCGTGCGATGAACAAATGATCAAACTTTCGCAGATTCTGTTGCTCTTCTGCGCGCTTAACATTCGCCGAATAAGAAAGGAAATAGCTAGTCCTTATTATCGTGCTAAAATGCGCGTTGTTTCTTGTGTCGACAAAGGCGTTTTACATTTCATCTTCAAACGTAGGCGATATAAACGATTGCAAATGATAGAATAGTAAAGTGAAAATTCAGGTCTTATTAATAAGCCGGTAGAAACGTGGTCTAAGTTAACTCACCCTCTAGTGTAATGTGCTCTAAAGGCGAATCTTTGACTTCCTCTGTAGAACTTCTTGTTGCTTCTTTAGTTTCACTTTGCGCTAAGCTTTCATCGAGGAGTTTAAAAGTCCTTGTATTTACTGCTGTTGCAGGCCTCTTCAATTCGAGGACGTCTTTGTCCAACAAATATGCTTCTTTTGTCACTAGTGGTGAGCGAATTGTTGCTTGTTCTCTTAACGTGTGGTGCAGGTCTTTGACTTCAATTTGCAGTCGACTTAGCGCTCTCTTATGCGCTTTTTCCATTGAGTGTAAAGACGTTTGCAGAAGTCTCTCTTCTCGATCGTTTAGCCAACGGACATTGTTTCCTCCTTGGCCAAGACTCATCTCACGAAGAGTTACTTTTCCATGATTAGCCGCTATGACCTTTATGTTTTCCATCCTGAAAAATCGGTTTTGTGTCACGACAGGTGCAAGTGATCAGTTTGTATAACTTCAGCAGTTTACATATCTATCCTTCAATGCACATTTAAATACATCAGTTGTACGGTCGTTATCGACCGTCATGCAGATATAAGAGTCATGACTAAGAGATTTATTTGATATTTGCATCCGAATATTCTGTTTGTAAACAATAAACTAAACAGCCAAAGTGGTGCTTTACTCTTGGGACTAATTATTAACAATTATTTTTGCGTTTGAACAATAAAAACGGTCCGCTCCTTTTGTGTGATGCGGGTACTTACGTCACAATCTTTAAGTGACCAAAGAATGCTATAATTATTTTCCTTGTTGCGCAAAAACACCGTTATAATGAAAAAGCGACGTTACTCGTGGATTGAGAAACCGAAAAAACTTGTGGCCGCGCCTAGCAAAATGTAGGTTAGCTAGGTCAGTTTTCGTGTTTGTGTTTGGACGTAAATTTCTTTTGTTGCACTATGGTTATTTCCGATGGTCGTTCGACCGTTAAAGCCCCGAGGCTTCATCATTTACTATTGTCATCGTGTTCAAGCAAGAGTCTCATCAAGAAAGCTGCGGCCAAAACCGCACAAAACAACAAGTGATAGAGTTGAACATAGTATTGAATTAAATTTCAGTGACCATTGCGGCTTATCGTTTAAATTGCACTCGATGCGATTATATGAGTGAGACTTAAGATAATATAGCTAAAATCAACGTCTATATTGTTGGGAGGGGGTGGGGTTGTTGGGACAACCTCGCATTTCATAAATCGCGAACACAAGTAGGATGAGTAGATTGCAATATATCCCCGCCCTGTTTCTATTAGCCAAGAGTTTTTGCTGGGAAGGGAGACAGGAGCCGATTGAGTGGAGACTAATTCTATAGAAATTGAATTATTGGAAAAAAATAAAGAGGAATCTGTCGATGGTTGAGTTGGGATATATTCCTCCCTCAGGCCATTTCTTGTAGCGCACGTGAAATTATGACTCTTAAAATTGTTTAAAATTTTACGCTACATTACACTGCGTTACTCAGCAGTTGTACGTATTTCGGACCTTGATTTCTTGCGACATCATTAAAATCACGTCAATCTAATTTTTTAATCAGGATAATTTTATTGGATCCGCCCTTACAATTTTAGCATCCGTTTTACACCCCGGTTTGTTTCCTGATGTATTCTAAAAATTCATCGTACCATGAAATCCCTGCAATAAATTACGGTGACGATGCATTTGGAGGACAAGATTTTGTATTTGTTCCAGCCCAGGTTTTCCCGGAAAAATAGGGTAATACACGCCAAAAGTCGCGTTAGTGACGCGCTTTATACTCGGTATCAAAAGATACAGTGGTCTTCATTTAGTTCTATATATCTTGGGATTTTATTCCACTTTCTTATCCTTATTTTTGAAAATAGCCTTTTTAAAAACATTTGGTGATCAATATTGTGAGATTAAGGAGTGTTTAAAAAAGGAAAATTACGTGCTCTGAAATGTTGGTAACTATGATAAGTTGAGGATTGGTTAAATTGCCGGCTCACTGAAGGCATGTACGAACATCAGCATTTTTTATTGTAACGGTCCACATTTATTTCAACATTTGCTGCAAGATCATAACGTCATTGTTTTCCAGGAAGAATTTCCTTAAAATGCGAGCAATGGTTTCTCCAGGCCAGACGCTACGCTACGAAGGGAGAGAAAACACTGCGAGCAACCATTTGCTTTTCCATCGAGCATGCGTGTCCACGTGACGTATACGTCAAACCGTCAATTGACATGACTTGCTCTTGTTTTGCAAGAAACATAAGGGACTTTAAGATCCAACGACGCGAAGTCAACGAGAACGTTAGAAAAACAATAGGTGCGGTCAGACTAGCGATTTTACCGATGGGCAAATGGCTGTTGGCCCATGGGGAAGCAACTTTTTGTGTGTGACCGATTTCACCAAGGTGAAATTGCCTCGGGGAACCCCATGGATACGTAAAAACGAACAAAAGAATTACCCATAACAGGTAATAAAACTCAAAGTGGCTCAACCAATCACGAAAATTCGGCAGGATTTTGAGCATTGCTGTGAATGTTTTTAGGAGTTTTACTATAAATAAATTCATAAAAGCAACTTGAAACACTCATAAGTTTTCTTTAAATCAGTGTTCAGGAATTCTTTTTCTATGAAGTCGTTGAAAACCATTTTAGTAAACGGCCCGCACATTTGGGGTGAGAGAAGACTGGGGTTAAGTTGAGGCGCGCTTGGTGTCGTGAAAAGGGACGAAAGAAAAATAGCGACTGCATGACAGAGTTCGGGGATATTTTCTGCTCGCCCTTTCTCGTGAGTTTCCACACGCTTCAACCTAACCTCCAAACTTCTCTCACCTCAAAAACGCATGAATACCGACTGGGTACGAGTCTGCTGCACGACTTCAACAACGTGAAACTCTAAAGGACGTTATCACTCGACACACGACAATTTTTTCTTTCTCGTTTTAAAGTTAAATGTGCGCCCTAAATGTTCAACTCTAGGAAAACTCACTAGTATCCGAATAAACAGGCTTTAAAACATGTCATGTCAGTTCTTTCTAGTCTTCACTATAAAAACGAAAGATATTAATAATAAGAATTTCAACTGTTTGACAAGGACTTGTTGTCTCCATAATAAACCTTTAAATTTGTTAGAGGTTAAATAAACCTGCCCAAAATCTCACCATTGAGTGACACCGGCCTGAAAACCTGGAATCGTCAATAAATGCAACACGCGCTTCCATTTCTGACAGTTATTTCGTCATCTAACTATAGTTTCAAATTTTTATGTTAATTGGTTACGTGAATGACAAAGGCAATGATAAATCTCTCGGTTTATAAGTAAGTTGGGCTAGATTATTTAACCCGGAATATAATCATTTTAACGAATTTATTTTTACAGATCATAAAGGAATTATCTATTCCAACCATATCAGTGATAGTTTTACGTGTAGTAAGTTAAAATAATTTGAAACAACTAACGACAAAGTTAACTGGGACTTGTTTTTTCCATAATGGTTGTCAAACTGTTTAAATAAGGATTTATATCTTCATTAGGTGGGCATCAATAGAAGTCCCGCGTTTTTGCGTTTTAAGAGTAAAAAAGCGGTCTCCAGAGTGAAGAAGCGACTCTTTAGTCACCTTAGACTTTACACTTTGAAGGGCTCGCGTTAAAGGTGGTAGTAAGTGTTCGCTGAACATTTGGACCGCATGGTTATTTAAGCTGTTATTTACGTCACCTGAGATCCACTTTTTTTCTATTATTTGAGGAAATGATTACATCTCCCGAAATTTTTATTGCTCACTTTATAATTTATTTTGTATTAATCTCGTAAGCTTAGCAGTCTTGATTGAAGCACACTTAAACGCGAAAGCCTTGATCCTCTTTCAAATGCGTGACTGAATTGCATGTTGTGGACCCGTGATGAAAGCCCTATTTATTTTTCCCGACCTTTTTTACAGCGCGCTAAACAGCAAACTGGTTAGACGGACAAATTGCCACTGAACCATCCTAGTTTTTGTTTGATTTTCATCTGCTTTTCAAATGCAGCCTCATTGGCTGGAAAATCACATTATACGATTTTGAATAGCTGCTAACTTGAAAAGAACAACCTTTCTTAAGAGAAGAACAAAGGATAGCTAAATCCTTCAGTTTACTTAGAGCTTCATAATAATGCGCAACTCATCCACTAGATGAAGTCATGAATTGGAATACTTTGCTGGTAAATACAGACTGATTGAGTGATATCGTGCGAGGCTTTCGAGCTAGTCTCTCGTACAGTAGCTAAAAAAGTGACTCAAGTTTATGGGAGGTTCTAAAACTTGACTTATTTGACGGTGAATTCAAGATCTACTACTGAAGCCGCAAGGGACTTTGCATTGACTTCTTGTATGGAGCTTAACTCTTACAGTTGCATCCAAACTGGGAAAATGAAAATATGCGCTGACGGCGTTACTCTTGAGAAGTCTGATATCAATTTCCCGAGAGCAATGAGAGACGACGCACAGTTAGGAATAACTCAAAGCGAAAGTCATGAATATGAAAATACCGAACTGTTTTCCAGTTTGCCAACTGTGTATGAAGGAAAGATGTCCGTCCGAGAACCAAAGCTCTCCAGTCGCGAGCAATTATCAAATATTGGTGAGTATTTAGAGTATACACAGTTTGTTGTGTAGTGGTTCCCGGCCCAAGCTGCAAGCTAAGACAGTCAGTAAAGCCGGAGTTCGAGATGTGTTCGCGTTTCACGTTAAGGTTAACTTCGGTTTTGTCTTTCATTGACTTCTTAGTGACTAACTATTTCGCTTTTACTTTTTACAAGATAATTTTCGCTTCCTTCTATCAAATTTCAACATGTCTTGTTGTCAAAAGGTTATTGATCTGCATATATACAGCAGAGTGATGAGTGAACGAGTTGTGAACTTCTATGTCTGAAGTGTCGTCAAGTTTTTCATCTTAGTTAAAAAATGAAATCTAAGTGTACGCACTTCTATCAACCCAATTAAATATTCCCAACTGCTGTGTACCTACTTAATTCTGCATGGGCGATTATTGACTTTGCGTATACAGTTTTTGTATCACTGTTTAGCACGTAAACCGTGAACCACATTGACTTTTCATAACAAAGTTTAACAGTTGAAATAATTAAATCAAGCCAGATAGGGCAACCTATTAGACACACTTAAACAATCCTGTGTTTATGAAAGTTTATTAAACTTCAATGGAATCCCACTTTGAGTTTGTCCGTGTTCAGTGACGTTAATTAACCAGAGTTAATACTTTTATGCCCATTTCTAATCGAGTTGTGTAAACCAGCTGAAACCACTCCATTGTACACGCGACAGTCTCGTTAACAGCGTCCACGGTCTTAATTCGGCCCAGTCTAAGCACATTAGAGAGATTAAGATTCACGTTTACGGCATACGGCAAACGGCAAACGTCAGTTGAAAATTTCTCAGAATAGAAAATAAGCAGATAAAAACAGTCGAGAACGATTCTTGTGGACAAAACTGGCATAAAACTACTTATTTTTGTGTAGAAGCAATAAACAGTAAACGAAAAATAAGGGGAAAACTTGGTCACGTGGTACAAATTCACGTTTGCCGTTTGGCGTAAACGTGAATCTTAACCTCTCTAATAGCGATATTTCGCTTTACGTCAGCTATTGATTTTGTGTCAACCATTGGCTCATTGGCTCTTGAGGCAATGAATTCGTTTATATCAGTGTTTGGCACGTTTGAATAACAAACAAAAACTACATTTACAAACAAGAGATATCGCAATGTCAAATTG
The DNA here is from genome assembly GCA_038088405.1 of Porites divaricata. Taxonomy (NCBI): domain Eukaryota; kingdom Metazoa; phylum Cnidaria; class Anthozoa; order Scleractinia; family Poritidae; genus Porites; species Porites divaricata. The sequence continues at coordinate 2,265,486 of JBBMOI010000008.1, forward strand.
AAGAAGTGTAATTTTTTTCATATACTTTGAATTGGGAAATGGTATTTGAATCGAACCATAGTAGGCGTTGTAAATAAATAACGCAAAGGCGAATTAAGCCTTTCATTATAAAAAATGCAATAGAGTTAACTTATGAAATCAATGACATTTTATCAGTTTAAACTTTAATTAGGCTCAGTTTAATGCATTAAGAGAAGTCATAGAGGGCCCATTACATTAAGTCTTGATGACCTGTAATGTTCAGCTATAGAAAACTTTACAAAGAGAATTCACCTCTAAAGCTGAAGCAAGTCACTTTTATGTTTATTGGATCACAGAAACAAATCTTGAATCTAAAGATAAACACAATATAAATGGTTTTCGTTACAAAATGCATGTATAGAAGGGGTGGATGGGACAGTTAGTTTTAAGTTATGACGCTACCAATGACTATTTTGATTTTACAGCCAATCTGCGAATATCTGTATCAAATAATGACGTCAGAGGCGGAGATCCTCGGCCACTCTCCCCATTCTTCTCTCATTGCTCACCTCAGGAGAGTCTGGACGAAAACTTCGTTTTACGGCCGACAGGATTGCGCATGCTTAACCGTAAAGTTTCAAGCCCGATTCCTGCGTGTATGACGTCGACAAAGAGGCGAACTCTGTCTGACGCTCCAGCCGAGGCTCTAATAAGTCCGGTAATTCCACGGAGACGCTTTAGTCCAAAACAGGAAGGCGTGTCACGTGTCAGGTCATGTCCAGTAATAAACTCTGGCTCAGATGAACACTTAAACAAATCGTCGCCCTCACCGCCTGTCTCACCGCGGTTTACTTTTGCAGAAGTATCATACGTCGGCGCTCAGCCGCAAAACAGAACCAAGTTTCAAACGACTCCGATTCGCGCAAGCCCAACGCTCACATCTGCTGACCAAGAAAAGTTGCCACGGATACATCAGACTCGCGGCAGTCCAATGCTCGTAAAGACGCAAAGAACACCAACTGAGTCTGCGCGTGAGTTGTTTAACGTGAGTCCTGTTTTGGGTGAGTCCGCCGTCTCGACAAACGAGGACAATAACATTCAGTGTGACTTCAACGATAAAGTGCAATACTATTTACATACTATATCTGCAGAAAACGACATAGACCAATAAGCTGGAAGAGTCGTATCCATAAAACCTCAAATATTTATAGTATAAAAATATTTATCAGACAAAGTTTTATGGTAAAATTCTTGTGCATGAACTTAAAGCTATGAGCTTTCAGCCGGGTTTATTCAAATGATAAACCCTGAGTTGAAACATTAGTATTTATTTTATAAATCGAAAAAAATTATCCAACGGATCTCTTTAGCAAACTCGTTTCCAGGGCTTTCTCCTACTCATTGAAGAATCCTGGGAACGAGTTTGATCTGTTTTACTGTTCACAAAGAATTATGTTCACAGCATACCGGATAGCTTTTGCGCCGGCGCGAAAACCATACCAGATAGGGCTTCTGTGTACGCATAAGAACGGTGATTTCGGCGCGATATCTGTAATGGAGCAAAGCTGTGCCGCCCTCCCGTATAGTATGAATGACATGGCCAAATAAAATCAAGGATGAACGATAAAACTTTCAGTGATGCGTGGCATTTGCAATAAGATATAAGCTTATAGGGTGATATCCTAACAAATTATCGAAAAGTGTTACAAATGTCTTTAGAGAATCAGACGTTTCGGGTGTGTCGGGCTTGTAAAATTTTACCCTTGTTTATAAACTAGGCGAGATTCCTTGGGGATGGAAAATTGCCGTTCACTAAAATTTTTTATGACGAATCATGTGTCGTAGAAATAGAAAACCAAAGTAATGAAAAAATTTCGATAATAAATCACTCTAAGAAAATAAAATTACAACCTTTTAAAGGCACTAATAAAAGTGATTCATTTCGGATTCATTCTTTTCCACTTCGAGGCTAAAACGTATTATTACAAACTTTTATCACGTTTACGGTAAAGACAACCACAGAATCAACTTGGCAATTTTTCTAATTGATAAATGAGCAGTCAAAAATTGCTCAAAATACTTCTTTTGAATAAAACCGTCAAAAACATCTTATTTTTCTGTAAATACAAAATACTTTGACAAAAAGTAAAGGCGAAACTTGGTTACGTGGTACAAATTGACCGTTGCGTTTGCTTTAAACGCGATTCTAAATCCCTCTGTGAAACGGATTTCTTTCTAACCTACAAATTAGCTGCTGTGAATCGTCAGTCATCCAATTCTTCTTTTTCTTTAACACTCGTGTGTCCCACTTTCGGTGAAAATCTCCCTAGAGCCTTACAAAGAACCGAGCTCACATCCAGTTCCCTGGGAATGGGAGTAGAGGACCTCCGTAGTTCCCATGGCTTCTGCCGTCTTCCCCCGGGGGTTCTCCTCGAGTTAGCGGAGCTTTCCGGTATGGAGCGTGGATCTGAGCCCCTTCGCTTGAAATCGAAGGAACAATCTTCAGACAACTCTCTTATATTCTGAAAAGAAGCGCTTTTCCTCATTGAAGAATCTGCGACCACCAGCTGAGTATTAGTCTTAGAAGCGTTATCCTCCAGTTGTTGTAATTTACGAAGCATTTCTAAGGTTTTTGCACGATCATCATCGTTATTGTTTTTGTCTTGGTGTGAGTCTTCTTTCCCTTTCTTCCTTGTTCGTGGGAACTCCGAAGATGCAGACATTTTTAAATTGTCTTGAAAATTATAAAATCTTGACAGTTGACAAAGTCCAAAAGACACGGCCTCAGTGGAGCTTGAAGTCTGTCGACTCAGATTTAGCTGAGTAACTTCTTCTTATTAAAAGTATGAAAAGTGCAACCAGTATAACGTATAAACGGCGTTTCGTCCGGTATCAGTAGCCCAGGAGAGAAGATAAATGTAGAGCTGAACTAGCCATGACGCAAAGTCGTAACCAAGAGCACAAAAGAATGTTTAATCAACAAGAATCAAAGTTTGCTTTTGATATTTTAAGTCATCAAACAAGTGGACAATTCTGTCAGATTTGTTAGCTGGGTATAATATGAAAAATAAATAAGATGACTAATAATAATACTATATATACTATACTAATAATTTAGTATAAGCAGGAGGCTATGAACTCCTGGTTTAAGACCAAGTCATCAAGGGTGACAAACTTCCCGTTACAACTCAACTCTGGATCTTACCAAGCACGACGATGACGACAAACAACGACATCATCAAAAAGAAATTGGTCTTATGAGCAAAGCAACAGCTCTGCACGTCTTTCTCGCTTCACTTTAGTAAATTTCGTCATTACGTCCATGAATTAAAAGGCTACGACGTAAAACCTACTAATTATAATGCAACGTTTTATGGAGGATGTGAACATACGAGAACGAATTGTCCTTTCTAATTTGAACCTCGATAAAGTCCTTAAAAAATCAACTCTTTAGGAAAAATGGCCCATATTTGACAAATAGAGCAGGTCCAAACAGACGCGATTAAGTTTGAAAGGAAAAAAATTCATTTTTTTAGCGATGTTTTCATAGCCTGCGTCGTCGTCGTTGTCGGCTTTGATTAAGCTCCCTAATTTATACGCCGTTCAAGCACCTTTCCAGTGTTCTCAATCAAGACCGAACCTGTTAAGACTTAGCCTTATCTAGGCGTTTAGATAGTAGAGCGCGGTCGAAAAATTGACGAGGAAAACAAAAACGGCCGCGTACTACGATTTGATTCGCTCCCTACCATCCGAACACCGCACTCTACTATCTGGAACAGGCTAGTTAAGACTCAAAAGCTCAGTTGATGGTAATTACAAATGTGTTAACTTTTATATTGTTATTGTTGGTTTTAAAACATTTATTTCCGTTGCGCGGCGATTAACAGAGATCTGTTTAAACATGCTGCTTAATTAATTTTCTTTAAAAGTGAATGTTGAGAGGAACGTTTATTTTAAGGTCTTTTACCGGCTATTCTGAAATGAACGAATTTGAATTTGAATTTGATTGAATTTGCTCTTAGCTACGAAACAGGAAAAAGGCCGAGCACAAATCAACCGAACGAGGCTTAATAATCATTGTCATACAAATTTTTAACTAGTTTAGTTCGTCGCATGCGGAGATCGGCGTTTGTCCTGGAGACGATCTTCAGACGTTCTATCCGTCTGAAGCAGACGGACAGAACGTGTTGGACGATCCAAACTCATTCAGGCGAACTTAACGGAGCCAGACGAATATATTACCGCCATTATGAAAGAGGTTTCAATATATAGTTGCTAAGCAACGCGTTGAAAAAATGGAAAATTTAATAAAACAACAGTCAAAGCCGCCAATTTTATATATATAAGCGCGGTGGTGACCTTCTGCTCCGCAGAGTTTCCCGCTGGGTTTCTCTACCTCTGCGGAGGAGAGAGGGGTGGTGATCTGATCGTAATACGCCTTGATTTGAAGGGTAAATGTTACGTCATTCAAAAGTGTTTGGCTTCTTATCACGCGATAGGCAAAGTTCATGTCACGGTGTGCACGACTGATATCGCACGTTCGATCGTCAGGGGTCAGATGACGATCGAGGGCTCTAATATTTATTCAGTGAAAATTAGAAACAAAAAAAGAACATTATTTGATTTTTTTTTCTTGAACTACTTTCACTTCAGTAATTGGACTTCGCTTTTTTATTTCAATTTTCTCACCGTTACTGTTTGCCACGTGAAAAATGTACATAATTAGAAGCCCTGTTTTCTATTGCACTTTGGGTTAACTAATATATTCTGGAAGATTCACCTCGTCGATCGTGCAGTCACCTGGAACCTCGCTGTAAAAAATAATTACCTTTTTAGCTGAGGGTAAACATAGTCGCAAATAGCATTTTAATGCTTTAAAATTCCTTACGATGAAAGAGAAAGCAGATTATAAAACGTTCCATCGCCGAGGAATTGGAGAACCGGGGCATGTGGCAAACAGAATTGATAACGATTATGAAAACAACAACGCAATAGCGATGAAGAAGTGGATAAAGAACGATGCTACAGATGACACGGAATTTTTTAGCGTCGATCAGGTGCCTCCACTCTTTCGAGAACCATTCATACTTAATGCTTACAGAAAGTGCAACACAACAGCCTGGTATTGTCTCAAGAGCCTCTTTCAAGCTACCAACGAAACTATAAACATTTGGAGTCATTTATTGGCCCTTGTTGTGTTCTTACTACGTTTTGCGTCAATATTCGCAAAACACGACCCCTTCAAAGATTCACGAGTTTATCCACTGCTTTGCTTCGCGGTTGGGATCTCGGTTATGTTGCTTTTGAGCGCGGGCGCCCACTTGTTTAACTGCATGTCCATCAAGGCCCGTTATGTGTGCTTCTTCTTTGATTACTCCGCTATCAGCGTTTACACTTTCACTGCTGGTCAAGTTTTCTACTTCTATTCCCGCCCCGTGGAAGCAGACTGGGTGATTTTTAACACCCCTGCCATCTTTCTGGGAATTTCAGCCATCATATCCTTTGTCTCTACCCTCGCATGTTGTTACTCGTTTGCCAAAAGGAACCGCTTTGATGCCTTTGTCAAGGCTGGTACTTACAGTAGTTCTTGGCTGTACAACACTTCACCTTATTTAACAATGCTACTGCTGTGTGAGCCGGCATCAACGTGCAGCAGCGTTTCATCCATTCACTACTTCGCGCGCCACTGTTTGTTCTACGCGGGTGGTGTGTTAGCTTATGTCACTCGCATCCCAGAGCGACTTATGATTGGCGCGTTCGACGTCCTGGGCCATAGCCATCACTTCCTTCACATTCTGTGTTGTATTGGAGTAGCAGACGAGTTCTCGGCCATGGAGCTTGATATGCTACAGAGAAGGCCGTCACTGGAGAGTTTCCCTGGTCCGACGTTTTCAAATACCATTTTACTGACAACTGGGGTGATTCTTGGAAATATCATAGCAGTATTATGGTTCGTCATGAGATTTAAGCTGCACAAAGAATAACTTACACATGTGAACAACTCAATTCTAGTAAACGGACTCATTTGCACTATTTTCATCACCTCGGACCGTATTTCAAGCAAAAGTCTTATCTCACCTATGACTTAATTTTTGGTAACCATAGCAACCGAACCTGTTGAAAAACCATGCCTAAGGGCTAAATACTGACAACAATTGCAAAAAGAAAAATTTAAAAATTAAAAAAAAATCAAGGTTCTGTTTCAGAATCGTCGTTCAAACATCCTTCTTCATGCTAGGGTTAGATCACGCAGGTATTATGATATATCCGGCTTATAATGTGTTTTCTATTTGCCCGTGATTGAGTTATATAGTCAAGGAAAGCATGTATAGAGTTCAAAAGTGCACTGTAATATGCATATTTTTCTGAGGACATAATTTATACAGCCCAGTTATTACGGTAATATATTTATTCATATGGTGAAATAAGCTGAATCAGGAGCCCATGGGCTCCTGACTGAATTAAGCTGTCAAACTACAAGTACTTCAGAATTTTATGTAAAAAAGGATTATATGTTTTGTAGAAACAAAACTTGTAATGTTACTAAATAGACAGGATTATAAGAAAGTAAAACGGGTCGAGTAAAACTGCAGTTTATTTAAGCTGTACCCAAAAGTTACATACCGACGATAAAGTAGCAGTTGGGTTTTCGTTTGTCTTTCGTCGTCTTTTTGTCGTGGAAGTTTGTCAGTCTTTTGACTAAATCGCTCATATGGACCTCGATCTCTAATAGAATCAAGATTTCTTTTCAAACCCGTGGCCGATCCCCAAGGGCGACTCCCATCTGATTACCTTACGAAACCACGACGACGACGGCAACGGGAACGTCAAAAAACAATAGGTTTAATGAGCAAAACAACAGCTCTGCACGTGCATCACGCTTTTTTGTACATTTCTTTGCCTTCACTGCACCACTACGACGTGAAATGACCAAGTTTTAAGTTTACTTGGGAACGGGAAAGGCAAGGCGATAAATTCTACCATCTCTGTCCGAACTTGAGCGCGTTCCCCTCTCCCCAGCTCTAGCAAAAATCGCCTTCTTTTAAGTAACAGGGCGAATTGGGATAATCGCGAATAAGTGTTAAATGATGCGAAGTCTGTTTTTCAGCGACGTTTTCATTGACGTCGCCGTTGTCGGATCATAAGGTCTGTATTGACGGGGATGTTCGTAATCTCTCGGTAGAAATTGTAGCCTGAGATATTAAACAGCAGACCGTTTAAAGACGCCACCACTGGTTTCTTATCGAAATGATGGTTGTTTACCATTTACAAAAAGATTCCGGAAAATCGGGAATGGAACATGACTTTTTTGGTCGTTCCAACGGAAAATTTCCGGGAGCAAGGGTACATCTGAAAAGGTAGTCCTGTTTTTCCGGACGGAATATTCCAAACAGAAAACGTGTTCCATTTCTTTGATACCAGTTTGAGGCCTTCGCGGTCGTTTTACAGTAGAAGGAACTGATTCGTGCAATTAACCAGTCCTGAATTTTGCGTACCATTTGCCTAAACCGTGGACTTACCGGTTTCTCCATAAAAATGGTAAACAACCGATGTCTGAGAAACGACTGCAGAATGACGTTCACTACCCAGATCTGGGTAATGCTTCTGATTGGCTGAAGCAAACTTCTCTCGCGACACCACCAACCAAAGGCACCATTAGTTTGGAATTTCTGTGCTAGTTGCCCCAGACATCCGATTTCGCGGGGAAACCTGCAGTGGCATCGCAAATTGTCGGCTGTTTTCTCAGGCTATAAAATTTGCAGATTTTGGTCTCATTTGGAGTGTTATTTTTAGCCAATATTTTCATCTCCTAGGATAAGGTGCAAAAAAGAGATGCTTTTATAATTTGTCGGAGTATGGTCTTCTTGAGGGATTGCGAATTGCATGGTCTCTTTTCAGCCTGTTCCAGGCTTTCAGATAGTTGGGACCGTGCAAAGAGAAATGAGCTCGCGCCCCACTAGTTTCTGCGCGCCTGGATCGGGTTAGTCTCTTTTAGGGGTTTAATTCTAATTCAGTCTCCAACGAGCATCCCCTTCTCTCTCGTATGGGAGTGTCCCACCAGAGGGGAGGGGGTTGGCAGGCCGTGTGATCCCCCCTTTTTTATTCACCTTTATTATACCTACCATGGCAATAACTCAGAACGTGCAGACAAAACAGATCACAATTTGCTGTTCTTTATCTGAACATAGGCGATATGACAATCAGTAATAAGAACTTATGCATTCTTAACTGTGTGTTCTTTGTTAGCAATTCAAGTTTACTAAAGGAAATACCATCTGTAGTAGGGAATTCCTATTAAGTTCTTTGTATTCGAGCTCATTACCCCTTTCAACCACTTTCCCCCGCCCAACGCATCAACAGAATGCCCGGTGGAATATGCGTGTACAAGGATAATGGAGACCACAAAAAAGCACTTTTTCATCAGTCTTTGGATATTCTATTTTTCAGTCTAGTTAAAATTCTCGGGAGTCATGCAGTTACATCAGTGATATCTTCATGTTGTAAGGTTTTCTCTAACCGTTACCCTTCCGTTTCGCGCATGCGAGGCCCATAAGTATTTTGCTACCTTTTTGTCATGCCCTTTCTCTTTGCTTCATACTAATCTCATCTACCTACACCTTATGTCTGTCTCTCTTGGTCGTCCACACTGTTCGATCAAGCCTATTTTACTGCCACAGGGATACCAGTAATGCATATGGTATAGGGCTGGTCTGCAGTGCGGGAGGAACATGTGCGCCAGCGCTCCTGACCCCAATCTCCGTGATCGGAAGAATTGTCTGGGACTTACGCAAAAATGACAGAAGAAGAAGGTTCAAGTTCAAGTTCATTTATTCACACTTAGTCAATTACAATACAACAACAATAAGAAAAAAAGAAAGAAGTAAAAACACAGCTAACTATACATTGAATTAAACATAAGAAAGGAAAAAAGTGTGTAGCAGCCAAAGGAGTGGTTACCACAGAGCGGTTACAAATGAGTGGAGGTTTTCAGTACACTCGTGTCCTTTTTTATATCTCTATATGTCTCCTACAGGAAGAGAGAGCACAACAGAAATATATCTTTCTATCACTGCTAAAAAATAAAACACCTCAGAATTAGGAGAATGAACTCGAAATTCGATACCCTAGTTCAGATCTCATTTCAGAGAAGCCGTTCCAGCAGCACGTACACTGATTCAGCACGTACGCTGATATATGATCTCAGCTACCCAGGAATTCAGTTTGCGGCGTTTTCCAGTTTGTGTGATTAAGAGGCGAAAAAAACCCAGCAGTTGGCACGAGAAAAGGCGAGTCTTGTAAAAAGCACACTCGATTTCAGACCCCTAGTAATACAGACCACAAAAGAATACCCTGCAACCAGGGGATTTTTCTGGAAAATATCCAAAAAGTTGCTGTGTTCAGCGGTAACTACCATTTACACACTCTTCATCATCGACCTGATCGAACCCGTCGACAGTCGTCGATGGACACGATGACAAGAAATTTACATTTTTCGTCGTTTATTTAGTGCATTTTTTCGTTTTCTTTGTAGCAAGATGATGGAAGAAGAAGATTCGTATGGATTTGAACAAACTCTGGTAGGGTAGATTTAAGTTTCAAAGTATTTTTGCTCATTTTGTGGACAACTAAACATAAACAACTATTTATGAGCGGTTCGTTCGTTGCGAAACTTCGTTGTCGATTTACTTTGTACATTTAAAGTCTATTGATTCCAATTTGTCCTATATGAGAAAGAAAATAATCGACTACTAATTACCTGCCTATAAGACGGTTGTTAAAACATAGGTTTGGAACGAAATTAGCGCATGATACATCACAACACGCCGAGTGTTCGTTCAGCTGTTCTACAGTAATTCAGCTTTTCTTGTCATCACGGTATTCCCTAACACTTAAATATATGTTTAACGCAATTAAATAGTGCGTACAAAATCTTTCTAAAGCTTTTTCATGCTCTAATCAGTTTTGCAAATTTCGTTTTCGTATGTTTACCGGTATCAAAATATTGTGTTTCACGTCCGGCGTGTATGTACCGGATATTTGTGATGGGAATAACATGAGCTGTTTATTTGATGTGACGATTCCTTTTGCGGTCTGTGAAACACTGGTCAAATGATACGTGAACGTAGATACAATTTTGGGGAACTCTTTTCTCTTCTTGGAGTAGGAAAGCAAGGGAACAGGGTTTAGAGAACTGGCTGTCACACATGTTGCAAATTTATGGGAGAGGTTTTTCTCAATCCGGATGTTCCAGATTGCACCTCTCTTAGAAACGATCACTTAACCATCCAAATTCCAAAAACATAAGTCAACATTTTGATGATCAGCAAATGTCGCAGTTGTTGGTATTCAACAATTTGGAATAGCTGTGGCCATGTTAACCATGAGCGGCTATGGCCCACAGGGGAACAACGAAGCCAAGGCATTTAATAAATTGTTTTTGAACTGGACAAGCATGCTAGTCCTACAAATACAATCCTCACTGGTCAAAAATCCTTGAAACACCTATGCTTATCCCATTCCCTCTGCAATGTTGAGATGTGATTGCAAAGTTGCATGCGTGGCTACAACAACATTGCAAAAGGGAGGAGAAAACATGTAAAAGAGAGCAGAATGTTTCTAAGTGTCATGAGGTTTTTGTCTGACCGATTGTCTGAATTGGCACAAAAGTTTTGGAGCATGCCCAAGAGATGCCAAATGAGATGTCTGTTGTTATTTTGATGAAGTTAGATACCTGAATTTTTTTTTCGCTGAATGTGAAAGGGGAAGGTAAAGTATTAAAGATGAAGAGTAGTGTTCAAAAGTAATTTTCACTTGAAAGGGAGTGAGTGTTTGTGCGGGCAGAATTTGTTGTGAACTGTTCTATCGCATTGGAACTGTGTTAAATTGTGATAGGACTGGCAAAGAATTATCACAAGAAATGTCTTTGCCAGAACAGCCTATTTACAAAAGTATTTTTTCCTTGATAAGAGAAATTTCTGAAGGAAAATGTCATGGAGTTAACTGGGATCTCACCGTATTTCTATTGAAATGGAACTCTGCCTGAATTAATTCCGTGACGCATGTGTTGTGCAATGTACACGGTCCATGGTTTACCCCCACAGTTTACCCTCACGGTTTACCCCCACAGTTTACCCCCACGTTTCACCATTAGTTCTTATGGTGTCAGTGGATTTCAAATGTCGCTGTACGTATTGATATTTGCAAACCAATGCAGACACATAACGTCTTTAATAACAAATTTAAGTGATGAAGTTAGCCAAAGAAATTCTTGTCATAAAGTTAAAGCCTTGGCATCGAAACACCTTATACTATAGGTCACGCTTGGTCTATTTTTGAGCATGCCTCCACGTCAGGATAGCGTGTAGTAATAATCAGATGGTCTTTTACACGTCATACAAACCTCTCCAAATATCCTTGAAACACCGATGCATGTCCCAGGTTTCCGTCTGCAATGTTGAGATGTGATTGCAAAGTTACTTTGCTACAACAACATTGCAAAAGGGAGGGGGGAAACGAAAGGGATTAGCGTTTGCCAAAGTGTTTCAAGATTTTTCCTAGATTGTAGCTTAGACTTTAGTGAGTATAAAGTATCTAGAGGCAATATTGGGGGAGGAATTTGAACATAATGAAGATTAAAGAATTAAAAGTTCACCTTTGATTTTGATGTGTTTTAGATGTATGGCCGTTTTACAACCACACAGCTTCAAAAATATGCCAAGGAACAGGGTGTAAGACTACGGAGGGAGCAGGAACAGAAGGAACAACAACAACCTGACGATGATTTTAGAAATTATGATGATTCTTGCCTTTCATATTTTAAAAGTGAGTATATTTAAATTTGTGCTATATATATATATATATATATATATATATAAATATATATATATAGGAAGCTTGTGTTACGATTTTTCCGTAGTAAAGTGCTCGATACGTTAAAGTAGAGCATGATATATAAATATAGGAAATAGGAAAAAAAACTACACTTTCATCCCGACAAGCCTGTTTCGTGATCGTTTTATAGCAATAAACTGAACTGAACTGAGTTCAGTCGTCAAAATTGCCGATGAGTGTGGTCCTTGCACCATACGAAACAGTTCTATAGCAATAAAACGATGATTACTCGCGAAACCTGAACTTCTGTGAAGTTATAGCTGATGCTCCTCAGTCAATTGAGTCGAGCGCTCTACGAAATACGTTCTACTCAAAAAACGAATATATATATATATATATGTATATATATATACCACAAATATTACCTCACTTTCTGCACAGGTATAATATATATATACCTATGCAGAAAGTGAGGTAAGACTATATATCTTCAGTCTTATTTCGTCGTCCTTCCTTTATGACAGAGAGGGGTTATTAACTCTTGTGAAAAGTTGGGTGAGAGCAGGGATGGTGTCAAGGCTGTGCTTTAAGAAAAATTCTAGGGAGCCGCTTGTCCTGAACCTGAGAAATCCAGGGTACTCAGCATATGATTTCTATGCAAAAACTGAGATTTCCTAGTCTCCTATGAGGAAAAGTTAGCTGCCACAGGCCACCAGGTGATACTAGAGTACAGCCCTGGGTGAACTTAGTTGGTTGTCCAGCCAACACACAACTGCTCACCAGTTCAAGTAATTTTTCAATCACAATGTGCACAATATGTTTCTTGCGATATCCAGACACCAACCACTGTCATGGTTAGCATGTGTGGTGATTTCTCTTGTTCTCTCTCGGAATATTAGTGAGTTGAAGAACTACAATCTTGGATGGAATAAAATGGAAATGTAAACCCCCTTCCCCCCAAATCTAGGATGAAGCAGTGCAAAAGCCAAAATGCACTGCCCCATTTTTCCACCCTTGATTTAGAGGCGTGGGGGACCAGGCTGGAATTTTTTCCCAAAATGTGGCCCACCAGCCAGGGGCCTTCATGGTAATAATATTTTACTTTGATGAAGTGAAGGAATTCAGTTAAGTTAGGGTGTGGTAGTAGTTGATTGGTCGATGTTGCCCAGGGATGCTCAAAATTTTGTTAGGACTAAAAACGCTGTATCGTTTACTTCTCCAGCAAATATTAAGCAAGTATTCCTTACTCAGTAATATTTTTGTTGGGTACCTAAATGTATTTTTGTATTATTTTCCTAGTAATGCTTGTTTCCCCTTAAATTCATTGTTTAGGGTGTATAGAATGGTTACGTCCTTGCTGGAGTCGACTGGGTAGCGACTGGGTTTTTCTTTTAATTCTTGGAATAATCATGGCACTGATTAGTTTTGTGTTAGACTTGGCAATTGAAAAATGTCAAACAGGTGAGTAAAAAATTAATACTATTGCATAAAAAACAGCTCAGAGATATTGTAGTTCAGAAATTTGTGCCCAGTGCGTTTTGTTCATCACAACTCTATTCTTCTGTAGACTGCTATTGGTATTATAGACTAGGATAAATTGGAGTTGATTGTTAGAAACAGAGCTCTATAAAAACTGAAAAGTATTTGTTCACAGTCTTAAATATTGCAATGATTTTATTGTTGTAAAATAAAAGAAAAAGAAAAAAATAATACTGTTGTTTAATGTACAACCTTAAATTAACTTATTATTTTAACACTAAGAAACAAAATAGTACCATGTGGAAGTACATGCAATAAAGGTGGACCAGAAGTTTCATTTCAGGGGTTACATCGTAGGAATTCAAAACAAACTAAAATGTTAGAGCTACATAACATACATGTAACTTAAAAGTTGACTTTGGGAGTGCCAGTGTTGAATTGGAGCAACATGACTCCTAACCCAGTCAAGTATTAGTTACATGTAGGATGATGAAAAAGTATAGTTAATCATTTGGTCTATTATTTAACTTTCAGCGCACATTTGGCTTTACAATGTATCAAGCAACACTTTTGTACAGTATCTTGTGTGGACTTGCTTTCCGCTAATTCTTATCACTTTCTCTGTTGGCTTCACATATCTTGTTTCACCTCATGCTATTGGTAAGTTTTTCACTATGCAATGTACATATTCGTACTACTACAGTTGACTCCCAATAACTTGAACCTTCAAGGGAAATTGGAAAAAGTTTAAGTTATTTGGAGTTTGAAGCAATAAACCAGAAGTAAGGAAATGGGATTGGAGAGGAATGCAAGTATCATGCACACTTTGTAGTACAGTGCTAAACATCGTACATTTGTATTGGACTCACAAAAAAGTAAAGACCAAAAATACATGGTTGTTTTGAAATAAATTTAATGTTTTGGACTACAGTTCGCTGCTTTTTTTCGACTGGTCACATGCTTAAAAACATGGTTCGAGTTAACGAGGGTAAAACTGCATAGAAATGATCTGAGAGGAAACAAAAATTACTTTAAGTTAGCGGAAGGCTAGAGTTACTGAGGGTTCAAATAATGTGGGTAAAATTACAGTAAATGTATAAGGGAAATCCAGGGGAAATCGATTTTGGTTCGATTTAGCGTTGGTTTGAGTTATTGGGAGTCAACTGTATGTACAGTTGATCAAGGTGGCTCACCCTGAGTTCAAGAATTTTTAGGTGTGACTTCAACATTGATATATCAATGCATTGTTATAGTAGAAATTGAAAACCACCCTTTTATATTCAACCAACAAAGATGGTATTAAAGATACCATAGTTACCATATTATGGCATAAGTTACCTTAGCAACATTACAACCCCTTGAAAATACTTGTTTGAGCTTGGAAAATATGAGTCACTGAACCCCCGTTTTCAACTTGTCAAAATGTACCTTTCTATAAAAGTAAAAATTTCTGTCAATGCAAAAAAAGAGAAAGAAATTTGCTGTTGACTCAAAGTCTTTTTCTTTTGTTTTAGGGTCAGGCATTCCTGAAATGAAAGTCATTTTAAGGGGAACAGTGCTAAAACGCTATTTGTCATTAAGAACATTGATTGCTAAAGTGGTAAGTTTAAATTGTGTACTGCTCGTGTTTGCAGGAGTCATGATAGGGGAAGTCTTGTGAATACTTAAGCGCTTAGAAATGATAATGTTTCATCCACTGAGTAGAGTGCTTATTTAATTAAACCTTAACTAAGTGAAGCAATAAAGTGTATAGACAAGTACCACATTTGAATTGTCTCTACACAGATTGGTCTTCTAACTGCATTAGGAAGCAGTATTCCAATTGGAAAAGAGGTGAGTTTTGTGATTGTGTAGCTGCTTGCTACACTGTACATATTATGTAACTGTTATGTTAAGGTTCAATTTTGTCCTTGGTTTAAATTAATATACTGGTATATTTTTTTGTTTATGGGTGTGTATGATTATGAGGTTGAAATGAAGGAAATAAAAATTTAAACCAAGGATTACATTAAAGCAAAACATATATTTTTTGGTACAACTCTACTTTCTTTTGTCTTTTTTTGGTTAATTTATGGACGTGTAATAACATTTTTAAAAAAGTAATAATTTTGACTTAACTACTTCACACAGGGACCTTTTGTTCATATTGCAAGCATGGTAGCTCGATCCATGGGAAAGTTTGTGGCATCATTTAAAGGAATTTACACAGTAAGATTAATTTTTTTTAATTTTCGCACTGCATGTTTTTCTGTCAACATTGATGTACTGATCACTGGACAGGAACTTGAGTCCACTACTTTTTCCTCATGGAATTGCACAAAAATAACTGAAATATAGAGTGTTTAAGAATATCATAACAACTTCTAATGAACATTCACAAGTACTGGCTCTATTACTAATCTGTTATTTTGTATGATCGTGAAATTTTTAGAATGAGTCCAGAAATACAGAAATGTTAGCAGCGGCTTGTGCAGTAGGTGTATCAAGTTGTTTTGGTTCTCCCATTGGAGGTATGTTTATGTTACAGGTCAAGATTAAATTCAAGTTAAAAGTTTTTAACCTACAATCATGGACAAAATTCCTTGGGACAGTACTGCAATATGCATATTTTTCCGTCATTTCTCGGTTCCCTCTTGAAACAGTGCATCATTTTCGAAATTTTCTTGCAGTTCTCCCTCCCCCGACCCTATACAAAGTTGAAACTCAGAAAAAATTCTGGATACATGCGTCCAACATTGTTTGTGGGGTGAGGGGAGGGGTCCGACCTGTGTGAATTGAAAAACACCCCAGAAACGCAAAAGTGTCCCAAGACTTTTGTCCATGATTGTAGGTTGATTCTCAATAATATTTACTTTGTCTCCTAGCCCTGATTATTCATGATTAGTATAATTACATCGATGACTATCGAAAATAGAGCGCTGTGATTGGCTAGGAGCTTCGCACTATCCCGCTATAATCACCGCGCGGTGATTATAGCATTGAAGGCTAGCAGTTTTCAAAATGGCAGCCAGATTTTTTGAGGTTTCGGGGTCGGAAATTGATCAATAATTTTATTTTCTCTAATAATCATCAATGTAATTATACTAAAACAATTAGTCACCTCAGGCGACGTGATTATTGGCAAATAGTCACCTCAACTTCGTCTCGGTGACTATTCGCCAATATTCACGTCGCCTTTGGCGACTAATTGTTAAATAAGGGCTAGGAGACAAAGAAAATTGGAAATTAACCTAGATTAAAAAAAATTAACCTGGATTTAAATTTGACCTATAACATATTGATGATAATGTAGGGGCAATAATCATTCTTTATCATTGTTTTTTATCATTTTTGCCATACACAAAATATACATGTAAAGTTAAAAAAAAAAAAAAGATGAGACAAGGAAGCCCAAGAAAGCCAATAAGGCTTATGAATAGGACCACCTTTTAAGATTACGTTATCTAATTATTAATAATTACAATACTGACATCAGCAATTTAACTCTAAGTGCACCTAATTTGTTTTGAACATAGAAAATAATCATTAAAATAGGATAAAAATAGAAAAGGCTGGTGTAAGGTGGTGTAGTGAAAATTAAAGATGGCAGCAGCCAGTAAAGAAATGGAAAACTGATATATTTGTATGTTTTTTTTGCACATTTGTTTTTCAAAACTGTGCAAGATAGAATAGGTATTGTCAAGGGCATTTGCAAAAGGTTTGAGGCTGTAAATGTCAGTTTATCATTCTTACTGTAGTATTTTAATTGGTGCAACTTGTATTGTGGTCACCACTCAAATGTTAACAGTGCAGTTTTGTAAGAATGGCAGTTATTTGCATTTTGCAAGAATCAAATTTTCTGTTGGTACTTTTTTAAAAAAACCTTCACTTTGTTGTGGCTGTTTTACCAGTAAAACCATTTTGGAAGAAAACAATAAACAAACACATATGATTATTGAACATGTGAGGGTAATTATTCAATATCATAATCCCACAACTTATCACTAATTTTGTTATTCTATAGGTGTGTTGTTCAGTATTGAGGTAACTGCAACATATTTTGCCGTGCGGAATTATTGGCGAGGATTCTTTGCTGCTGTCTGTGGAGCACTCATGTTTCGTCTTCTAGCCGTGTTTGATAAAGAAGAAGGTGCTTTTATTAATAGCCACTGAGTTTAAAGTTGTTTTGAAATTCCTTCTGTTGATTTCATTTCCCTCTCCTCAACCTAATGTGTTTTCAAGATTACATAACTAGAGCTTTATAATTTGTTGAAGCACTGATAAAGCTGACAATATTATTGTCAAGTCTACAAGTCTATTGTGTCTTAAACCAAGAGTAGAAAAATTCAGTTAAAAAACCATCATTAAGCATATTGAAGTGTGTAATCAATTTGAACACCTCAACTGTGTACCATTGAGTTCATCAGTTTCTCCATGAAGTGCATCCCGAGCTCAAAAGCACACATTTAGTCATTAACTATTTGCTTGTTGGGTGCAATCCAAATGCAAGGCCCATACCATCAGCAACTTTTGTTACAGTAGAAGATGGTTAATACTAGGTAATTCTCAGATTACTTAATATCTAAACAACTATTGTGTTCTTTTTGCAGAAACGGTTACTGCTCTTTTCAAGACAAATTTTCGACTAGACTTTCCTTTTGATGTGGAAGAGTTTCTGGCTTTTGCATTAATCGGGTAAGTAAGTCTAATATCTGCACTGTTCCACTGCGAACATTATCCTCTACCCTAGCCTCTGGAAGACCTGCTCCCTCTCCTTGGTCCTCTGAAAGACACCATTTTATCATCACTCTTCCTTTAACCATCTCACAACTTTCTCAGAATTCCATTAATCTTTATGTTGTACATGTGGATTGAAGTAAAATTTACTTGTTAGTAATTTTTTACTCTCTAAGGTGAACAAGGTCAAAATAATTATACTGTGTCAGTTGTTACTATACTCGCATCTTTATCTAAGTAACTTGTGTCTAGCCTTATGTGGGAATCAGTTTATGTATGAATTTAAATTATTTTGACATATTTTGTTTGTTTTAAGATTGTTTTGTGGTTTTGGAGGAGCTTTATTTGTGTTTACACACCGAAAGCTCGTTGATATGCAGAGAACACACAAACACACCAAGGTGGCAAAGTTTCTCTCAAAGAAGTAAGTTACAGACATGGCATCCTCAGTTGGAGAACTGAATTCTGGAGAGTTTATCTTGCACTGCCCTCCCCTGCCCTCCCCTGCCCTCCCTTCCCATCCTCACCCCACCCCAGCCCCATTAGCAACACAGAAATAGTTAATGACACTGTGTTGAAGGTCCCACAATAATGCTGCAAGAGACCACTGTAATAATTATTATTTTAACTTGAGATTATTATGCTTGTAATGAAGTTTGGGACAAAAGTATGGAAAAGTTCAAAAGCCTCTTATTTGGGAAATATTAAAATAATTATGACTCTTGTGGGAGAGTGAGATATTTATCGTCTGTTTCAGACACTTCTGGATAATTGTTGATATGCTGCGATGATCACTCTTTACTTTCATCTACAACTGCAGTTCAAATATGAATTATTTCATATACTTCACATCATTTCACCCCTCACGGGAGACATGAACTCAATAAATTGACCTCGCTCCCAATGTGTGGCTTCATAGCTCAGTTGGTAGAGCAACGCACCAGCAACGCGGAGGTCATGGGTTCAAATCCCGTTGAAGCCCTGATTTTTTTCAGGCTTCTTCTTTCCAATTGCTTAAATTGAAAATTTACTGCGATGATCACTCTTTACTTTCATCTACAACCGCAGTTCAAATATGAATTATTTCATATACTTCACATCAATCCAGGGTCAGTTGTGTAAAACCCATTGTCGGACGTATCCTGTTATGTCTGGCATTGAATTGAGGAGTTTGATGAGACTGGACAATCCAAAATTTACATGTAAATAATTGCAATATTGGTCCCAGGAGAGTTAAAAAAAAAAATGAAGTTATGCATGTGCTTGCCCTCCTTGATAAGCCCTAACAGTGTCAACCATCTTTCCTTTTTTTCCATTATATTCTAAAAATTAGTGAAAATTACTGTATGACTGGTTTCTAGTATCTAACTTGGTGTTTTATTACTTTTTATGACAGCCGTTTTGTGTATCCAGCAGTTGTAATTTTCATTGTTGCTACTATAACGTTTCCAAAGGGACTTGGGCAATTCATGGCTGGAGAGGTGGGTCTGCATTCCATGGTTATCACCAATATTAACTAAACAAAGTGTTGCATGTAGGAAGAAGGATTAGCAGAGTTGGTTAGTGGACGGCCTTCTGTGGCGGAGGTCCCAGTAATTTGCGACTCCCAGGTGTGGCCTCCAATCCTTCTTTTGACTTCTTTCCTTTCCATGTAATAATAATAATAATAATAATAATAATAATAGAAATACAGAGAATGTGACATATGAAAACCGTAGTGATCCCTGTGGTTGTTGGTGCCCTTGGTACAGTAAAGAAGGGGATGGTAGAAAACATCAAGAAAGTATCAGAGACAGCTACTGTGACAGGGATTCAAAAGATCTGCATGCTGGGATCTGCACGAATCCGCAGAAAGGTGCTTAGTGTATAAACAGAATGATTGACTTGAGTGACTGATGCTTCAGGTGCATGGTTTGCACTCGGCTGATGCACAAAAAGAACACCAACAAAGACTGTGATAATAGAGATAATAATAATAATATTTATAGAGGGAGCCCAACTCACCAAGGCTGTTTTTCAGTGGGACCCTCATAGCCTTAAAAGTAGCTTTAAATATCCATAAAAATGGAGAACTGATGGACAGTGGAAGGTAAAATGAGCACACCATCAGCCTTAGGTTTGTTGTGAGATGACTATTTCAAGCTGCTGTAGTAAAATAAGGACTCTTTACCTGTACCTTTTTTTTAAAATCATAACATCTGCTTGTACGTCCTACTCTTGATTTTTATACTAAATAGTGTAAAATGTCTTTTGTCATCAGTTAACGTCACAGCAAGCAATAGATGAGCTATTTATGAACATCACGTGGTCTGAAGCACAAAACTCTGAAGATCAAGCAAGTTTAAATGTTCTAGAACATTGGGATGGAGCCAACACCAATATCTATGTCACCTTGGTTATATTTATTGTACTTAAGGTACTTATTGGAAATATTTCTGTCGTTCAAGGTTTCAAAAATCTTACTTTGCTTTTCAATAACATGCCATCTTTTTATTACGTGAAAATTTAACCAACATTTATGTTTTTCTCTTCCGTATATCAGTCAGATAAAAATGCAATAAGTGGACTTGTTTATTATTATTATTTATTGTATTATAACCATAATCTTGAACGTTTTTTGCTCCTGTGTTTTTATTCAGCAATAGTCACATTCATAGGTTTGATTACGATTTTGAGTCCTTTTGTTTGTTTCATTTTTTCACTTTATATTATGATTTACAGTGGCAAAAATGTAAATGTTGGTTAAATTTTTTACTTTTAATGTGGCATGTTGTTGAAAAGTGCAGAAGTAAAGTTTAAAGTCAGGAAAGTGTGCTGTACATCATGAAATTGGAGTGATACTGTCTGTAACATGCCACAAAGTATATTTTCCTTTTTTGGCTTTTTTGTTACAGTTTATAATGACCGCTGTATCTGTTTCTTTACCCATTCCTGCTGGCGTCTTCTTCCCTGTCTTTTTAATTGGTAAGGGATTATTTTCATGATTTTTTAATAGCTGTAGTTGTAGATTTTTTAATAGTTGTTTATCGGTTGGTAATGAGTGCGCCATGTGCCATTGTCGGTTCTAGTACAAAACAATAGATAAA
The DNA here is from genome assembly GCA_038088405.1 of Porites divaricata. Taxonomy (NCBI): domain Eukaryota; kingdom Metazoa; phylum Cnidaria; class Anthozoa; order Scleractinia; family Poritidae; genus Porites; species Porites divaricata. The sequence goes on from JBBMOI010000008.1 coordinate 2,286,560, forward strand.
GCACCCATTTCAAACAGTTTCCCATATATTAGTAACAAATAGGGGAAGAACTAACTCCATCAGCTGCTATTTGTTCATTCCTTTTAGGATATATTTCTTTATATTATAACAATAAAATTATATTAATTGTTTTTAATTTTGACTATCTAAGCACATTGTATCCCACTTTGTTAATCTTACAGTCATGCCAGGGCAAGCGTACCCCCATAGATTCCGTTAATAAATCGGTTATTTGAAAAATGAATCCGTTAGTTGTTGCCTCAACCATTATCAAATTCAAAACTGCATTCTTGCATGCGTAATGAGCAGTGAAGTTTTTACCATAACCTCTAAGTTGTATTCGGCCAGGTGGAAAAAGCTTTGAATGGCTAAAATTGCTTTGAAGACATGTACATCATATTCAAGAAAACTGAGCTGGTAGAAATTTCATAACTACTTTGAGCACGAATTCACTGCTCATTACCCGTGCAGTAATGCAGAGATGAATGTGAAATCTACAACTACCAACAGATTCAACTCTCAAATAATAAACTAATTAATAGAATCTTGGGGGTAGGCTTAGCCTGGCTTGACTGTGAATACAAGCATCAATGAGTTATTGCTGTTTTTGTAGGAGCAGCATTTGGTCGTCTTGTGGGTGAAGCCATGGCAACATGGTTTCCTGATGGTGTTAACTCTGGAGATGCTATCACACCCATTGTTCCTGGGGGTTATGCTGTTGTTGGTAAGGAAATGATACAACTAAATTTTCTGATGTAGCTGTACTGTTTATTTGAAACCTATGGAAGAAGTTTAAAGAATTCATTTTTGTTGGAAATACTACTGAGTGATAGTGAGTCCCTGGATGCAATCCTCTGGAATGATCCAGATCAGGATCTAAGATTTGAGATCACTTAGGTCACGTGCATTAAAGTGATGAACTTACTTTGGGCAACTTTTCATTGATTCCTTTGATGCACCATGATTTGGTGAGTAATAGTGGATCACTGAGGAATGCACCCTCTGAACTTTTCTTCACTTCTTTCAATTTCCAGTGGAACAGATCTTAGTTATATGTATGTCACTTTTTTTGTTTTGTGGTGCACAGGAGCTGCGGCCATGTCAGCAGCTGTTACGCACACCATTTCTACATCTGTGATTGTGTTTGAGCTGACTGGACAAATCACACACATTCTACCTGTTATGGTATGTTCTATGCAGTCCTTATCTTGTGCAGTGCTGAAACATTATATTAAAAGGCGAACCCCTTTTCTGAAAACATATGGCTTGAAAATTAGACTGGTGCAAATTAAAACACTGTAATATTTTCGGGATGGTAAAATGTGACAAAAAAATTTCATGAACTACAGGTATTAGCAAACTGAAATCTAGTTGGTTCTATTCCAAGGGAGTACTTACTCTATGAATTTTGGGGTGGGGGCATGCTGCTGGCACCCTGAAACCCCAAGTCTATACCAGACCAAGGTCAGCAGTAATAAACAGTCGAACCTCCGCTAATAGCCACTTCTCTACAGTGGCCCTGTTATAGTGTCCTGGTGGACAGTCCATACATGAACTCTTATTTAACCCATTCACTCCTGGAGATTTTGCCGAAAAACGCGTTTTGAAGCTAGTCGAGTGGTTTTCTGGTTGTTCCGATTAGATCCCCCCACCCCCTCGGAATTTCTGTTCCAGAGGGGTCATGTATAACCCCCCCACCCCCCAGGAATTTCCTATTTTCCTTTTCATGGTCTTAATTTGCCATATTTAGAGATAATCGACCGTGTACCCCTTAAAATTAACTGTTCTCATCTTAAGACACATGTTTTTATAATCTTTGACCTATTTGTAATCTTTTACAAGGCAATGTATTTCTTATGCAGGTAGAGCACGCTTGATAGACTATGAGCAGTCTCTCTTTTTTATTAGTCCTTCCAGCAAAACGCGCGAGGCACGAGAACGGAGATTAACAAGTTTATGTCATCTCAAGAAAACATTTAGAACATAACTTTAAATTTGAATAAATATCATTCATTGAAATAAAACTATGTGAACATTTTCGAATTTCAAAATGAATTTACCGTACCTACAGACAAAGTCAGAAACAAAGTTGATGTCTGGTACTGTAATTAAGTTTAAGTTTCACTATGTACACGTCTTGTCTAAGACAGTTTCATCTCAAATGCAACATTTACAGCATAACCTCAAAGGTAACTATTGATTTAACATTAAACTATGTGAAGATATTCGAATTTCAAAACGGATCTACTAGAAAACTAACTTACAATAAAGTTTATCATTAAATATTCGGCCTCGAGTCCTAAAGTCACCACAAAGTCAATCTCTCGATGTTTGTAATTAAGTTTAACTTTGAATGAATTACACTTGCAATTAAACAAATTTCAGGAATTACAAAAAAACCTATTTGGGTTATAAAAGAACAAAATAGGCAAACGTTCATGTTGCATCCCATATTTGCATCGATTCATGTTCAGGAATGAACATCGGTGCTGAACGTGATCTATTTCGTTGCCTAGCACGTGATCGGAGGTCTTCTCCACAGGAGGAACAGATCGTTATTATTTTCGGGCAACAGTTGATTTGGTGAGAAGTCTGTCGGACAAACAGCTTACCTTCAATGGTACTCTATTAGAAGTCAATAATAAAATACAGCAAAGGTCTCATTTGGGTTGTCACGCAACACTTTGTCACGACGAGCTGACTGAATGTCAACAGAAATTTGCATAAAGATGTTTACACAAAGCTCGAGAAATATATAGCCGAGTTAGACGACGTTTGCTTTCGATTAGCCTAAGTTTTTGTCAGACTATCTGCAGTCGAGTCCACAATCTAGATACATGTTCGACATAAAGAAATTATTATTAATCGATGCGTTGAAATTCATTCCCGGAGAAGTAAGGCACCTGTTGAGAATTGCACCGAGAATTGCGATCGATTTGCCCGAAGGACGATATTTATTTAAAGACTTCGTCAAAGTCAAACGTTGGATGGACCGACCGTTAGCTGTTTAGAATCAACCGTTAGATTGTAAGAACAATCCGTTAGAGCGTTAGAACAAGTCGTTAGAGCGTGTGGACAAAATTAATTGTTACAGCAGAGATGATAGTGAACTCCCAGCAAAGAAGACGATGTTTGAGACAAACATCTTGAAGTTTTTTTCTCGAAAGGGCATCCACTTCTAATTTTTGTTGTGCTACAGATCAAAATAATCCACGTATACTTAAGTATGTCTTGTATGATCAATCGTGTCTTTTACAATCCTGTGGAAAATTATTCTCGTGGGCACCCCCTGTACCCCTTGGAAATTTCTACCCTTTAGCCCCCCACCCCCTAGGAATTTCCATTGACCATCCGTGGCGGGGGTATGGATATTTTCTGGAATCACACATTCCATCCATCCCTTCATAGTGTACATTAATATCATAATCTTCTGTGTCATTTCATTTGGATTGGAACTGTGCATTATATTATGGCCAGTCTGACAACTGCATCCTCAGCTGTTTTGAGGAATGCAAAATGATTGCACACATGAATTTATCTGATTAATTTTTGCTTCTGTTGTAGATTGCTGTTTTAATTGCTAATGCCATTGCACAGTGGCTGCAGCCATCATTTTATGATAGCATCATTCAAATCAAGAGGCTGCCTTATCTTCCTGATGTTACAAAAACTCAGTAAGCAACAAACACAGAGTTTCTTTGGACTCCACTTATATCTGCTGTGCTCAAAGGAAAACTGAAGAAAGTGCAGTGCTCTAAAGCTGTAAATTCTGGGTTGCTCAGTGTAGGATTTGTATGGAAAAACTAAGATTTTCTTGTTGCCCAGGAGCAAAAGTTGGGCACCTGGGGTCGCTGGACTCTGCTAAATCACAGCCCCGTATACAATTTTTAATTGCACCCTTATCCTTGACATCCTTGAAGACACCTTTGAATAATGTAGATGCAACCTTTAAACTTTTGGACAAAATCCTGTGGTATGAGCTTAAATGAACCCACTTTATAGTATGTGTGCTTTTCATTGTACAAAATGAGATTTTTGTACAATGAAATGAAAATTTCTGATTAGTTTTTTGTATTACTTTCAGGGTTTATAATTTACTTGTTGCTGATATAATGAAGACCAAACTTTTCTACATCTCATACACCTCCAAGTATGCTGACCTTAGAACACTCCTGGAAAATTCAGATCTGCGCTCATATCCACTGGTAGATTCTGAAGGTAAGGAAATATGCCAGTTTCGGAAACTTGTTGAACGATTCTTATTTGTGCACATACTCTTTTCCTTATAGCCTTCTATCAATGCTTTCTTTGCTATTGAACTGGGTTGTAGGTAGACTTCTTTTTTTGAGCTATTTTGAAAAAATAGCTCATATGTCAGTGGTGTAAGCATATGTATCTTTGTGGCTTTGTGGCTTTGTATGTTGGGATGTTTGTTGCAAGGGCCAATAAGGTTGAAGGTACTATGAGTTGATGCTTAGGAACCAGTGAGATCTTGGCATCTATTTAAACATGGCATTGGTAAAGGTCTAACAAGGGCACTTTGAGACCGCCATCTTGATCCTTCACAATTTTTTCGTCTTTTATTACGGGTACCGAGGTGTTTGGAAGCATTACATAAAATATCTTCATGATTCAAACGCTGTGAACAGTGATGCAGCTGTTTGAGGGTTCATATTTAAGTGTGGTTGCTGCTTCGGGGCATTTCTGACCTAATTCGGCTATCGGTACAATGCACGTCCGTATGAGTTCTGTTTCACCTGCTACAACTGGGTAGAGTTAAAAGATCATATATTTTCAAATCTCTTCCAATGAAGCAATAATTGATATTTAGATATAGACTTTAATTCAGAAGTATGCACCCTATAAAATGTGGTTTTAGAAGTTTAAAAGGCAGCTTATTTTTTGGAAAGCTGTATCGAGTATTGTTAATTCCGTAAACAAGCTTTAAAAATATTATTCTTTCGCTTACAAAGTTCAACCGACCTTTTTCGTTCTATTTAGTAAATATGCGTAACTTAAGTAGAAACAGTAGCGTTAGGGAATAAAATTGGAAGAAGCTAGTTGACACAATAATTAGATACTGTTATATTGAGGGGAGTAACATGATATAAGTAGAAATATATTTCGGCAGTTTGATAATTTTCTTGGAAGTTAATAAATGTTAGGCTATGAACCTTGACGTTGCATGAAACATAATTTAGTTGCAGATGTTGTAATAAAGCCGAGGTGATTTCTTAAAATCGTTTGAGAAAATTTTGTAGTAAAACAATTTGCCTCTTTTTTACGTACGAATTGTGAAAGGGGCAAAAACCAACATCTTCACATGCAAATTGTGTGCATGAGTTATTTCACATACGAACGACAAAAGGGGGCATGGTCCAACACTTTCACGTGCCAGCTGTGTGACTGTACATCTCGTGCAGATTGGCTTTTCACAATAATAATAGTAACTCGGACGTATGAAGATCTGTTTCATTTAGTAACCAATGCCTTAAAAAAGGCTCTTGTCTTTTAAGAAGCAATGGCTTTTAAAACATGACGAAATAAGTTATCGGAGTTAAAGACTGTTTCACAAATGTTAATAAATGTTAGGTTATCAACCTTGACGTTGAATGAAACATAATTAATTGCAGATGTTATAATGAAGCCGAGGTGATTTCTTAAAATCGTTTGAGAAAATTTTGTAGTAACACAATTTGCCTTTTTTTTACGTACGAATTGTAAAAGGGTGAAAGACCAACATCTTCACATACAAATTGTGTGCGTGAGTTATTTTTAGAATTCTGTTTACTAGTTTACTCTGTGATAACTCGAAATTCAATTCCCTCACGTACGAACGACGAAAGGGGGCAAAGTCCAACACTTTCACGTGCCAGCTGTGTGACTGTACATCTCATGCAGATTGCCTTTTCACAATGATAAATAGTAACTTGGATGTATGAAGACCTGTTTCCTTTTGAAACCAAATCCTTAAAAAAGGCTCTTGTCTTCTGAGAAGAAGAAATAAGTTGTCGGAGTTAAAGACTGTTTCACTGAGTAGAATTGCACGTGAAAACCTCGTGAATTATGATGATGCAACCATCTATCACAAGGATAAAAATCCTGGTATTTCGTAACTATTCAGTATTCGATGAGTCACATTTTGGCTTAAGAAACTCTGAGGAAACCTTAGAGTTTTCCTTCTAATCAACGTTTCTTGAGTAGAAATTTATTTCACTTTAACGATTAGTTTAACTTGCACCAGATGTAACGGGGAAAGACCGAAGAGATTGAATATATAGCTTGAAGATTGATTCAGCTGAGTGTTTCGGGTTTTCATTTATGTACCGCAATACGCAATTTCGCACAAAAACCCAATCTACATTTAGGATGAAAGAGGTAGATTCATCACTTTTGGTAAGGTTACACCGAAGCATTAAAGTTACACTGAAGCTTTCAAAATAGCTCATGCACGTTTAACGTGCCTATGTTTTTGAGTGGCAGTGCCCGCTTTCCTTAGTAGGCTAAAATCTTCAACAAATTGGTCAGTTTTACTGGAAATTGATACCCTATTCTAGACCCAAACTCTTTTATTTCTGTGCCCTATCCCATTAACTTAACTGCTTGAAAACCATACCCTTCACAGTTTCCCGCAGGGTACTTTCTCATTGCCCATCAAAATCCATTTTGAACAAAGGGCTGATACTGTACTTCTCCACTAAGATGATTATAAGTGTAACATGAATTTCGTCAAAATAAAGTTAAGTCATGAGGCGCCTGTGGGGGAATAAAGTAACAGCTATATGTAGAGTAGGAAGTAGGGTCATTTTACATGTTTATAATAATTATAAAATTTCATTGTTGAAATTTTTAGATTCCATGATTCTCCTTGGCTCTATTCAACGACCTCAACTTCAGTCACTGCTCAATCAACACATGCAAAAAGCATTTCAAACCAACAGTCAAGCAGAGAGTGAGAGTGCTGTGTGCTCTCGTCCAGAAACACCGGACTCGCTTCCTGAGTAAGTAACCCATCTACAGAGACTTGGGTGCAGTCAGTCTTGGGGTTGGCTGGGGGGATGTAAGACAATGGAACATATCAGCACAATTATTATTATATAAACCAGGCTTTGCTTTATAATCCCCAATGTGGACATGCAAAACTTTTGCCAAAGAATTTTCAGCAAGAATCACCGTAGACACCAGACTTCAATAATTTTTTAAACCCTAACATGGGGTTACAAATTGAAATTTATGTGCTACAGGGTGCACTACAAACATCAGAACAAACAGCAAGGCCCTGATTAAATCCTAGCTTGGACACACAATAAGAGTATGTTCCAGAAGGTGCACATTTAGAGTCCCATGGCTATGAAAACATGGCAAACTCTTGGAAATGTAATGCTAATGTGGCAAAGGCTTACATACACATGGAACACAAATTAAAGTAGCCATGCGTACAGAGGCAATCCAATCTAGTGGTTTCCCGCACTGGTAGACTGTTCAGTAGTCTCTGTCTTTTCGCACTTGACTGTTAATTTATTGGTACTGATTAGTGAAGTTACATTTTGGAAACTTAAGAGGTTGAGCTTCAAATGACTTTGCATGGATTGAAGTGCACACCCATCTAACAGTCAGTGTAAAATGCAGACTGTGGTCTATCATTTTCACCATGCTAATGAGTATGTGACAACAATAGTCCTATTGTTTTCTAACCCTAAAAACAATAGTCTGCAGTCTGCATTTTACACTCCCCCTTCCCCCTTTCATTTTAATGCTAATCCCCAGAAACTAATATTTATATAATTTGAAGGTATAGTGTGACATTTTTGAGTGACATACATTTCTTTTCAGGGACCACAGCAGTGATGGCCATGTCTCTCTTACAACAGTCGAAGTGTCCGCTCAAGTGTCACAAAAAGTATGTCTTGTTACAAAACAATATCAGACAGATCAGATTATCCATTTGTTTACTTGTTTGTTCAGTCAATCACACAATATAAAACAGTCACTTGTGGAATCCAACAATATTAATTTTATAATTTTTATATTTATTCTTTACTTTGATAGTCAAGGTCTTGGAGAATAAGTATTTTGATAACTTGTTTACGACTGGAAAGTTTACAAGTAATTTACTAGTTTTTAATGTTCCAAAGAAATATTCTTTAGCACCAGGGGAGGAAATGCACAAAGCTTCCAGAACCTAATCGGATTCCTTCATCAGTGACGTTTGGTGTTATTCAGAGCCTCAAATTTAAAGAGGTGAACCTCCATAAATGTCATTTATGAACAGGGATCCGGATGAGTTCTGAAAGCTTTGCATAACATTCAATAATGTGTTGGTGTTGAAAAATATTTCTCTACAATATAATGTCCTAACAGCAGAATCTTGAAATCTGTCACTTTTTAATGTTTTTGTTTTTACTCTGCAGGTCACAAGCCCAAGACTTTCCACTGGAAAGTCTCTGTTAGAGAAAATAACAGGTAGCCTTGAATACTTGTGTTGTCTGTTGAAACCTTGCAAAATGCCAAATTGACATTCCCAAAGCAATGCATGCTTGATACCATTGAAAATTCATTTTCTTTTTGATCACCTGTAGTTTTTTTGTTCATTTTCTAGTCCCTGCTAGACTTCATAAGCTGTTTGGTAGTGGGTCAGCTCTAAATGATGCTGAGGTTGGTTTGTTATCCCTTTTCTGTTTTGAAATTAATACTTGTAACACTTTGTTCCAAATAAAAGACGCTGTAGGCTTTGCTATGTTGTGCTAAAAGTACACCAGCTATCGTAATGGTTACTTAAGAGAATACCATTTCATGTATAGTTTACTCATTCAAGAACAAAAGTAAAAGTTATCACATCTAGTATTTTGGACTCTGCTGTAACAATATTTTATCTTTTATCTATTGCTAAAATGAGCCAAAAGAATCATAACATAATTCAGGCTGAGCACAAATCATGCAGAGCAACTCTTTTACTTCTCTTGTGTTTTCAAACTTCCTGGTCATTCTTCACAGCTCAATAAGCATGCATAAGCATTGACCAAGTTGTCACCGTAACTACTCTTTAAATGAAAGGATTTTGTTTTATTTTCTCGTAGAAAATAGCTGAAGCGAATGATAAAGACGGTCCTAATGGAGAACAGGTAACTCAAGGAATGACAGTTTCATTTTCACCTTGTTCTTCTGAAACTCATCTATGATTCAAAACAAGGAAATAAATATGGACTGTTAGCAATGTTGACGGTTTGTTTTGAGTGCATGATCCATCAACTGTTCTTAATGGTCTGTTTACAACAGTGCAGCAGTGTTGGACATGATTGAGAATTCTTGATACAGTTGAACCTCCATACATGAAAGAACCACCTTGGGGACAGGAGAAATGAAGTAGCCGTTGTTAAGAGGTGCATCGTTGCTGCAGAGAGGTTTTAACCCTTTAAGCCCCAGTATCCACATGCGGATCTCCATACCTTTCCTTAAAGAATTGGTTAAGCACTAAGAGAACTTGTTTGTAGATCCAATCTTTTCACATCAGGTGATGATATTATTTATTATCATTCGATGCAAATGTTTCTTCCCTTTCATTGGCCGAGAGCCCACCACGTGACCTGCAAATAACTGCCTACAAATAATGGTGTGCTCATGCGCAATGGCGTTCAACTTTTTTTGGCTGCAAATACTATTCTGCTCATGCGTAGATGAAACCACGCTTGCTCCTTGCTCGTTTATGTGATCTCTGTCATTACTCCTGGAAGGCAGCGTGCGCTAACCGCTTTACGAAGATATTATTTATTAAAAAACAAACTCAGGGATCGAATGATAAAACAATAATTATTGAACTCGGTTATCGCAAAATATCGTGATTTGTCAGTGTCTCGCGGATCAATTATTTGCCTCAGCCTTCGGCTTCGGCAAATAATTGATCTGCTCGCCACTGACAAATCACGATATTTTGCTCAACCTCGTCCAATAATTGCTAATTCTCACATCATTTTTCTTGGTTATATGATGATATTGTGAGGTGAAACTTGACTTTGGTCATTGACTCTTGGGACTTAAAGGGTTAACGAGAGTCAATGTATGGATTTTTTGTCCGCCAGGATGAACAAAGTAGCTGTTGTAGAGAGGTGGCCATTAGTTGGCGGTTCAACTGTAATAATTTTATTTGAAAAGCTATTGCTGGCACACATGATTCTTAATGTTTCAGTGTTGATGAGATTTAATTGACATTGACATGAACTGCTGTGTTCTTTTTTCTCAACCCACTCATTGCCATGTGTATATCACAAGAACCAAAACTGTCAAGCATTTAATACCCTGTAATGAAAGACTACATATCCAAAAAGACGTTTAATTTCTGGGTGTCAATGATTCATCATTACCATGATGATCATTCTATAATTCACCTACGTACTTTGTTTTTATCACAGCAAATTCAATGGGAAAGAGAACTCCTACAGAGGACAATAGACTACAGTAATTGTCAAATAGATCCAGCACCATTCCAGCTAGTTGAGAGAACATCTTTGCTTAAGGTATATCCTTTCAACTGTTTTTTGAAGTTTAATACCATTGTTCTCAATACCTTAGCATATGGACAAATTACAGTTTTCTTAACTCCAAAATCCTGAAAATGTGTGACCCCATTCTAGTAACTCTTATGAAAATGTAACCCCATTTTTGTCATGCAGTTGTAAAAATGCAATCCCATCTAGCAGCACATTCCCATTAGCCTATTACTAGGATTAAACCCCTCCCCACAGGGTGAGAAGACACTTTGTACTGGTGTTGTATTTTGGGGTTGTTGTAACCTGAGTTACCAATCAGATCACTTCTTACTAGAGATTTCTGCTAATATCAGCTGCCCATGAGAAGTTTTGTCATTTTAGGGTGTTAATGTTGAAAATAATTAATTAATATATCATCTAGTTGCAAAATTGTATGTTGGCAAATTTTTCCGAAGTTGAACTCTCAAAGACTGTAAGTTCAGACAAAGAAAAATTAAAATAATCGTTTTCTCATGGTCATGTCCTTCCTGTAATGTCAAATTAGGAAGTCTCATGTCCTGGTCAAGCAGTGATGGCAAAGATGCATACAAAAATGTGTGATGCATTTGCAGAGTTGTTGCTTTGTTGTTATCTGAACATCACTTTTTGGCTGCTTGCTGCTGTCGCCATAGTCTTTGTTAAAGCTCCCTGACATTGGTCAAAGGAGATTGTACTGTTTACATCTACAAGCATCTTTGATTTTAATTTTATTTGATGATTTCTTGCAGGTTCACAAGCTTTTTGCACTCCTTAACCTTTCACATGCTTATGTGACAACTCTGGGTCGACTGGTGGGCGTTGTAGCTCTCAAAGAGGTAAGTAGAGATCACGCTGACTGTAGAGTGACTTTTGTATGACCTTGAAAAATGGTTTCGCAAAGTGTTCGTTATTTGTTTTATCAGCCAGTGGATGAAAAGATCAAATCATGGCCTCTTCATTTTCCCACCAAAGAAAACCCTAATATGGACAAGGCATTGTTCGATTGGCCAGTCGCATTGCAGTATGATGTCAAAGCGAAGTATTGATTGATTTCTGGAAAGTTTTTCGAACATGAAGTTTCTTCAGCCGAGCATTCACTTAACCAACCAAAAGCCACGCGTGTTTGTATCTGTTCGCAAATCGCTGTATTCTGTTTGTTTGTTGTTTCTCTTTTGTTTGCGCGTTTGTATTTCAAGGTCATACAAAAATCACCCTATCAGGATTGTAACATTAACCTATTGGCTGCTCTATGCTACCTCAAACTACATGAAGATATCACAGTCCTTGTAAATATTTGTTTAAAAATATATTACTAATGAACACAGAATTCTTAAACTTTCACTTTGAATTTTTTCAAGAGTTATTGAACATTAGAGACCCTTAGGAAGTAATCAATAACCTTTTCATCTTTTTTTGGACACCTTAATGTGGATGAAAAATATACATATAATTTCAATGCACTTTTCATTGTGTGGATTTCAGATAAAACACTTATTCTATTTGAAGTGTAAATTCTCACTGGTTTTCATTGCAGGTTCGCCAGGCAATCGAAGGTGAGAGGTTTATGGATAAAACAAATGTTGATGCTGTGGAGGAGATGGGTAGTGGAAGCTTTATATCAACACAGGATCATGATGTTATGCTTCAGCCATACAATAACGAGCCCCACCCCACTGTAGAAGTCTCTGATCCTCAATTGTGACAATCCACTCTGTAATTAACTTAGTTAGAGTTAGGTAGTAGGTGTAAACTTTGACCCATCCCAGTGGGATGATTCGTGAAGCAGATTCAAAAATTGTTGCTAAGTAACACTAGTCATTAAGTATCAATACACAAAGGCAGACATTACAAGATCCAGTTACCCTCTGACAGAAAAGATTTTGTAGCATTGCCACTTAACTGTTAGAGGTAAGAGTTCAAACTGTTGGCAAAAAATACTATGCTATATAACTACAAATGTTAAGGTAATTTAATGCAGTTTGTCTTAGAGTCTGAACGATGTTTTCAAAACCTGGTGCAGTTTTGCATTTGATATGTTTGTTTTTAGAGAGAAACAGTATGATTGAATTAGATTTAAACTGTAGACATGGGGCAGGCTACAAAAGCATGTTCACTAGCTACAGTTGAAAATCACCTAATTGGAGATGCATGTTGTTTTAACATGTGCCGAAAACTTAATTGAGATCAAAATTTAGTCTTATGTATTATAAAAAATGAGTGAATATCAATAATTAAATTGAGATAGATGCTCCACAGAAAGGGTCCATAAACAATAAGATTTATGGTAGCATGTTCCAGGCATTCTGTGTGAAAGTAGGTTGTAGCCTGAGAAAACAGTTGACATTTTGCGATGCTACCGGGTGGTTTCCCCGCGAAATGACATCCGAGAAACAAGCACAGAAATTTCATACTGATGATCCGTTACTACACAGATCTGGGTAGTACTTCTGATTGGTTGAAGTAAATTCTCAAATCTATAAGAAATTATGTAAGAATATGGGAATTAGAATGTCAGTGTGTGTGTGTGTGTGTGTGTGTGTGTGTGTTTTTTTTTTGACAACACTATCTTGCTGTGGGAAACTACAAGCAAGCAAACCTTAGCTAGCTTTGGTTGGGGTGAGAGGAGAGGGAAGGGTCCAGATTGCTTTGTTTTCTGAAATACATCCTCTTTAACAGCAGTGTTTCAACAATTTTATCACTGATTGATCCTTGTACTTGGAATATCATCTTTTAAACTCCTCATTAAGGCCAGCTGTTCAGCTTATGAATATTTTGCAGTGGCTCTGTCCACCCAGACAAACCCAGTATCTGTACTCGTTGTGAATTATGTACTGTCGTTTAAAAAGTCAAGTTAGTCAGTTGCAAGATCCTTGTAGAATTATAGAGTATTTGTATCAGATATACAGTAATATTAGCAGAAATAATAATTATTAATATTGACATTAATTACTTGTATAAAACACAAATTGCAACATACATACCGTGAAGTGGACATAATACCCCTAACACAATTATGAACGTTTATTCCAGAAACCAAACTGTGCCTTGAAGCGCTTGATTTTTGCATGGTTTTGTAAACTCATACTATTTTGTGGTTATTTTTGTATCAAATTAGTAAAGGATATTAGAATGATTATTTATAACGCAGTCAGTGCATCAGGTTTTAAGGTTGTACAAGTTATTTTGCAAAGTATAGACATTTTAAGGTAATAAAAAGGACAATTTGAATGGTCTCAGTACATTTCCTACAATGTCATCATGATATAAATCAATTTAGATAGCCATTTTAGAACAATACTATAAAAACCTTACATGACAATTTGACGACTTCTAGACTTACTAAAAGTCCTTTTTTTTTCACTGGTTGGTTATGCCACTTAAAAGGACTTTTCATACCTGTTTGGCACAGAATTCACCAGTCGAAAATTCTACCGGTGACATCATTACAATAATTTGACCAATAGGACAGTGAGTGACATCTCATGCCGCTCACGACACAGCATATGTCAATCATTGTTTTGCCCGTGAGAATTTATAATATGATTCAAACCCATTCAGGTGAAACAAGTCGACCTCGAGACTTGCTTGGTCACTGAGTGACCTCATGCATTGACACTCACTTCGGTCATGAGAGCTTCACTTGTAGCATCTTTTGACAACTTCATGCCTTGAATAATCTATTAATTTTGTTGTCACAGACACTATCAATACTGCAAAAGTAGTATTCCATTTTTCTGAACACCCTATCAAACAGCTTGCTTGGGCAATTCAGTTGAACAAAATTTGGTCACAATGTCTTCATTAAATCGCTACCCATTGGATTGGTCCTACCTAAAATGCTATCCAACATAACATTGTATTTTTGATAAAGCTCTAGATTCTCCCCGAAAACTGCCTTGTGTTTGCTTTAAAATAAAGGGAGAGTATAAAACGAGATTGACAGTCACTTAAAAAAGTCTTTTTCCAAGCACCCGTTCAAATGGAGACTACAATTTTTTTTAGTATTAAATTATTATTTTTAAGACCGGTCAAGATTGGTACTGATGGCTTTTAGTTAACCCTTTTAGCCCATGATGGCCAGTATCCACAAAAAAATTCTCCCAAAATTTATTTTCCTAGGGTAGGCACCCTGCATGGGTCTGAGTGTCCCATTCATGTCCATCCCTTTCGGGCTTCAATTCTTCATGTCTGTATATTTTCAATTTTTGTTTTTTTCTTATATATTTATTTTTCGATTTGATCTTGCCCAGTAAAGCTTGACATAACATAACATAACAAACTGAACTCCATACATTTCCTTAAAAAAAATAGTTTAGAGAATTTGTTTGTAGATCAAAGCTTTCACATCAGGTGATCATTTCGTTAATTCTCACAACATTTCCTTGATGGAGAAAAATTGATTTTGGTCATTTTTGGAACTTAAAATGGTTAACAGAGTCTCCAAGGTGTTGTGGTAATTAACCCAGATTAACATACTCAGTCACTTTGGGAATGGCAGAGTAATCCAACATAAAGGTCACAATACAGACTTCTGGTAACTAAAATGCTGTTTAATATTAAACTGTTCTTTCTAACAATATCACTGTTGGCCATCATTAGAAATTTTACAATGACTGAAGTTCAGAAAAACTTGAATAAAATTTCATCTTCTAACAAAAAAAATGGTGAAACCCCAATACAATTAAGAGACAAGGGACTGGAAAATGGTTATTAATCATTAAAAACATGGGGTCCTGTTGCCATATACTTGTGCAAGTTTGGGGAAAATTTTGGCAGCGGAGCTACCAGCAAGAGCTGGTGAGGCCAGCAAGAAGAATTTGGCTCTGCCCCCAAAATTTGCCCTCAACTCACAAAAATGAGCCTGCTTGCAGGCTAGTTTTCATACAGTATGCATTAATAACTAGGGACAAAGAATGTCATCTGTTATTAATACCAGTGAGAACTTCCATTTATATACTTGGAATTTCTCATGTTTGGGGTTTCCCTAGATCTGTACTAAATTTACATCGTCACAGAAATGGTTTTAATAGTTATTCAATCTTCTACATGTAAATCTTCAATGATAAAGATAAATACAACCAAAAATTGTTAGGGTAAAAACACTTTACAGCCTGGCAATATTACAACTTGTTATGTACACTAATCTTGAACATTGTGGCTCACAAAAAGACAATAAGCAAAACAAAAATGTTATCAGTGATTCTTCTTGCACTTCGTTTACAAAGTAACTGTTTCTGGGAAGCAATGGCAAATTCTAATTCCAAGGAACACTAAATAACCTATGAAAAAATCTTCATGAGGACAAAAAAACATTTGGGATGTGAGCCTAACATTTACATACTAAAAACAAAGCTAAAAATTGCAGCCCGTTGGTGTCAACTGGTCAGAATTCTTGTGGACAGCATATTTACACAAGCTAACAAGAGAAAGAAAATATTGATCATTCCCATTTTCTTTATAAAATACTACCAGTTGAAAAGTCTGAGGATATTTGGCCAATGTAATTTGAGACCCTTTAGGCTTTTATTTAGTTGTACAATGCACAAGTTAAACATTTGACTGTCAAAGTGAGAGGGTTTTTTTTAAGTGAAGTTAGATGAGCCCACTGACATTTCTTTCAATAAATATTTCTATTGAGATGTACGCCTCAAAGCTAGATGTGTCTCTTCCTACTCTTCATGTATCTTTCTGTGCTATTGACAACAGGGTTGAAGGTATAACTGCTTTGTTGGATGGACAAGGCTGTACTCTAGCAGCCCACAGTGGCTTGTGGCACCTAATTTTTGCTCTTGGGTGACTAGAGAATCTTAGTTTTTTCTTACAAATCAAATGCTGGGCACCCTGGATTTAATGGCATTGGGATTCCTTCAAGTTTTGTTAGAGCACAGCCTTGATGAGGTCGATTTCATTTATAACTTTTTCTTTTACCAATTACATTCTATGCCTAAAATTTGTGCCGTCAATTAACCTGAAGAGAGACTAAAAAATCTTGCCTTTGATGCAATTTTCATAAACCAGTAACTGCCTCTATCTCCACTAAAAAAAGTACTAATGGCATGTTATAAGTGATTCCCAAAAAAGCTAGTTATGTCCTGCAGCCCTTGAAACATATCTATATAATAAAAAGACTATGGCCAAAAGAGAGCAATGTTTACATGAAGAGAATTTCTGTTGTCAGATGGGCTCTTAACCATCCTCAGCGATCAGCCATTATTAAAACCACTGCTATTAAGGATAAAGCGACTGTAGACCATCCTCCACCATAAGACCAGCTAAAGAATACGTCAGATTTCCAGTTATGGAATGTGTAAACCAATAAGGCAATGATGACCAGTAATGCTGAAAACAAAAAATAACATTGACATAAAATTATTTTAGAATGGTAAGAAATATATAGAGGAGAATGAATAGTTTCCCAAAAGATTTTCACAGTTGTAGTTTCCAGGCAATTTTTTTGTTATCATTATTCATACTATTTAATAAGACAATGAAGCCCACTGAGGCTATTTTTTTTAAAGCCAAATATAAGAAACCTATCTCTAAGACAAATAAGGTGTTTCAATCCACAGGGTGCAAAGAAAGTTAGTTTTACAGCTTGCCACTTGGGCAAGCTGGGTGGTAACATGTATGAGTAAAATCCAACTAGTGGTCTATTATCAATGCTGCATTTTGATTGGTTGAGCTACTACTAGGCTATCTGTTATAGCCTACTAGTAGAGAAAAGTGCTGAATTGTTGGCAGCAAAAAAGGATTTTTTAACTAGCTTAAGATGTTTTGTCTCGATATTTGACCAACTAGTTGGATTTTACTAAAACAATAATTATTCCTCTTGCCCTCATGGCCTCTGAGTCAATAGCCCATTTGGCCTTTGGCCTCAAGGACTATTGACTCAGAGCCCACTCAGGCTCGAGGAATAATTGTTAACTAGCCCAAGTCAAGAGTTATTTAACTGGCCTGAAATTTTTTTGGGGGGATCAGTAGGATTGATTACAGTTCTTCTGTAGTATTAATTCCCCAAAACACTTTACTTGCCCATCCGACCGTGCAAGTTAAGAACAGATTTCCATTAGTCCCAGGCTAGACACCACTTCTTTGCATGCTGAATCCATCCAAAACTGATTTCCCACCTGTGATGAGTCTTCTGTCTATGGCATAAATCACAGACAGAAAACTGGACCATGTGTTGCAAGCAAATATAGCCGTCTCTCCTCGCTTGTCACAAATAGGGATGTTTCACAGGAAAGACGTCTGTGCTACAGGAATTCAATACTGATGACATAAATCAAAGTTTACATAGTTAATCCGGTAGTCATGGGGTTTCAAATATGAATTTGCGGAATTTTTGGCTTCTCCTGGTCGATTATGGTAAAATTTTGTGTTCTTCTGTGATCGAGCTTCAGAAAAACTGAAATGTGTCTTCGAAAGAAGAATGCATTCCACTAATAGTAAATGTTTTGTAGTAGATTCATTGTGTTTATATTTGACCTTTGTGGCCTTTCGTCTTTTATCTGTCATTTGCAGACAATAGCTAAATCAATATAACTACGTCGAACAATCAGTGCTCCTGATGAAAATTCTGGACAGATTTCATGTCATCAATATGGAATTTGTGCAGACGACTTTATTTGAAAACGTCTTCAGAGGCAAGGAGAAAAGGAAGATGGCTGTTTTCACAGGCTAACTAGTGTTGGATGGATTTCTTGACTTTGGTGTGAATTCCATCAACTCATCCAACCCCTTGACAACTCACCTGCAATAAAGAAGAGTCCAGCCACCCAGAATGATGGGAATGGATGCCCTTTTCTGCATGCAGCTATAATAGCAAAGATGAAGGCAGCAAGGTGGAACAGAAGACCCAAAACCATAAAGGCAATTACTACACCATTCCAGTCTGAAAGTAAAGTGGCATTGCTGCAAGTTTTTTAAGGCTGGTTTTCACTAGCAACAGAGTCTGAATCAGAATCGTAAGGGAAGTCGCAAGATTGCTCATGATCTTGTGAAAATCAAAAATCAGAGTTGTGAGCACAGTCATAAACACGACAGAATCGGAGTCGGAAGAATCAGAACGTTTCCATTTTCTTTCGATATTTCCGCTTATGATTCGGACGTTTACGATCTAGTGCAAACCAGATTATCAGAGTTGGAAGCAGAAGTGGAAGGATAAACCAATCACAATGCTCATTCCCACGCTTTGTGATTGGTTTAGTTCTTTTGCTTCTGCTTGCAACCCCCACAACCTAGTTTTTCACTTGATTGTAAATGATGGAGTCTAAGTGGAACTAAAACACTGTTTTCACTAGATCATCAAGTCCTACCCTTCCATTTATGACTCCGACTCTGTTGCGAGTGAAAACTAGCCTTTAGTCTAGACAAAATTCTGTGATGTAATTATTGAATTTAAATCTTCTCCACCAATTTTTCAACACGGTGTTACTAATTTTTCAGGTTTGTACATTTAGTAAAATTTTGAATTTCTTTTTTAATTTTGCAGGGTGCAAAGATAGTCAGTTTTACAGCTTACCATTCAGGCAAGCTGTAGTTAGCATGTACTAGCTCAAAAGTCATTTTAACAAGCCTGAAAAAAATATTTTGATGAGCAGGATTGATTGCAGTTATTCTGTAATTTGAATTTCCCAAAAAAAATCTCTTGCCTGTTCAGCAAGTAAAAGCAGAATTCACTAGCCCAATAGCAAAATCCACTAGTCCTGGGCTATCACATACAACTTTCTTGGCTCACTGATTTTGACTTTGCAACATGAAACAGATTGTTTAACATTAACTGATCCTAATATAGACGCTTTCAGTTGCAGAAATGCAAACCCACCTATGAACT
Organism: Porites divaricata; assembly: GCA_038088405.1. Lineage (NCBI taxonomy): Eukaryota > Metazoa > Cnidaria > Anthozoa > Scleractinia > Poritidae > Porites > Porites divaricata. The sequence continues at coordinate 2,305,895 of JBBMOI010000008.1, forward strand.
TGTGAAATAACATTATTTTGTCATGTTTTCAGTGGAACACAGATGCAAATTTTGCAACTTTAAAACATCTAAGAACCAAAAGCATGCTTGAAAGCGAAGTCATTCCCTTTGTAATGCACCTATCAATGTTAAGCCCCAGGGTGGGGGGGGGGGGGGGCGGGCTACCCAAGGGAAATTGACTGAGCGTGCCTTCCCCAGGGTCGGGAATTTGACATGGCCGCCATCTTGGAAGACCAAGAGAAACTGGAAATGAGTGACCTGCCATCTTGGTAATATCCAGAAGTAACCAGAGGTAAATGACCTCTGCTTTTCTTGAAAGTAACAAGACAACATGAGCGAAAGAATGGCGAGGAAATCTGTTTTATTTTTCGGTATATATGAACCATCACTTCTTTCATTGTACGATCGAATGTTTATAAAGAGAAGAGTCTTCGTTCCTTCTGTTTCTGTTTCTATGTGAGGTTGAAAAAGACATATCCTTTCCAACCTATCAATTATTAAGTCCTAACTCTGTTAGAAAAAGTTACCCCAGAGGTGGGAAATTGACATTTAGTACGTGCCTGGGGGTGGGGAATTTGAATCTGGCTGCCATTAAAATGTCAAATTCCCCTGGGTCTGCCCGCCCCCCCCCCCCCCCCCACCCTGGGGCTTAACATTGATAGGTGCATAAGTTAACAGATGTCATTAAACAATAATAATATTTTTTATTCATTATTACTGTTGCTTCACTGCAATTAAGTCCAATATTGTTGTATGCTAAATGATCAAAATTTGTTTTTATCTCTAAGGAACTGATTTAAATTTTTTTTTTGGACAAAAGAGAAAAGTCAGCTCACAACATGAAAAAATGATTTTGCTCCTAATTCATTGACATAGTTTTGGTAATAAGGCATCTGAATGTAATGATATAAATGAAGCACTTTCTAAGCAACAAATTAAAAATTAACATACATACAACACAAGGGGGCCTTCTGACATTGCACATTTATAATTTCATATCTCTGTCTCACTGACTTTTTTTCAAAGAAAATATTTGTTGACAAGTTCCTGTGTTCGCAATGCTTGTACATTACGTATACAACTTATGCACCAAAATCTTTTTCGGCAAAAGTACAATGATGTGACATGTGGAGTATTCTAAAAAAAATATTGTAAACTAAAACTCTTCGAAGTTGGAATACACTTTATGACAATATTTTCACATATGAAGCACGGAAGTATTAATCTTGTACAATGGTACTTAATATGTAACTTATCAAAGAGCTTATGTCCTGTGACCTATCCATAAAATACTTTAGTACCTCGAGGGTTATAAACAGACACAACATCAGTTGTAAGTTAGATCATTAACACGTAAGCTTAAACGTGACATGTTTCCTTGTAAAGAATGACATTTTTGTACATTTTTTTCAGGGAATGTATACCTGGTCTCCCTTCACCATGTAAATCTGTGCAGCTGTCAGCAGCGACTACAGTGTTGTTGATGCTAGTTTCATGGCAAGTGTGAAATAATCCTTCGTGATTAAATTGGACCCCTGATATTTCTATGGCTTCCCTCCACCAAACACGCCAAAAATCGGTCGCCAACGCCAAAACCCCGAGCAAGATCGCCGCTAAGCAGCTTACAAAACTTGTTATAACTTTGATCATGCCTTGTTAAGTTTACAATTTTTCTTGCGTTGTGTTTCAACTTTCGCTTTTTGTTTCGTGAGCTGGGTGTGCCAATTAATTCGTGAAGAATTTAGAACAAAAATTAATGCCTCATAATTATGCATGTTTGTCATTTCTGTTCTGCAGTCTGAAGAAAAGAATATTCAGGTTGCTGTGCAATGGTTCATTAACTTTATGTACAATGTCTGTAAAATACTCTAGATAATCAAGTTAATTGTTTGAACTATAAAAAACAGAGTAAATCACGAGAAACAGAATTATTATGAGCACCTAACAAGACAGCGTCTTTCAGTTCATCGGACATAAGCTCACATGTACTGTCAGCCCCATAGCTAAATTTCCCACGCTCATTTTCAACGATTGCAAACGCGTCCAAGTTTTATGACAAAATCTGTACCTGCTTTGACATCTGTATATTCTCCCGTACAGCCAGAATCCTCTTTAATGAGCTCATTTGTGACATTATCTCTAGATTCCCAGCAATGCTTGAAAAGTCCTCGATAATGTGTGATGTTGTGACCCTCAGAAACTATCACCCATTGAAGCCAGTAAGTCGTGGCTACGCTTAAAATAATCATCAGTATCGCTGCAAAAGCGCAGACGATGGCAGTGATGACTTTGATCATGATTAAGGGTTCTTTTTGATGACAGAACAGCCCAATATTTTCGAAGTTCAACTGTTGATAAAATTCAAGCTGCTCGCTCCAAGCCGAAGCGGCGTAAACTACTTCTCGCAAAGCGTTATGGGTATGAACGTTTCGCAGTGGAAAAATTGAAGGGAGCCTGGTGCTCTATTAGCTGCGAAGCGCAGACGTATTTCCAGTCGTCGCTTCTCTCCCTCAGGGAACTTAAGCAAAGACGTTTTTGAGCGATGAACGTCAACTAGCCTGCAATGCAGGCGTATTATGGGTGGGCGAAACCTTGTTCGTGTTCGCAATATTGTTATAGCTGCCATCTTTGATTTTATGACAGTGGAAGATTGGGGAGAGTAGAAATAGTAACTCCTAAGGTAGGTGCGAGAGGGAAAGAAGGAAAGAGGGGAGGGGGAGGGGGAAGGGAGGAAAAAAATACGCCTGCCCGATATCATTGTTCTTTTGGGAAACTCCGTACGCTGGCAAACGGAGCTCCTGATTGGTGCGGCATAGGGAAGTAGATTGAATCCTGTCAATTAGCTGTAAGTCTATATTGTTTATTCCGTTTCTGCATGGATAATAGAAAGACCAGTCTTTCTATTATCCATGGTTTCTGTCAGTCTTTTGGAATTGGAGCGGCTGGGAATGTCACGTGTATTACGCAATGAGAAAGTCAAAGCGATTTCTACACTGGTCATCAGGACAAGATTTGCTCGCAGTACTAAAACCTACACCACTTTTACCTCATGCCAAAATGCTGCTTGTTCCAATACGTTTTTTTTTTTTTTTTCTGGCGAGTAGATTATGCTCTAGAGGGTTTTATGTATTGACTGAGCAAATGTGATTTTAGCCGCTTGTTTGACACTGAGAGGTCATGACACGCTTATTTATTTTCTGTGGTTTTTGAATTTCTGGTCTTCATGATTTGCCCTCTGATGCAAGAGCGTTTTCTTTGACCTCTTTTGAAGCGTAAAGCTCTTTTTTGTCGCTAAATAAGGCTGTTAGGTTCTTTATTTTTGTCCAAGGTGCCTCAGGATCTGAATAACTAAGCGATCTTCTTTCTAGTCCGAGAATGTGATGTTTTCCTACGATGTTGTTTCACGCTGGGCCCAGCTCTTCAGTTTTTTAAATTGTTTGCAGGATGTTAAACTCTCACGGATGGCGATTTACAGAGATGAATTTAGAAGAATGAATTGCAGCTTAAACTGAAGCTTCATCATCTGTGGAGAATTGCACTGTGATTCAGTCAAGATAAAAACAATGATAAAACCCAGCTTGTTGTTCTTAAGACAATGCGAGTCTCTGGACTGGAGCGACTGTTTGGTTGTTTTTTTATTGTAGGCCACTCATTTCCGGAAGAGCGGTCACGCGCGTGTAATTAGGGGGTGTTTCTCATTTTCACAGTGTTTTCGGGCAGGCGTTTTCTTTTTGCTCTCCCCGCCCCCTCCCCGCTCCCTTTGACTCGCCCCATTGCCTCCTCTCTTCGAGAAGTTTCAACATGGCGATTTCGCGAGCAAATTGCGCGCCCAAAGAAAACGCCTGCACTGCAGGCTAAACGTCAACCGGAAATGAGGCTTTCTTCCTTTTTATCTGCCTTGAGGATATCAAATTTTCATTGATAACTTTCTTTTCTCATTTAAAGACCATTTACCCGAGAGTTTTAACCAAACCACTGCCCAATGATGCAAAAAGTCCACTTCCGGTTGACGTCCGTCGCTCAAAAACGCTGTTGCTTAAGCTCATTTTTCGGAGGGAGAGAAGCGACGACCGGAAATACGTCTGCGCTTCGCAGGCTAGTGCTCGATCTGAACCTTGTAAAAATTCCGATTTCCTTAAACGATTTCCATCGTTTTTGATCTTAGGGGGTCAAAAATCCCCGGAGCACAATTTTCGACAAAGACGTCCCTTCCCCTAAACCACGGATGGCAAAATAACAATAACGTGTTTTGGCCTCTTGGGGAAGTGGAGGGCTTGATTTCCATTTTGTTTTGTCCATGATCGCAGCTAGCCTCAGTGTGTGCAGAATCGAAAACTTCCATTCTTTCAATGTTTGAGAAGCAAAGGAAAAACATGTGAAAGACCATGATTCCAAACAGGGTCCTTAAGGAATTTCCACCCGAATTGGCCCCAGTTATCATGGATATTTCTCCTGATACTTACAATCGGTCGTCAGCGGTAGGATATGTGCCTGACCTACCTAAAGTCTCCCCTCCTCAAGAAATTCAATCCCGAGATCTGAGACCGATCACTCTGACATGTACTATCGCTAAAGTTATATGCCCATAAAAGCCATGTACTGACTAACATTACAATAGGTTTAAAAAAACTGTGAACTGCAGTGTGTTAAAAGGCAAACAGGCCAACCCTTTTGATCAGTAACGCATTTCTCTAAACTTTTAAGTCGACCCATACCTGTCGCACGTCCCCAAAAAGTAACGGAGGCTCTGGGGACGAGATTGGCGCGTCCCAAAAATGGGTATCGGAATTAATGGGCTCCTGGTAACAGACTACTGGTAAAAAATTTGCGATTGTTAATTAAATAAACTAAGCTCTATTTTTATAGCTTTACTTTTATATAGATAGATCTTGGGCGAAAGGTCTTTGATGCGAAAGTCCCGTCGAGACCCGGGTTTCCCCAGAGTCTTCGAGGGTCACGTCAGGAGCCCATGATGGGCTCCTGGTCACGTAAAGTTTTGTGAGTGAGCATGACTCATCGAGGGCTAACAACATGCAGTATGAACCAGGAGTTCACAGAACTTGAAAATGTCGGCTGAGCTTTTGCTAAATTTTTAAAGTTTGAATTTTAAAAATACGTTAAATAATGCATATCTGGATTTTTTCCCCTAGCAAGGCTAGCATCTGAGTTAGTTTTTCTGCAGTTTTCCTCTCCTCGTAAGTCACGTTACTGTGTTTGCCAACTACCAACATTTTCAATGACAAAATGTCCAAAAAGTAGATGACACCCTTAAAAATCATCACGTGGCACGTGCCTGCTGACACACCACCCCTCCCCCTGAAGCATTTGCTTCCGTTTCTTCAGGATATGAGCTGTAAGCCTTTGGACGCCTTTTAATACCTCAACTGCACTATGTACTGGCCACTTTTCATGAACCAAACCAGAAGAAGTTCCGTAAGTTTTTTTTTAATATATTTACAGACAGAAAAGTTTTCTTTGGGACATTTTCGATTACGCCCTCTTGGGAAATGGGAATCTAACACCTCCGTAATCATAACGCTGCAGGGTTCTCTTTCTTGACAGGTTTTTTCGCAATTCAAAAACTACAAAAAAGGCAAAGGTATGAAAGCGGTTTTGCATTTTTCTCTCTTTTCGAGTTTTTTTTAACTGTTTGTAACTGTTTTAATAATTGTGAAACTCGCGTTATAGGTAAGCCAACTTCTTTGGTTTTTGCTTTTCACCTACTTTTCACAAAGCGCGCGCAGTACGTGAAAACACGCTGACCTACGCTGACCTACAATAGCTTTCATCATGTCTTATCCTGTAACGCAAGAGTATAAACCTTGCGTAACGGGGGAGTCCAACGCCGTTTGAACCAGCCTTTTACACAAAGGGAAAATCTCGTAGGTGTCAAGCTAAATCGCAACTTTGCCTTCGCATAATCGCTCCGTTCTCTGTAAACAGTTCAATAGTGCTTGCTTGTGCTTAGTCTTCTACCGTGACAATAAAGATGAATGGAAGAGGATTCAGTTTTCAAGAAAGCAGCTATTCGGTGACGATGTCTTCTGGAGAATGTGCACGTCTCTTATCCAAAAATGAAAAGGTTAGATTTGAGCCTTCAATTAATCTCTTATGTACTTTTAATAACCTCCGAGCGTTTAGTTTCCTCTGAAAGGGTTAGGTTACTCGCAATCGGCGTCGCAATTCAAGGGAAATATACAACAAATTACGGTCTAAAAACAGAAATGCTGTCGTTTCTTTCTCCCTTTCAGCAAGGCACGTACCCGTATTTGCAGGGCACTATTACTTTAATAAGTAGACTACAGAGTTAATATCTCTGTTCCATCATTTATTTTTAAGAAACTTGGCAAAACCCGTGAAAAATTAAGCTTATGTCGAAATGTTCCTGTTCGTGCACGAATATCTAAGAACTGCACAACAAGTTCTAGAGTTTTCGAGACCTTTTATGGTCAGTAAGAAAGAAGTGGATCTTTATTATTTAGGCGAATCGGCGTGGGTGCTGACGTGCACGAACACAGTTTAAAAATCTTAATTTATTGTCGAAAAATGTCGGGCAAATCTAAATAAAGCGAATAAAAACATTAAAGTAGAGGTTTAAGGTTAAATGCCTATTAACAATCAAAATTCTATGCTTAGAGAGGTCATGCAGCTTGCCCTCCGTGTAAAATGTCACATACTCTAAACGAAGTAGTTTTATAAATAGAGCGTCCAAAATGTTCCTAGTTTCTAGTTTTGCAAAGTGGCAATGTTTTAAATTGCGCTGATTTTTGCTGCATCTATTCTAAATCATCCCCCTTCAAACTCTTATGACAATGGGTCATTGCTCAATTCATTGCTCAACAAATTAGAGGCTCAGATGTTTTCCTTATAAGGACGTACCTCTTGAATCTTGGATAACTACCTAAGCTTTCAACTAGTTGTTCCTAGGGTGGGGTGGGAGGGGGGGATGGTTCACCCAGTTCTCTAAATTTTGGGCCCATTTCAGACCACAATGTGCCATTTTCTACACCTTTTCAGACCTCCCCTCTAAAATCCATACCTGTTTGCAGACCAAGCTAATTTGAAAGTACTTGTACTCTGTTTGCATTTACCCATTACCTTGTCCTAGAGAACTGGACGTTTTTATTTTAAGGATTCTTGTAGTAGTAGTTACAGTCAAACCAGGTCAAGCGTACCCCCCAAGAATGCATAAATGAATTTATTATTCAAAATTTGAATCCGTTGCTAGTTGTAGATTTCAGATTGATCTCTGCATTCTTGCATGTGTAATGAGCCATGAATTCACACGCGAGGCAGTTATGAAATTTCCACCAGCTCCTTTTTCCTGAATTTGATGTAAATGTCTTCTAAGAATCTTAATCCATTCAAAGATTTTCAATCTGACCAAATACAGAGAAGTTCTCGTAAAATATTCACTGCTCATTACGCATGCAGAAATGCCGCTTTGAATTTGACACCAGTTACGGGAACGACTAACGGATTCATTTTTCAAATAATCAATTCATTAATAGAATCTTGGGGGGTACGCTTGTCCTGTTTTGACTGTAATACACTGAAAATCATTTCAGGTACAAATACCTTTATACACTCTTGTGACTACCTTGAAAACCATGTCCCACTTAGAGGGCAAAATCTATATCCATTTTCAGTCCATGGCTCCCTATATAAAGCAAATTAATGTTTAAGTGTTGACAAGTGACCTCAGCATTTTAGCTCTTTTTTTCTGATAGGAATACAGTCTGGGATCCGATGTGAAAGACGGCCTCCTTGATATTTTTTAATGTCCAAGATCTTGTCATGCTCAGTAAATTGATTCCATTGCCAGTCAATCTCATCCCATTGTTTGACATAATGAGGAGTTGCCTGCATAGCAAGCGTTTCTGTTTGATTTAATGCATGGAAGCTGGAATGAGCTTTTACTCATTAAATCAAGTGGAAACGCTTTCTACGTGGGCTAATTGAGGACTTAAAGGAAGCTATGCTCTTGTCAGTATTTGATATTGTATTGTCGTTGTTGCCTTTTCTTTTCCTATGTTGCTGCTATTTCAAGGCTGCCGTAATTATTTTTGCTTGATGTTTGAATTGTACTCTAGCAAGGCCTCATTTTTATTGGTTTGTACTGCAAGCCATTCCATTTGCCTTTTATTTAATTTTGCAGATGACTCATTTTGCTTCTTATGGGCACACCTCAACTGTGCAGGATGCTGCATTAGACTCTGTCTCTGTGAAGCTGCCCTTCTTACGAGAAGGTGAAGCAGCACACAAATGGCCATTTCTACTGTGGTTCTACTTAAAGACACTGGGACTTTACCATTCAGGTACATAAGCAGCTAGTAGTACAGTGAAACCTCTGTTAAGCGGACCCCCAATTAAGCGGGCACCCTCTATTAAACGGACACTAAGCTGGGTCCCGAAATTAACGTCTTACATTTCCCTTTATAATAAACCCCCATTCAGCGGACACCTCTATTAAGCGGATGCAGACACTAAAATAGATTGTATTTGTCTAATTTCTATTGTTAAAAACCTCTATTAAGCGGACACCGGACTGAATTGACAAAAGTAGTATTAGAATACATCCTTGAAATACATTTTGTAGTCGATTAATAAAAATAAATCAATACATTTAGATTTCAATAAACTGTAGATTAGACTGATATCCGGCCGTATGATTGTCATTCACGATCAAATTTCACCCAAAAGTCTTGCCCAAAGTACAGCACTTCGTGGAACTTTTATCACAGTACAGAGTGACCGTTAAATGTTAATCTTTAACAAACATTGCACAATTTTTACAAACCTCTAATAAGCAGAAACTCTCTATTAAGCAGACTCTTGGGAAGGTTTTGAAGGTGTCCTCTTAGTAGAGGTTTCACTGTGTCATATAAACCTCAGTAGGGGAAGTGGGGTTAAAGATTCAATTTTTTCCTTGGTTTGAATTTTATTTTCCTTTGTTTTAAACTCATTATCATACATTACCATACCACAAAACAAAGGAAACTAAAATTTGAACCAAGGATAAAATTGAACCACAACATATGCAATATTTAATGTTATAAAACTGCTAGAAAATTATATTTGCTTTATCAAATTCATCAGTTCAAGTGTACTTCAGTCCTCTTGTGCCCAATGATGACGTCAATCAGTCTTTCAAACAGCACATTCTAAAATGAAACACTAAAAAAAATCCTTGCTTTTTGTTGTTACTTTAAAACTCTGGTTATAAGTAGAGTAAACTCTAATACACTAATTAGTGACCATCTCTAGGTGTCTGTTTTACAGAGGTGTCTGTCTTATAGAGAGTCAAATAAAGGGAGTGAATAAAGGCAGGGACCAACTCTAGGTGTCTCTTTTACAGAGGTGTGTGTCTTATAGAGAGTCAAATATAGGGAGTAAATAAAGGCAGGGACCAACTCTAGGTGTCTGTTTTACAGAGGTGTGTGTCTTATAGAGAGTCAAATAAAGGGAGTAAATAAAGGCAGGGACCAACTCTTGGTGTCTGTTTTACAGAGATGTGTGTCTTATAGAGAGTCAAATAAAGGGAGTGAATAAAGGCAGGGACCAACTCTAGGTGTCTGTTTTACAGAGGTGTCCATCTTATAGAGAGTCAAATAAAGGGAGTAAATAAAGGCAGGGACCAACTCTAGGTATCTGTTTTACAGAGGTGTCTGTCTTATAGAGAGTCAAATAAAGGGAGTAAATAAAGGCAGGGACAACTCTAGGTATCTGTTTTACAGAGATGTTTGTCTTATAGAGAGTCAAATAAAGGGAGTGAATAAAGGCAGGGACCAACTCTAGGTGTCTGTTTTACAGAGGTGTGTGTCTTATAGAGAGTCAAATAAAGGGAGTAAATAAAGGCAGGGACCAACTCTAGGTGTCTGTTTTACAGAGGTGTGTGTCTTATAGAGAGTCAAATAAAGGGAGTAAATAAAGGCAGGGACCAACTCTAGGTGTCTCTTTTACAGAGGTGTGTGTCTTATAGAGAGTCAAATAAAGGGAGTAAATAAGGGCAGGGACCAACTCTAGGTGTCTGTTTTACAGAGGTGTGTGTCTTATAGACAGTGAAATAAAGGGAGAAAATAAAGGCAGGGACCAACTCTAGGTGTCTGTTTTACAGAGGTGTCTGTCTTATAGAGAGTCAAATAAAGGGAGTAAATAAAGGCAGGGACCAACTCTAGGTGTCTGTTTTACAGAGGTGTGTGTCTTATAGAGAGTCAAATAAAGGGAGTAAATAAAGGCAGGGACCAACTCTAGGTGTCTGTTTTACAGAGGTGTCTGTCTTATAGAGAGTCAAATAAAGGGAGTAAATAAAGGCAGGGAGCAACTCTAGGTGTCTGTTTTACAGAGGTGTGTGTCTTATAGACAGTGAAATAAAGGGAGAAAATAAAGGCAGGGACCAACTCTAGGTGTCTGTTTTACAGAGGTGTCTGTCTTACAGAGAGTCAAATAAAGGGAGTAAATAAAGGCAGGGACCAACTCTAGGTGTCTCTTTTACAGAGGTGTGTGTCTTATAGAGAGTCAAATAAAGGGAGTAAATAAAGGCAGGGACCAACTCTAGGTGTCTGTTTTACAGAGGTGTCTGTCTTATAGAGAGTCAAATAAAGGGAGTAAATAAAGGCAGGGACCAACTCTAGGTGTCTGTTTTACAGAGGTGTGTGTCTTATAGACAGTGAAATAAAGGGAGAAAATAAAGGCAGGGACCAACTCTAGGTGTCTGTTTTACAGAGGTGTGTGTCTTATAGAGAGTCAAATAAAGGGAGTAAATAAAGGCAGGGACCAACTCTAGGTGTCTGTTTTACAGAGGTGTGTGTCTTATAGAGAGTCAAATAAAGGGAGTAAATAAAGGCAGGGACCAACTCTAGGTGTCTGTTTTACAGAGGTGTCTGTCTTATAGAGAGTCAAATAAAGGAAGTAAATAAAGGCAGGGACCAACTCTAGGTGTCTGTTTTACAGAGGTGTGTGTCTTATAGAGAGTCAAATAAAGGGAGTAAATAAAGGCAGGGACCAACTCTAGGTGTCTGTTTTACAGAGGTGTCTGTCTTATAGAGAGTCAAATAAAGGGAGTAAATAAAGGCAGGGACCAACTCTAGGTGTCTGTTTTACAGAGGTGTGTGTCTTATAGACAGTGAAATAAAGGGAGAAAATAAAGGCAGGGACCAACTCTAGGTGTCTGTTTTACAGAGGTGTCTGTCTTACAGAGAGTCAAATAAAGGGAGTAAATAAAGGCAGGGACCAACTCTAGGTGTCTCTTTTACAGAGGTGTGTGTCTTATAGAGAGTCAAATAAAGGGAGTAAATAAAGGCAGGGACCAACTCTAGGTGTCTGTTTTACAGAGGTGTCTGTCTTATAGAGAGTCAAATAAAGGGAGTAAATAAAGGCAGGGACCAACTCTAGGTGTCTGTTTTACAGAGGTGTGTGTCTTATAGACAGTGAAATAAAGGGAGAAAATAAAGGCAGGGACCAACTCTAGGTGTCTGTTTTACAGAGGTGTCTGTCTTATAGAGAGTCAAATAAAGGGAGTAAATAAAGGCAGGGACCAACTCTAGGTGTCTGTTTTACAGAGGTGTGTGTCTTATAGAGAGTCAAATAAAGGGAGTAAATAAAGGCAGGGACCAACTCTAGGTGTCTCTTTTACAGAGGTGTCTGTCTTATAGAGAGTCAAATAAAGGAAGTAAATAAAGGCAGGGACCAACTCTAGGTGTCTGTTTTACAGAGGTGTGTGTCTTATAGAGAGTCAAATAAAGGGAGCAAATAAAGGCAGGGACCAACTCTAGGTGTCTGTTTTACAGAGATGTGTGTCTTATAGAGAGTCAAATAAAGGGAGTGAATAAAGGCAGGGACCAACTCTAGGTGTCTGTTTTACAGAGGTGTGTGTCTTATAGAGAGTCAAATAAAGGGAGTAAATAAAGGCAGGGACCAACTCTAGGTGTCTCTTTTACAGAGGTGTGTGTCTTATAGACAGTGAAATAAAGGGAGAAAATAAAGGCAGGGACCAACTCTAGGTGTCTGTTTTACAGAGGTGTCTGTCTTATAGAGAGTCAAATAAAGGGAGTAAATAAAGGCAGGGACCAACTCTAGGTGTCTGTTTTACAGAGGTGTGTGTCTTATAGACAGTGAAATAAAGGGAGAAAATAAAGGCAGGGACCAACTCTAGGTGTCTGTTTTACAGAGGTGTCTGTCTTACAGAGAGTCAAATAAAGGGAGTAAATAAAGGGAGGGACCAACTCTAGGTGTCTCTTTTACAGAGGTGTGTGTCTTATAGAGAGTCAAATAAAGGGAGTAAATAAAGGCAGGGACCAACTCTAGGTGTCTGTTTTACAGAGGTGTCTGTCTTATAGAGAGTCAAATAAAGGGAGTAAATAAAGGCAGGGACCAACTCTAGGTGTCTGTTTTACAGAGGTGTGTGTCTTATAGACAGTGAAATAAAGGGAGAAAATAAAGGCAGGGACCAACTCTAGGTGTCTGTTTTACAGAGGTGTCTGTCTTATAGAGAGTCAAATAAAGGGAGTAAATAAAGGCAGGGACCAACTCTAGGTGTCTCTTTTACAGAGGTGTGTGTCTTATAGAGAGTCAAATAAAGGGAGTAAATAAAGGCAGGGACCAACTCTAGGTGTCTGTTTTACAGTGGTGTGTGTCTTATAGACAGTGAAATAAAGGGAGAAAATAAAGGCAGGGACCAACTGTAGGTGTCTGTTTTACAGAGGTGTCTGTCTTATAGAGAGTCAAATAAAGGGAGTAAATAAGGGCAGGGACCAACTCTAGGTGTCTGTTTTACAGAGGTGTCTGTCTTACAGAGAGTCAAATAAAGGGAGTAAAAAAGGGGAGAGATCAACTCTAGGTGTCCGTTTTACAGAGGTGTGTGTCTGTTAAGAGAAGCTCGACTCTACCTTAACTGTGCCCAATACACAAACAACATTTACCATTTTTGGCTTAAATTTCAGGTCGACTTGTACGCCCAAAGATATGTGCCAAATGTAAAAAGGCAAACAAGAGCAACAACTACCGATACACTGAGGGCACTTGCAAAGTGTGTGATAGCTTAATGTGGAATTACAGAGGAGTGCCCACCGAAGTTACCGATCGTGGCATTGGGTCGTTATTCTTTAATCACTGTGGAAGTGGCTTCTTGTCTTTAATTTGGCTACTTCTCATCACGGGAATCACAATGACAAGCATTATACTGCTGATTACTGGATACCAGAGTGACGACTGTGATATTGTTCATGTAATGGCGTGGATTGGCATGTTTCTCCTTCTCTACATTGGTCCCTTTACCTGTCTAATCTCTGTCATCCACACAACGTGGCCGACTGTGTTCATGGGAAGCTGGTCGAACGCCCTGGCTATTGAATTTGTTGTGCACAGGTTGCGGTTCGTTAACATGAAGGAGAAGCAGTTTGCAGGATATGCTCTTTTCCTCGGCAGTTTTGCTATCATCTGTAGCCAGTGTTTCAGGATAGCGACAGTATTTTTTGACCCAGTTTTGGTATCGCCGTTGGTAAGGAATGAAACACAGTCAGGCATTAACTCCTTGGTTCCTCTGCACGTATTTACTATCGTTGAGGGCTACATCAACTTTGGTGGCTTCTGTTACCTGGTTTACCTTTTACGTTGTAGTTATGAGTCAGAGAATCGATTAGTCGCTAAGTTTTTGCGTCACAACATTGAAGATACAGACTTGTGCAGAGCTCGTTTGGCAGAAGCCTTCGATGCACATCACATTTTTCGTGAATTTGCCTCCGGTTGGATTGCACTTAATCTCATTCTCTGTACTGTTTGTCTTCTTCTAGAGTTACATATCTGGATTGTTAAAACTGAACCTCTCGCTTTGTTTCAGTATGAACACACTGTTCTTTTGATAGGTTTTCTTCTCTTTCCCATAATCTCCCTGGGCAATGTTGATGTGGATTACCTTTGGAATCGTTTGGTTCGCCAGGTCAGTCGTCAGCGTACAACACGTCAGGAGCAGTACTGGGATAAACTGATGCAGTTTCTTCAAGAGCAAAAAGCCGGTTCACGCCCATGGCAAGCAGTGCTTGCCTTCTTCTTGTCTGCTATCGCTATTTTCTCTGCCATACAATTCAGATTGTGGTCTTTTGATAAGGTGAAACCGATCGTCGTGTATACCCTGACAAATGGTAGTTTGGCTTTGGTACAAACATACAATGGTTTACAAGGCAACTGATCTCATTGATGTTACACTGGGCTACATGGACAAGCAACTGATTAACAGAATGATTTCATATGAAGGGACCAATATATTGAATCTTGAGGGATTATTCATCATTACTTTTATTGTATCTAAATTATTGTTCTGCTACTGGTAATGATTGGGAGGAATTTAATTTTATGAGTATTCCTCTGAACTAGGAGCAAAGACGAACCAGAAAACCGCAATATTCTCGTGGATATTGCAAATTTTTTCCAGTTTACAAGCTCCACCAGAAACTATCAATGTTAAATAGCTACAAAAAGCGAGGAAATTTCAAGGAAGAGAAAAGACATTCTTAGTTCCAGCCCAAAGACACAAATTGTGCTTCCAAAACAAATTAATGTTTTAATCCACAGTAGTTAGCTTACTTTAGCCAGACCATTTTGGTTAGGATTGTCAAGCTGCTTGAAATAGTTGTCAGTACGATGTAAGTCATGTCGTTTCAACCATAAAGTGATCAATGTGATAGTGAAAGTTTTTCTGGAAGGAAATTTTGTTGATGTTTGTGCATGATTCAATTTGACCTCTTACCATGCCCCCCCCCCCGGGGGGCATACCCCACGCATGGTACGCACGTGCGTGCCTGAAAAAGCGGCAGGACTTTTCCGCGGGTGGCGGGTGACGGGTGGCGGGTGACGGGTTACAGACATTTTATTTCATATATATTTTTCAAACCCGTCACCCGCCACCCGCCACCCGCGGAAAAGTCCTGCCGCTGAAAAAGTCGTGCACAAAAAAGATATAATTATAATGAATAAATAATAAAAAATAAAAAGTTCATTCTAAAAAGAAAGCAAAATATCTAAAGATAATTATTTTAAGAGCACAGTTTGCCTTAATTCATTCAACTCTGGTTGTTTCTTTGAAATATATATTTTTTCGACGCCAACGAATTTTTTCCATCTCCACCCAAATGTCGGTTTCCCTAGAAACGAAGTAAATCAACCAGTAATGGACCGAATCTTGGATAACATACATGTATATATCTAGAGAACAGATGGCAGGCGTTTTTACTAAAACCGTGTTCGAATTCCTAACGGTTTACACAAATCGATAAATCCTGGGAGCAATGACGAATACCACGGTGACGGCGACGGTAATGAGCCCAATAAGTAAAAGAAAAAAACAGATTTTGCACGTCCAGCGCGCTTTTCTTTACAACCTGTACGAACACCACCGTCAAAAATTTCCTTTTTCGACGTTGTTTGGACGACGTAAACACAGGAACAAATTCAATCTCTTCGCTGATCCGAACTTGGGTGCGGTCCCCAAGACTCCGTGGAGAAGTTCACAGAAATAAACTCGAAAAAGTTAAAAAACACACGCACATTCATTTTGACGTTTTCGTTCCCGGCTCTGCCAGGGGCCCGTTTCTCGAAAGTCCCGGTAACTTTTCGGGCCCGAAATCAAATATTCAAATCGAAATGTAAAGAATAAAAGCGCCGGTCCTGGCTAGCAAACTACTCCATTTTGTTTCACTAACTGAGAGTTTTATCATGTTGGATGCAAAACTATTTAAACCTCTATCTTCCATTTAAACAACAACAGCTTTACGGGCCCGTTAATTATCGGGGCTTTCGAGAAACGGGCCCCTTTGTAAGGCATCCTATATTCATGAAACATTTTGGTTTTACTGCTCAAATGCAGAAAAGTATCCGGATAAGCTAGACAAACTGTTTACACTACAAAACATTGAGAATTTACAAGGCATCGGATTCACTTTAGCCTTTACAAAGACGTTGTTTTATTTTTCTTTTCGTTCTTTTCGAAAAATCATCTTCCACCACCCCTACCCCCTTGCACTGGCGGTCAATAAATCCCTCGAGGGTTTTATTGTTTTATCGCGCGCGCTCGACGAACTTCGATAAGAAAATAGAGGGTCTGTGGACAGGCTAGCGCTGCATCTACTTAAAAACGACGAAACGAACCCAGGTATCAAAAAATAAAGTAACGAATGCGGAAAAGTATGTAGCCTTATTGCATGATAGTAGCCTGGGTACAGACCCCCCTGTACACAGGCTATATAAATGATGGATGATTGACGTGCATCAGTCAATGGACCCAAAAAACCGACAGAGTATTTTATAAGCTGCTAATGTCATTTCATATACACAAAAACACTCTTAGGCTTACAACGTAACCAAATCTTTCATCAAGGAAGTTTTAGTTTCTTTTGTTGGGGTGGGGGGGGGGGGGGTGGGGGCGGGTAGGAGTGCCAAGTGATTTGGAGAATTGTGCGTACTTCTGAAAAATCCTGGCTACGCCCCTGTACCCTGGTCTATTTCCTCACCCCTGGGCACGCAAAAAGAGACAATTCCCCACCCCGAAGTCTAATCGACCTCGTATGCGTATTTTTTGGGTATATCTTTTTTAGATCAATATTGATTTCCGTACAATAGTAAAAAGAAACATTTTCATAACTTTTATAAACGTTTTCTAGAGCTTATTTAGAGAAGGATAATGCGTGTATAATGTAGATAAACCATGAAGAAAAAATTTGAAAACGAAAAAGCGCGAAGAAAAAAACCCCAAAGGGCCTTCTTGACATGATAGAACTTCATAAGACTGAACACTGAACTGAATCTCTGTTTATCTACATATATTAAAAGTCTAGTATCCGTCCACGTACAGTCTATTTATGTTGTCTTCTTATTAAACTAGGTTGAAGAAATATGTCTTCGTTTCTTTTACAAAAAAAAAAAAACAACATTCGAGTACGCATCGAACACACATTCGTTCGAAATTTTGAAACGTACCTTCAAATACAGACTTAAATTTTGATAGTATAATATTCATCCCTGGGTATTGTTATTCATGACATTATAATAAAGTGTGGAGAGTCGATCTGACCTTCCCCAAGCTACCAAACCATACGCCATTGTATAAGAACCCAATCACCGTGACGCCGCTCCAAATAACCAACCTCTCTTCCCAATCCTTATGCCAACCGCTCAAATCCAACGAATACAACCTTTGCAAGCTACCATACATTTATTCCTTTACTATTACCAACTTAGCACTCCTCACGATTCGAGAGTTTGAAGTTATCTAATACACATCAGCCAAGAGAGTCTGATAGAAACCCAGCAAAGTATCTAAACGATTGTAACCTTCACAAGTATACTAAGTATGCATGCTATTGATATTTGTTTTGTATTTCACTCATTTTCAAGACTTTGATCCCAGCAAAACTTGTAAAACGTGTAAAAATGCATCGTTTGATTTAACTTAAAACTTCATTAACTCTGGTTTGTTTAGTATGCAACATGATGGTTTATACCTTTGTTTGCCAATATACTTTAGTACCGACAAAATCACCAAAGCTTTTATTGCAAGTGCGAACTTGGTTTCCCCTGTGTATTACAGGGCATAATGAAAAGTAAGAAGAGATCGAGGTTAATTGGACACAGAGGGAAACGCCCACCCTAGCCTCTTGGATACGTAAATTTTTTTTTATGGTGAAAAACTGCAAGGGGTGACAGGCTGCACTTCTACACCGACGTGAAACCTTGTGTTGATCTTTAATGTTCTTGCTCTAACAAGCATGGCTTTGCCATAAATTCGATTTTCCTTTCTTGTGTAAAATAATAGGTGGTTCTTTAAAAATCTGGCCAAGTAGTGGCTGGTTTTGTATGAGATTCCGCTTTTCCATTAAAGCTTCTTTTATAGTAGACACTAAGGGCTGGTATTGTGTCTTTTCCTTCCTTGCTGCTGGTGTCTCAGGAGCGCGGACTTCCAGTCTCTGTGAGTTTTATTCATTCCTGATAGCAATTTTTCTTTCAAATTGTGTTGCTCAAACGTTGCTTAGGTTAAGGGCTTCTCCTCTGATAAATCAGTGGGCGACAAGGGGTGAAATCTGTGTGCTGGAAGGTTTCCGTTTGTTTAAAATGTCTTTACATCAAGGATGGCTTTTTCGTTGAATCCTGTACCTTTGTGTACAACTGTGTCTAAAAACATGCATTGTCTCAGTAAATTTCGGTGGTGAATTTAACAGAAGGGTAATAAAAGTTTGCTTCTTAGAAGAAAGCCAACGATGTCTGGTTTACTTAAATGTTCACAGCGGAAAAATGTCATCCATTGTCCATGTAACGTTTCCAAACAGTTTGTTTAATTTAAAGAGGGCTAATTGCTTAGACTTTGTGTTTCAATATATGCCATGAAAATGTTGGCAACAGAAACTGTCGTCTTTGTGCCCCGGCATCGCGGTACCGTGAGTTTGTAGGTAGAGCTTTCCATTGAACTGGAAAGAATTTTCTTTGAGGATTAACCTAAGCATTTCTTGCAGGTAATGTGTAGGAATAGGTGGGATGCTTTGTAGAAATTTTCATACGCTCTTTGCAAACTATCTCAATGCCCTCGTTTTGTGGTATACATTGTATTTGTAAAAAAAAACTTGTGACGGTAATCGAAACAAGAAATGTTCGCTTTTTCACCTTTGCATTTTCATATTAAAGTTTATAAAGTCGGTGGTATCTTTGGCTACTTCCCAGAAACGTTGAAAAAACACAATATGCTCTTCTTTCTGAAAAAATATAGAACCCTATTCACACCCTCACACAGGCGTAACATAAAACTACAAGCTCACAGCCACACGGACAAAAAACTACGAGCTTGCCGCCACACAGGCAACAAAACTACAAGCTTACAGCCACACAGGCGTCATACAAAACTACAAGCTTGCCGCCACAGTACACAGGCAACAAAACTACAGCTTTCCGCCCTACAGGCGACAAAACTACGAGCTTGCTGCCACACAGGCAAATTGAACTGAAACTGTATACTCACTGTATACTCGCTACCCCACAAGAAAAATTAAAAAACTACATGCTTACTGCCCCACAGGCCTGAAAAGGTAAAATCACCAAAAGCGAAACGTTCGAGACAAGACCGTGAGGTTAACAATTTTGGATGGCGCCAACCAGCACATCAGCACATTCAGCACGCCAACATGGTCATACCAGAAGAATTAATGACTTTTTAACTTATAAATTTCAGTGAATGTATGTAAATAGTTAATTGTATGTGACAATGACCTTCCCCAACAACTCAGTTATTGCTGCAAGTGGGTGAAATAAACAGAATATCTATCTAATCTATCTATCTATCTATCTGCCTGTCTGTCTGTCTATCTATCTATCTGTCTGTCTGTCTATCTGTACACAAACTGACAATAATGGCGCCCACAATTGAATTCACAGGGATAAACTGTATTTCAGCCGCTACAAGGGGCGACGAAATGCGAACCGAAACTTAAACAAAAACTTCCAAAAGCCTGCCAACTAGAAAGGCGAAAACTCGACTAAACGATATGAGTAAAAAATACAGGAGCGTTGGCGTAGTTCCTGGGCACAAGGCGGTGGACCAATACGTGGGCATGGACCGGCCATCCTGATTAAAGGACTCCGCTACCAGTTCTGCAGCCGGTGGATAAAAACCGGACTCGTCGGCCGCCATTGAGCGAGTAAGTCGGGTTCTACTGATGGTCGCCAAACGAACATTGTATCGTCCCGACTATCTGCCCCTGGGTCTCCGAGGATGGCTTCGTGTCGGACAAAGTGAAGTGAATGGGACAATGCGTGCCAGTGTTGGCTCTTATATAATTATACTCATTTGCATTAATCCCCAGGGATGATCACTATTCAAGTTCCCTCTGAACTGTAAATAGCAAAATTCAGGACTTGAAAATTTCCTTCCATTTGCACAAAGTAGTGCCATTTAACGAAAAACGGCCGCGAAAGCCTAAATCTGGTATCAAAGACGGTTTTCACTCCATTTGCTAGGTCTATTTGCGTCCGCCCATTGGGCTTTTTATGCTAATGCAAAATTTTGGGAGGCAACGCGATGAATTTTAATCGGCAGCACTAAAACATGGAATCCGGAAACGGAACCGGAATCACGGAAACGGAATACGGAATCCGTGAAAGAAGGCTCCAAGCGATCGATTTGTAAAAAAATATATTAGCAATGACAATAAAATAAATAAACAGATGAAAAAAAAAAAAAATGAATAAATTACTTGCGCAGAGGAGACTGCCGTATGACTAGAGGAGTCGATTCCAGTGAAGAGACTCTTCATACCACTACTGGCAATGAATGCAATTTTTCATGGGACAGCAAAGCGAGGAGAAAAAACGTAACTGACAATAACTAGTTCCTTTAGAAAGAGGTAAGTTATATGGAGACAGACTTCGTTCAACCTTCTCACCGCCAAACTTAGCCAAAAGCAAATTTCAACCAAATGTCACAATTTCATTTTCTCAAATTCTGAAAAACAAATAATAATAATAATAATAATAATAACATGTTTAAACAGGATGACCACTTCAGTTATAAAAACTGCTATCAATATGGGTCCTGTATAAAAATAAATAAATAGAAAGATAAAAACATTAATTATATACGAAACTAGGATACAGAACATAATTATAATCAATAAAAAAAACAGGTAGCCTCCTTATGAACAAAACTACACACAATCATTAAAAAGGGTAGCCCCCTTATAAAAAAAGGCCCTCTTAGTCAACACGAGATTGACTTTATCAATAGATAACCTATCTTTAGACCTAGTGTCGATCATAGTCATAAATATCATAAGTTTCATAAATAGCACCGTGTGTAAGTACAGGCAGAGAGCTTGTATTTGAGTGGTCACATCATAGGATTTCGTCCACAGACTCAAAAGGTAGAGTCACATTACAAAACTCTATCAAGCACCGACTCTGGCAGTGAAAGGTTTCAATCGACAGAGGTGTCGTTTATATAGCTGTAAGGCGTCGTCGTCAAGTTTTTCCTGGGTGTCTTTTCTGGGTTGTCTTTAACAATGTTCAGTTTTATTCATCAAGAAAACTTACTCAAGAGAACCATGGTAATTTGTTGATGATGATGAAGATAGCTGTGGTGGTTTGTAGTGACGGTGTAAACATTTTCCTCTCTGGTACAACTACTACTCTGTAAAGCAACCTTCTCCTCAAAAAAAGGCTTTTTAAAAATGCAACTCTACAAGCCCACATTTGAAATTGACTTATCAATAGCTTTTGGGAAAATGACCACTGCTGGAAAGTACTTATGGATAAACATTTTTTTATTAGGTGATGGAAATGTGGTTTCCAGAATGGAGATGGCAAGAAAAATAATTACAAAGACAGTGGCGTTAATGACTCTGATCTTAACTTTATCAGCTATGACAATGAGTGTTGTCTGTTCATTAAGGTGATATTAGATTAAAATTTAAACTTGCCATTAAGCTTTTTATTACATTTTAATCACCATCATCCAATGAGCATTTAATGTGCCTCTTTTCTCAAAGATGCCCCAATCTCTCTCCTATGGATGATTCAGACCATCAGTGCTCTCCTGAACCTGGCTATGCTAGCAAAATAATTTCCTTGTGCCTTTTCATCTGACAAAGTGCTGAATAAAATATGTGACACCTAAAAAGTTTTAAATTTTAACAGTGTGTTGGTATACAATGCTATCCCTTTTGAATAAATATTAATAATAATTTTTATTATTCTTAAATTTTTTTATCACATTTACAGGCTGCCAGCAGCTTCCTTTTGTTTGTTAAAAAACAAAAAAACAAAAATGAAAGCACCACGAAATGTGCATCAAGTAATTTCCTAAGCTAATGAGCAAATTTTCTTTTATAAAAATTAAATACTATAAAAACTTTTTTAAAATCAATCTTTCTTCAAATTATTTCAAATGTCATCACCTGCGATGCATTTTCAAATTTTCATTAAACAGAAGAGTTTCAGCCCTTAAATGCTTTGATGTTTCCCTCCCATCTAAACATTAGTAACTGTTCATATTGACAAAAAGGTTTACAGTCAGGACAGTAGAAACCATATATCCGCTTAAAATAGACTCCTTACAAACAGATTTCAAGGATCACTGAATTTTTTAAACCGCTGTGTAAGTTAGACTCCAGTTAAATAACAAGCCTTATGTTGCTGGAAGAATGTTTTTGTCCTAAATAAAATCCTTAGCAAACCTTTTGCCATCAATAAGTAAACACTACACGACATAATTTGAGTACTATGTCTCCATAAATACTTTAAACAAATATTATACATTCATTCAGTTCCTATAGGTTATCTTCTAAGTGAAATTCTCGTCTACTTAATAAATCTTGTCGAGTGGTTTGCTGTTGGTCAAACCCCTTAGAGGAAAAAGGGTGTTGCTCACAATTTCAGCAAAGAAATAAAATTGGTCAAAATTGCAAGTTTTAGCACAAAAGCATGCTTGTGTTCGTGTATTCAACTGAACTTTATAATCAACTAATAATATTTATTAGTTCATTTCTTCCTCAAAAGGTTTTTAGTTGCAAATTAAAAGAGAAAAACTCCAAAAACTCAAATTTGCAACATATTTCCACCAGGTCATTCTTCCATGTTATTCTCTTCAACCTTTGCTATCTCATTGGTCTTCTATTCAACTTCCTACCCTGTCCCTTAGTGGGATAATCGTTTCTCTCCCCACCCCTCCCCCTATCTCTTGCTTCCGGATCTATCCTTGGGCTTTCCTCATCTGAATAGTAATCCATGTCTTTGTCAGGCGGAAGTTCATGGAATGGCCTAGCAGCTTTTTGTTTATGAAATCTTCCTGCATAAGAGCCTTGCTGTGACCTGGTGGAATTCTGAGTGGGGATGTTACGTTGAGGACTCCTTGCCACAACTCTAGTATTATCGCTATTATACTGCTGTGATTTTCTGGATGGTCTACCACGGCCTGGAGGTACTTCAAGAAACCCAGAAGCTTCATCAGAATATCGTCTGTTTTCACGCAGGTGCCGTTGGCCCCTTGGTTGTTTTTGCCTTGCAGTGTTTTCAGAAAAGTCATCATACTCATTATGTTCATCAGAACTGTAACCAGAATGATTGCTCTTATTATCTGAAAACTTTTGGTGGCTTCTCTTTTGTTGCCTTGCCAACCTAGGCATGTCAGTTTCTTCCTCAGATTCCTCTTCCTCATTCAGTGCTGGGAGGTGTCCTTCCACTGACCACTGAAGAATGCAGAAGTCACGACTACCAGTTGTAATAAGGTGGGTGTCTGATGCTAAGAATAGCACCCTCGTGATGGGACAGCTGTGTCCACGCCACTGATGATAGTGGGCCTACAGGTTGTAATGGAATAATTAGCAATTAATGAATGAGGCTGAGTAGGATCATATCCTACAAAAGCTGAATTCATTAATTGCTTTATTTTTCATTCAAAATAATTCCTAGTTTAAAATCATAGCTAAAACATGCTTACCTGCATCAATGTTAAGTTCATCTTCGATAGTGTACGTTTAGGTTTGTCCAGCTCCGCAAATATTCTCCAAATAGCAGATGTCACCCCCTGAGTTCTCTTCTTGCTGTTTTTAGCTATTATTTCGCCTACTTCCAGTAGTCTTTACTCTTGAAATGAGTGAAGTGTCCGCCATTTTTGCTTTTACAACCAAAACAACTCAACCTCGTCCCCAGGTCTTCTCGGTTAACAGTGCATTAACCCGTAGCGGGCTGCATTTTTGACGTCATTTCCTTGTTAAACCCAAAATTCTTCCAAATTTGGTCATCAGTAACTAGTTATGGTGAATTATGCGTGTGCTTTTAGCCAATCAGAATTGGGGAAATGTACTCATTATCTCTCTTCTCATTTGTTTAGGACCTACAGTTAATTCTGCAAATCAGCGCAAACTATGGATTAAGGTGGCTGAACACAGTTTTGGCAGTTTATGAGTATATGTCACTTGCCAAATTATAGCAAGAGAAGGGTCGCAGCTCACAAGCTGAAACTTGGCATATGAAAAATATACTGATGAAAGATTTTGACTGACAGGTAAAATTTGACATTTTCGTAGTTTCCATGGCAACATGAACGATTGAATACAACCTTAAAATTTCCCTTTTGCTCAGTTTACAGAAAATTCACTCATTAGATTTTCCTATAAACTTGCACATAGCTTACTATAATTAATCATTACCATTTGAAACTTATTTGACCAAATTTTAACAGAGGGGTTTTTAGATAATCAATAATATAATTGTACTGTAATTATTAAATGTTTTACAAAAATCGTCTGTTCAACTTCCATTTTAAAGTTCTCATTATCTAAAATACGAGAAAATTAAAAATTCCTCCAAATATCACAAAATTTTAATGAGTAGATTTTGAGAAATCGTCTTCTTTTTACCATTGCTTTTTCGCTGCTGTGTTTGTTTAAAACACTCGCCGTCACACGGGTTACTGCTGACCGCCCACAAAACTGTGTTCAGCCACCTTAATTAGTTATCTGCACCAGATTACTGTCAGACAATCTGTAGGTTGTGCACACAGACACATGATTTCCAAGAGAAATGTCAACTTGATTCTGTGGGACAGTGTGTTTGTCATTATTTTCTTCAAAACAATGTATAATAAAACTATAATTCTATTAGATACGGTTTTAGTGATATTAGGAATAATCAAGATTTCAGTAAGTGCTATCAGCCTCAGCCTTGAGCTCGGCTGATAACACTTAACTCAAACTTGATTATCCCGGATATCTCAAAAACTTCATCTAATAATTCTTTATTTACAACTATTAATTTAGTTCATATTAGTTCACATTGTCATATGACTGTATTCACTCACATTTCTGGTTACAGATACTTCTGTGATATGAATATAGATTAAGAGAGTTCTGAAACTTCTTATACTGTGATTGAATGCCTAGGCTAGGGGTGAAATTGAATACGATTTGATCATAGGGGAAGGAAGAAAGCACTTGTTGCAGCTTAGAGAACAAAAATCCAGACTTCTTACCATTTTTCAAACTCTATCTCAGTCTATTTTCCAGCATTTGCACATTTCTATATTTTTTCACGAATTCATGACTCTGTATGAACCCTTTGGTCATCATAATATTAGGAGGCATTGACCACAGAGTTATCCCTAATGTTGGTTTACTTACTCCAGGTTGACTGCATGGAAATCTAAATAAGCGAATGTAACCCAGCTCATCTCCAATGGCAAACACATCACGTGACCAAGAAAGATCTGAACTGTTAATGAGGTTACCATCGTCAGGCTGAAAAGGCCAGGCACCTACAAACACAAGTGAAAAAAAGTTCATGTACTAGTTGTTCTAACTTTTGAGTATTTGAAAGAAATACAATGATTTAGCACTCAATTCTCACATTTTCCCCGATTAAAACAAAAAACACTTCACCTTTAACTTCTCTGAGCTGTGATTTATTTTCTGTTTTAGACAACCAAAAAGCATTAAAAACACTGAAAACAGTGAAAAATGGAATTCAAGGACTTTTCGAGCACTCCCCCTAAACATTCAAGGACTTTTCAAGAAGTCCTGTGCAAGCCCTGTTAAAGTGTTCTAATTTTACATCTCCTGTGTGCCTTTTTTTGTTTCTGCTTGTCTTCTTTTACATTATTTTTGAAAACTAATTTAAAAAATAGTAATAATTTGGGACTTTCTTAGGACTGATAGGTTGATAACAAAAGGCTATGATATCAGGAGACTAGGTTAACAAAAGAATGACAGAGATACCTGCAACATCGTAACCAAGCATGACATTGCGTGTGGACCAGTCAATATCACGAATAACATCCTGGGACTCTTCTCTTTGAAATCCACCTATTTCCCCTGAAATGACAAGAGAAGAACCTATTATTGAGTCTGATGTTTGGAAGTGAAAAATGAAGAGATAATAAAATTTCATCTTGACCAAAGCAAAGTGCAAACAATAATAATATTATATTTTTTCATCATTACAGGTGCAAACACAAATTATGACACAAGACAGATACAAGATACTAAAAAGATACCAAAAAAAGCCTGCTTAATAATTTAACCTGCTTAAAATTAACTTTGCAATATACTAGTAAAAATGATACTTTAATTTGGCACTTAAATGATCATTAAGGATGGATTGCTATCATCATTACTATTATCCACTATAAAAAAGCAAAATTGCTGTATACTTACAAACGATGTGC
Source organism: Porites divaricata (assembly GCA_038088405.1). Taxonomy (NCBI): domain Eukaryota; kingdom Metazoa; phylum Cnidaria; class Anthozoa; order Scleractinia; family Poritidae; genus Porites; species Porites divaricata. The sequence continues at coordinate 2,332,086 of JBBMOI010000008.1, forward strand.
TCATAATCAGTGGACAAACTCTGTAGAAAGCAGCCATCAAGAGACCAGTCCAGAAACATAATGGGTTCTCTGTGACCCTGTTAAAAGTGACAATGACCAGGTCAAATTAATGTAAACTAATTTGCCTGCTATTTTGCGTGAACTTATCGCCCACTTTTCTTTGGAAACTACACCAGTTTAAATACAGTATTAATTTTATGTGTTGTCACTGAATAAAAAAGCTAAAATTTAATGATGTCTGTGTTCTGTTCAAACACTCTAATTTTTGCTCAGGATACTGGAAATGCATTCTAAGAGGCCAAGATTTTCAAATTTTTCCAGGGGGGCATCAGCCCTCAGACCCCCCTTAAAACTCACACCTTCAGCACTCACAAGGCCCAAGTTTTTTCCTTCTCTACCTACTTCAAAGCTTTTTTCACCCACTTATAACCTTATTGAAAACCCCAACACATTGTTACCAAAATCCAGTACCAGAACAAAACTTTATGATGCAAAGACAGTATATCTCTGTGAGTAAAGTAATGTAGTACACAAGGGTTGGATTTCTGCCAGGTTTCCTTCCTGTTAATGTTTGTCACAGCTTCTCATCCAGTACCAAGTGAGTAAGTACATTTATACACAAATTAAGGAAGTAGCAGCATTCTCAATAACCCTATGAAGAGGCATGTCAAACCCACTCCACATCAAGAAACAGTTCTGTAATAATAATAATAATAATAATAATAATAATAATAAGAAGAAGAAGAAGAAGAAGAAGAAGAAGAAGAAGACTAGCAGCAGTGCCTTCATTTCTTTGAAAAAGTACATTATCTGAAGTTACAGATTCCGTATATTATTAAAAGCATTACCGGTACATTGTGAGAATGTGACAGAACATAACATTGCCGGCTCATATGTTAATGGTATCCTATTTCTAAAAGCTCTCCCCGCACATCAATCAGCAGTATTCACAGAACATTTTGACAATACTACATCTCCTCAGGTTGCAGGTATGAGATCTTAAAGTGGACATGGTCATTTTACGTAATAAAAATACATCAAAGCAGCATACCGAACAGCAACCAACTCTTCTGTAAGTTGTGCCTTCATCATAAACTGCATGAACATAAATATTACCATCTTGTGAGGCAACAGCTATGTGCTCTCCATCTGCAAGTGAGATCAGTAGAATCACGACAATTAACTGATGTAGCAGCCAGAAACTGTTGACTGAAGCAACCAAAAGTCTAACACAATAAAACAAGCTGGTCAGTTTATTGAGTCACACTAGTACTGCCAGTGAAACTTGACAAACTGAAACTTGAGGTCAGGACAAAATCAATTTAGACCTAAGCCATATAGTTAGGTTCCTTCGGCATACTTGTTAAAGCTTTGCTTCAAGTGAAGCCACACAACACAAAAGTCTGAATTCTAGCAGAGGGTTCAGTCTCCACATGTGAATGTAAATATCCTGTATGATTCTAAACGATGAAGTGAAGTGTCACTAAACTAAAAGCTGAGAAGGCGTTTCAACCAACTTAACAATAACAATAACAATAACAATTGTGTAACAATAAAAGCGTTGTAGTTAGTGATCTACCTTTTGCATATTCAAGGTCAGGAAGAGGAACATTTCCATCTTGAAATGAAGCAATGTGCATGCCAGCTTCACATGACAATACAATCCATCTGAAAAATGCATGCACATGAAAACAGTCATTGAACTTTCACTTTATGTTATACAAACTAAAATACAACATTTAATTGTTCATTCACTCAAAAACATGTCAGGCATGGTCTGTATTGGTGTAGTATCCTAACAGAACTTATAGCATAGAACTCTAAGTTTGGAATCATTTTGCTAAACTGTAATCAGAAGACTAGAGTGTGTTAAGTGCAAATTAACCCTGGGTGCTTGCTTGTCTTGAGCATACCTTCCTAAAGTTGTCCCAAGAGCCACAAAGCTCCCCGTAGAGTAAAAATCTGCTGACTTGACTGGAAACTGCCAACAAAAACACACTTCACCAAATAGCTCACAACAGCAGAGATGATTACTAATGATATACAAACCAATGACATTGACATAAAGACATGCATGCACTTCCACTATAAATTCTTTTGGATTCAGATCCATTTAAATCAAGGCTGTGCTCTAAGAAAAACGAAAGGGAAAATGTTGCTCTGAACCTGTGAAATACAGGGTGCCCAGCCTATGATTTCTATGAAAAAAGCTTAGATTTCCAAGTCACCCAAGAGCAAAAGAAAGGTGCCAGTGCCACCACGTGATATTAGAGCACAGGCCCATAATATGCTGTACGGTATGTACACACAAAATAAATAACAATAGGTACAAATCTGATGAGGTCACACCTCCACATCTACTGTCCACATGACTTGATGGGTCTCAGCATTCCACAGAGACACTGCGTTATCTAGTGACGCACTGATAAACTGTGCCTCATTGGGGTGCACTGCTAAAGCATGTACCTCATCCTTATGGCTCTGCAAGCACAAGACAAGAGATGTTTAGAACAACAAGCAAGATGTTTAAAATAACAGTTACATTAATTTCATTAGCCTAGGTGGGGAACCAGATGGGCACTTAAATATGGGAGGGATCGAGCTACAATACAACTAGGTAACCTCATACATTTTGAGTCACCCAAGAGCCTACATGTATTCAAGAGACTGAAAGGGACAATTTACGGAAGATATATCTAAGAAGCAGATATGCCCAAAATTGATGGGGGGGGGGGGGGGGGGGAAGGATGGTTACCCAAAAATTGGGAGGGGGGGTTACAAGATAAGACTAAAGAAGGGGCGAATTTCCAGAGATGGGCAAGGAGATCATGAAAAAATGCCATCTTTAAGATTATGTTCGGCAAACCATAACATTATAAATGGCAGTTAAATAACTTAAGAGTGTTGAAAATTGCCATTATTTGTTTTCAGAGTATAAGGCATTCACTATTAAAGTGCAACTTTATTTTATGGCAGTTATGAGAAAATACCTGAACTACAGGGATAAAAGGAGCATCAAAGGATCCTTCTACAATGCAGTTGCTTGTCATGCCAATAGTTATACTAATGTCATCTCCATGGCCTGTGTGCATTGGCTCGATAGCACAGATTCCACCTAAATTACTGCCCACCTAGATAAATAGACAAACATAACTGCTCAATAATGGTCTAGTAACTGATCATCAACCGAAGGTTTGGCTCATCCTCGATGTAAAAACCTGTGAAACTCACAAGTGATGTAAAACAATAAAATTCATACAATGAAGCCAATGAGAAGACAACACAATAGAGCCAAAGAAAAAAATAGCAAGAAAACAAAGAAAAACTTCACAGGTTTTAACACTGAGGTAAACCTGAAGGTTTGTAGGAATACAGGCACAGCAAAGCCACAGGACACCCACACCAAGGGGGCTTGACTACCCTCAGTCCAGGCTCCTTGGTTTGGAAGAGGGTGAATAATGGGGTGAACAATGCAAAAAAATCATGAGCCAAACAATGGAAAGGGTAGGAAGGAAGGGTGCAACTTTCCCCTTCCCTGGTCCCCTGCCTGCTCGGCTCACTCCAATGCTAATTCACCCCAGAACCTGGACCCAGGCTAGTCCTAGTTGAGCCCTCTTGGTGTGGGTGTCCTGTAGTTTTGGTGTGTCTGTGTCCAGGACTGAGGCTAAGGCTTTCATTATACCCTGCAGAAGTACATGCACAACTCTTCCTTCTCTTAAAATTGACAGAATTATCACCACATAGTGGACAACAAATTCCCAAGGATTATGAATCATACTTAAAATTCCTTAAAAAAATTGTATTAAAATTAGGGAGCGTAAGCAATGATGATGGCGACGGTGATGGCAATGAGAACGGCAAGAAACAATAGGTTTAGATTAGTAAAACAACAACGTTGCATGTGCATCACGGTTTTTTTGTACAATTATTTGCTATCGTTGCACGACTTCAATGTTCACATTTTGTAGTGGACGGGAACACAAGACAACAATGTTCTTTTTCTTTTCTTAACTTTGATACAGCCCTTTAGAATTCAACTCCAAAACATTTGCCAACATTTGACGAAGTAAATGAGATGGACTAAGCGCGATAAGTTTGAGGCAAGGAGAATTCACCTTTTGAGTGATGTTTTTGCTGCCGTCGCCGTCGTTTTTGCTTAAGCTCCCTATTAACCACAGCAGAGGCGTGTAGCAATAATATTTAAATGTATTTCTCCCTTAACTTCCAGCCCATGTAAATGTTAGTAAAACATTATTAACAATACTGACCTGGGTTTCTTGTAATGGTGTGTTGAAATATTTCGTAGCATCCCATAAAGCGAGTTTGCCATCTAAGCCACCAGACAACAATGTTCCATTCTCCAGCAGACGTACACAAAAAATGCTTTTCTGTAAAGAAAAACCAAGTTAGATAAAATGCTACAGTTACACCTCTATCCTGGCTTGCTACATATAAAAATATCTCAAAAAATTATATACCGTGAAATCACCACAACATTCACTAACGGAGTGATTTTTACAGACACCAAAGGAACAGAAAAAACCATCAACAAAATTATGTTACAGAGGTGTCTAATCATGGCGGTGCAAATTGCCTGAAGTTGGTATCACCAAAGAATGCTTGCAACAAAGGGGTGCTTATTATCAAAAAGATTTCTGTAAGGAGAGATATAGTTTTTATTGCCTGCTGATTGACTGATCTGCAATTAACTGGTTATGTCACCTTATCAAGAACCTATAAAAATACGGAATGTATTTCTTACCTCATGTGCATTCCTTGCAACAAACTTGATCTTTTTAGAAACTAGAGGAAAATCATATAAGCAAAATTATGTCATGCTGAATCAATAGCTGAATCCTCAAAATAAACCAGGAGAAACCCTAAGAGTGATAAACCATAATTATGATCATGCTCTGACTCATCCTGGCTAAAAATGTTTTAATTACAAAGGTAGACAGATAATCAGAGTATAGCTGCAGGTGGCAAAGACCTAATTTTAAGCTGTGGTAGTTTGAAAATATTGTTACCAAACCTAAATTTTGAGAAGACGGCAAATACTCTGTTGAAAGTGGCAAAATTGCCAGCTGCTGGTTCATTTTGACTTGGCTGCTGGTGGATTATTTACAGTGATGCAAGGTCAAGCGTATTACCATAGATTCCATTAACAATATTATTAATAGATTATTTGCAAAATGAATCCGTCAGTCATTACTGCAACCAGTATACATGTACAACATAAATCTGCATTCCTGCATGACTGTGTAATGAGCAGTGAATTTTTTACAATGACTTCTCTGCATTTGGACAGATTGAAAAATCTTTGAAAATACGGACAAAATTGCTTTAGCATTTACATCAAATTCAAGAAAACTGAGATGATAGAAATAGCATAACCAGTTGGCATGTGAATTTACTGGTCATTACAAAAGCAGGAATGCAGAGGTGAAACTGAAATCTACAGCTACCAAATAATAAATTCATTAATGTCAGAATCTTGGGAGGTATGCTTGACCTGGCTTGACTATATATAAGTACTGTAATAGCAAAATATGTCTGTCTTGTACCTTTTCCCCACACTGTGATTGATCCATTTGAATCTCCAGTAACAACATCTCCATTTGGTGAAAATTCTATGCAGGTAAAGTACTGTGGGATTTCATACTTCTGCCAGACAGAAAAGCAAAGTAACAATGAATGAAACAAATTAAAGGAACAACAGCAATAATAATTATTAAGGGTCCATGCAATCCACAGTTCGAGTACAAGATGTCATCACAACTTTTGGGAAGTGGGCTAGCTACATAAAGGGACAGAAGTAGTTGACACACTTGTATTGTGCGCTTTTAGCAACAACTTCATGTATTTATCATGCACTGTAGCATCAGATATCTAGGCCCCTACCTTTGGTAAAACTATTCTAAGAGCATTTGTGGGAACTGTATGCAATCTTGATGTGTCTAGCCTGCTGGATGAGGTGTGCAACTGCTGTGCGTGTACATGACGTTCTTGTACTTGATTGTTATTGATGTTTTTTTTGCACTTCTTCTCTTTTATCGTATGTATATATATATATTTTTAAATTTGGTTAAATGCAATTTAACTAAGTTAACCATCACGAGCTTAGCGGTCTAGCAGTTCACAAGCTTAGTGGTTAAGCAGTCCACAAGTTTAGTGGTTCACAAGTTAAGCGGTCATGCGGTCCACAAGTCAAGTGGTCATGTGGTCCACAAGCGTAGCGGTCAAGTAGCCCACGAGCTTAACATGGATCCAGCGGTCAATCCCATAAGTGCAGGCTCACATGGTTTGTGTAGCTTTGTATACAGCTAGGTTCTGTGAGTTCGAGCGTTTGTACAGTGGTTTTTGTGGAGCGGTCATTCAGCGTCTTCCCCCCCTCCCATCCCCTTATTCTTCCTTCCACTGTTTCATCAGTGTGACGGGTGCCTGGAATGGGGGCTCATGGCTGGGTTGCGGGGATTTGCCAGCCATTGGGGCAGTTTTTCTATCTAGGGGCTGGCTGGCCACAGTGGAAGCCCCTGGGTATCCCAGGCACCCACCTTCCACTTAAGCGAGGCAGTTGGTTAAATTGTACATGGATTTTCTTCTTTTTTACTTGTTTTAAACAATGTAAATCCCCCACTCCTGAATCAATGTTGTTTCTGGTAAAAAAGTTAACTTGGCCCATGCAGTCTCCTTTTTGTTTTTAAGGTGGTGAATTATCATGACTTGAAGAAATCATACAGCTGCAATGCCAGTACTGTACCTCAGAGAAGCCACTTTTTCTCTCTAGTCTGGTGTTATGAAGTCTCCAAAAGTGAATGTGTTCCTTGCCACATGTGACTAAAGTTTTGCTATCATCTGGATCAAAGGCAACAGCAACAACAGCACTGGACATAGCCTATTAATAGCACAAATAATGTCAGCATCAGATCATTGTCTGTGATGGTAAAAAACTTGAAAGCAGAACAACATTGAGAACAGAACATCAGCCTGTGCCACAGATGAATCTAAAGTTCTGGTTAAGTCCATCTACAAATTAGCGCCGAAATCCTTGCTCTGGGCCCTCACCTGTGTACCAGGATTTGAGTAAGCACCATAGTAGGCCTGTTAAAAAAGCCACTGTTTAGTTGGCTAATCAGGTTGAAGTGACATTCGAAATGCACTACCAGTAATTCATTGAGTCTGTTAAAGGCCGCAGAACAAGGATTTTGGCATTGCATCTCAGATGTTACTATTTAAAACTCAGGTAAGATTATGTCTGCCACCCAGGCTACAGAACATAAAGCCTGCTAATAATCGGCCTAATTGCAAACTAAGAATATTACTAATTTTAATAACCATTGGACTAATCACCTTGCTTTGTTGCATGATAGCTCTCTCTTCCCAGTCCCATACACTGAGGTGATAATCATCATCAGATGCATCCACACATGCCAGTTGTTTGCCATTATCCTGCATATGAAAATATTAATGAAGGGCTTGGAATAACACTATGCTTAATATGAAGAACACTTTTTTCGATGGATCTAAATCCTAATATCAGTATGCATATTTTCCTCACTTTTTCTGTTCACTTCGTATGGTACTGACAAAGTGAACCTGTTTACTTGTGCATGAATAGCTTTGCATTGCACGGTGATTTTTTTTTCCGTCACCATTTCATTTAATTTTTCTTGGTTTCTTGGGACAAAAACAGTAGAAGCAGGTTGGTGTTGGTGTTTAGGGATAAACTAGAGGCCTCTACATGGTCACCCTAAAAACCAGTCAACACTTCATGAATCTCCTTAACCCAAGAATTCTTGCAAGTATAAGCTTGGATGAGGCGGTACTTTTGCTTGTCTACCAATAAAATTTAAATGCAAAAACAAGCTGTTGGGTTGCAACTGTCTGCAAACTGGTTATATTCTATCAGCACATGTCATTATCATCATTATCATCATCACTATCAGGGTAGCCACAGCTGAGCTGAACCCCTGGCTATCCAGTTTGCCTGATCTTTCATCGTGACGAGAACTTGCTGGTGCACGAGGCTCCCTTCCCCCTCATCAGAGTACTAGTCTTGTTATAATGCATAATAATCAGATATAGGGATTGTCTAAGCCAACATACCTCTTGAGAGAAAGCCAGACAGGAAATGCTTAGATTGTACTCTTGTAAAGATAAAACAGCTAAAGTGATCAGGGTCTCTGCATCCCAGATACGAACATGACTCTGTTGATGGAAAAACACAGCCACCATAAAAATTGCTATGATCTTATAATATGGATCAGCAAGTACAAACAATAACTTTGCAGAAAGCTTCAATGAAGACAAAAGCAAAGAGTCCTTTTAATGTCTAAAATGTTTGCTAAATTGATTATCATTTTATGCTTATTTTTATTTGCCTCATCGCTTAACGCTTAAGTACTCAATTTTATTTTATATTTTGTGCAGTTTTTAATTTTTTCTGGATGTCACCTTCAGTTAAGTATACTCTGTTATTATGTGTTCTTGTAGAAATATCATAAGAATTCATTTTGAAAAATCAGAACAGATGATAAAATCTGGATTTTTTCTATCCTATGATCGCATATTTAGGTCAGGATTTGGGATTTGCAAGCAAAATCGGGAGAATCCCGACGAAAACAGGATGGTTGAACAGCCTCTTCAACCTTTTTAAAAAGCCCTATGAATGTTCAGCACAAGAATTAAGTTCATGTTCATGAATTTATTAATAATCAATACTATAGTATAGCATCTCCTATTACTTGTATAAGAAATGTATTGGGGTAATTTTGATATTAGGGTTTAAGGGTTATTTACTCCTTTTTGCTTTACTTCTTTTGACTAGAATAATTATTTTCGAAATGAATAATACACTTTTATAATATCAAATTGTTTGCTTAAGAAAAAGAAGAAGAAAAAAGAATTGTATTCTATTCTTGTAAAAAAGGGCGATAGCAGGCATCGAACCCGGTACTTGTAGGTCCTGAGGTAACGCATTTATGCGGTACGCTACAAGAACAATAGAAATGATCTTACCATCACTCATTAAGTCATTCATTCTTATGCCGTCAACAGCATAAAGCTACTGGAAAAAGCCAGTGTGCTCAAAAACTATTAGATTAAAAACTCCTAATCAAATTGCTTTTAAATATTGAAAGACTGAAATGACTACTGGAAATAACCTGCAATAAGTTCCTTAGTGACTCCTGATCTAATTTCAGATTCTCCTTTTGATTACCAAGTAAGTACAAAGGAATTAAAAGGAGAATCTGTTTTTTTAATCAGTCACTTAGGGTGTTGTTACAAGCATCCTATAATTGCACACAGTACAGTTTGGCAACGTAATCAGATTTCCTTAATCAAAAGTGACTCCACACAAAGATGACTTACAAGTTCATTTTGGTCGACAGACAAACCAGATTCTTGGCCTGTTGCTATGTACCACTGGTTTGGATGAACAGCCATGCTGCAAAAGACAACAATAGGCCTTGTATTTGCATTGTTCAAAGGTTAAATGTTTGTTTATAGTGGAAAGTGCACTCAGCTTATCCAGCTAGTTTACAGACACTCCACTTGAATAATTCTGAAATAAAGAATCCAAATAGAACACAACAGGATTAAAAACCCCACCTGACAGGAGGCAACCAGTTGGCTAATTACAAGCATGGCTGGGGATTTGAACTCAGAACGACCGAGAACAAATCCAGCAACTGGCCAGAGCAGAACCTGAATCTGGGACTGCTGGACTGAGAGTCCAACACGCTGGCCAAGCAGCCACGTTGCCTCCATATGGTAATTCCATTCAGTATCAAAGTATGAACAGCAACATTATTTTATTAAATGCATGATTATTATACCATTTAATATCATCTGCATGGCCTGTGTAATGCCGCTGATTGTTCGTCTCCTTGTTGTAAATGACAGCCATTGTGGAAACAAAATACAGCATCTCTCCTGATGGCAATGTGTGTAAATTGTTAAAAGTATCTTTACCATGGTAACCGTACCTATTATCATCATGTCAAGGACACCACATGGTTATTAGGAAACTGAAAGCCATTAGATCGACTTATTATTATTGACTCATTTTCAAAATGATGAGAACTAACACACAGTTTGCTGCAATGTCAATCACCATCAACAACATAATTTATTCAGGACTACACTCGATCACCACGATCATATTTCACCGACTTTTGACATGATTCCTGGGTTCCAAAAACATAATTTACTACAAGGTTTTATTGCTGTACACTATAAGTTTTATTAGCTATATTTTTAGTAAAGAGGAGTAAAAAGATACACCCAGGACAGCTGAAGCCTGGAGTCTGGAGGTGAAACTGGTGTGTCGTCAACTGCGTAGTTATCCATCTCTGAAGTGTGCTGATAAGTATGCACTTGTCCTTTCACTTTAATGGTAACAGTCTGGCTTTGAACTGAAAGTTAATAAACACAAAAGTCGGTACGTAAATATACTTTACATTTCAACATTCACCAAAATGAGTCATGAACAAAAACTTTTCAATGAAGTACTTTTTAAAGTTGTAGGGCAGAGTATTCTATTGGGGCATTAACTTTGCTGCTTGAACTTGCAGCGATCAAAGAAAGTGCAAACTGAGAGGGCATATAACATAATATATAAGGCACAGTGCAAGTATGGAGATACCGCATGGGATAAAACTGCAGTGATCTGCAGGCTCAAGGGTTATTGCTTGCCAACATTAACTTTTATTTTAGGCTAAAATATCATTTATAGAAGTTTTCATTTTTATCCTGCAAGGCCATACAAGTATATTCTGAGAAAACAGCCACATTTTGGGATGCTAACACTGGTTTCCCCACAAAATGAAGGCTGAGGAATGAGCGCAGAAATTCCATACTGATGAAGTGTCACTAACCAGATCTGGGTAGTGCATCTGATTGGTAATGTTGCGAAGGAAATTTGCTACAACTAATATTACTAGAAGTACTACCCAGATCTGGTTAGTGACACATAATCAGTATACAATCTTGGATCATTACATGTTTCTGAGAAACTGTCCACCTACCCCTCCCCTAAGCCAACATTAGCACTTACTTCTCACTTAGGGCAAAATGTTGGCTTAGGGGAGGGGTAGGTGGTGGGCAGTTTCCCAGAAATGTATAATGATCCGGAATCTCTGCGCTTGCTCCTCAGACATCATTTTGCAGGGAAACCAGTGAAATGTCAGCTGTTTTCTGAGACCAATTCATGTACAGTTTATAAAGAGTTAAACAGCTCATACCTGTAGATTCATCTCTAGGTTTTTTTCTGGGTTTCTGGGTACGTGCCTTTTGAGAAGGTGAAGCTGAATGGCCATTGCTACTGAGTGATGATGGATTTGACAGATTTCTTTTGAAGCCCTGTTCTGCACTGGAGGCAATGAAAGTTTCTGCATCTCTAAATAACTGGGATAAGCCTCTCACCTAGAAAAGAATGAACAAAATTTTAAACTCATCAAATGGCTACAGGCACTAACATAATTGCTGAACCTTGGCTAAGCTACAGACAGGTCGCATATGACAACTACATGTAAGCTTACAGTGCTGACACTCAAACCAGGACACTTGGAAGAAGACTGTAATCACAATGTTTTCTGAACACAACAGATGCTCAGTTTTGCAAACCGACCAATAAAATTCAAGGTTGTATAACCGTCAAAACTGTCAAAAGAGTTTGAACTTACTTGACCTCTCAGGAAACAGCCCTGAAATTTATGACTGTTATTGGTCCATTCAGATTAAAAAAAATTGCGAATCTTTTGCTTTCAGAAAATGTTGTGATTGGACAATCTTCTTCTAACTGTCCTGGTTTAAGTGTCTGCACTGTATACTATGGACACCTGAGTGGGCACTGGGTTTTGTATCTTTGGCATCTATTTAAAGAGGTATGATGTTGAATGTCTTTGTTTTCTTATTCTTTTACAAGGTTTCTTTGATTTACTGTCAATTCATTCCATGATCAGATCATTCCAAGTCAGATCATCCCAATCAATAGTCAGATCGTTCGACAAAATATTCAGTTCGTTCCACAAGAAAGTCAGTTCGTTCCACATGCTGTATCTATCTTCTAAATTAATGAGTAAATGTTATTGGAGTACGGAGTAGTGATCGGAACATGGATGAAAGTATTTTCTGAACTATTTACATAATCAAGAGAGTGTTGTATGTTAATTTCACTTTGCATTGCATAACGATGTGAGAACTAATCACACAGTGGCAAAAGCTTATGTTTGTTGATTTTGACCACAACACAGAAAATAAAATAAAGTACTACATACGTAGCCTGCGTGTTTGTTAGCGCGCTCGATGTAAAGTGGTTTTAGATTAAACAACGAGAGATTTGGATAAAATACGTAAATACAGTCAAACCCTGCTTTACGGACACCCACGTAATATGGACACCTCATTATTATAGACAGTCTGCTTTGTTGTTGGGAAAGAAAGCCCTTACATTTTCAACCAGCTTAATATGGACACCCCATTAACACGGACATGTACACTTTCTGTGGCCCCGTCAGTGTCCATATTAACAGGGTTTGACTGTATATTGTAAAAAAGAATGCAGAGAACTAATGTTTACTTTTACAGTTTAATCGATAAGTGAGCAAAAAGCCTTCATTGTTTCTTGTAAGAAGTGCATAATTTACGGACAAACTATTCATATGTACAAATCATACAGAATTTTAACTTAAAATAATAATATATACCTAGATATTTCTATGATGTTACAACTGATCAAGCAGTCACTTTATTGTTATAAGAAAAATACCATAACAAAGGAGAATATGAAAGAATATTTGCATAAACTTCATTTGAAAGTCCTATAAGACATGTAATTGAAATAGCAAGAAATAATAATAATTATTAATTATTAAATAGTTAAAGGAATAGTTGATCACGTCTCAGGCACACCGAAATCTTGAGTATTTCCAGAAATCTTTTCAAATAAACAGATATCCAAAACGTTTTTATCATTTTGTTATTTTCAAAAGCCGAGATTAAACATAAAGAACATCTATAACAGAAAGAATGTGTACATATACAATGTTGCTCAATTTCGAGATTATTTCTCGTTTGTTTTTTTTTCACACAGAACAGGTAGGTGCCTGCTGGGCTAATTATTTTAGCAAAATCTCAATTAAATCCGACAAGTTTACTGATTTTCTTGCAAACTGTGATTCGTAGAAACGATTGACGAATCTGTTTATAAGTTTGGAATGCTTACCTTATTGCCATCTACCGTACGCAGTTCCCGAACCGTAAACTTCAGCATGTCAGAAATGTCCTTTAAAACGTCCTCGTAACTTTTCACCGTTTTCCTATTCAATAAAAGCTTGCATTTCTTGTTTTTATCGTACTCGGTTATCACAGTCACAACTCGCGGTTTCGTGTTACCATTACTCCCGCCAAATCTCGAATCTCTACTTGAGGCGGTGGAAATCGAAGAGGCTTCAGAAGAACTCTCTCCATCAAGCCTGCGAGGTTTTTCTTTATCTTTCGGTTTTTTACCATAGTCGACGTTCTTAATAAGCTGATCTCCTGAAGAACAAATATAATATCTTCCATCTTCCAACTGACTTATAGATTCTACCGTGCTTCCGCCGGGAGAAAACACCGTTCTGACCCCGTACGGAAGTGGAATTGCTTTCGAAAGATCCTCCACAATGGTGTCAAATGATCGATAGCGTTGCTTAGTCACAACCATTTCAACTCCTTTGAAATGCTTATCTCCATTTCTATAAAATGTAATTCTTTTGACGGCATTTACTCTGCTTTTTCGTTGATCTCTCCCTGTTTGCGGTTCTGGGGCAGAGATAGGATATTCTGGAGCCGAGGAGTTGAAATTACGGCGACCTCGGGGTACGCCGTAATTTGACTCATGGCCCGCGTTAACTTCATTCGATCTTGCAGGTAATGGAATTCGGCTGTTTAATTTAGCATCCCTTTTCACAGGTCGCCTTTCCCGTGGGTCTCTGTCGATGCCAGGAAACCTAATATTACTACCATTATCGTCTAGATCGCTGGTGCTGTCGACTGGAAATGCCCCTCCATTTTGCGCGCCATTTTGCAAAGCACGACGTTTATGATAGTTATTCCTGTAACTTTGTCCTCCACCGTGATGAGACATGCTCAACTATATAAACTTCTCATGCTCACTTTATCAAAACAGCGAAGATCCCTTTCAGAAGCTCAGCAACGAAAAATAGAGCTTTCAAATTCCCATAGGCAATTCGCGTGATTTCACTCAAAACAAGCGGCCCATCAAGCTTATTAGCTGTTTTACATCGCAAAACCACGAAGGCCTTTTTCAGTTTAGTAGTCAGCTTATTGAACTGCACGATAAAGCTGTAATCTTCTGTAATCTCATCGTTGTGTACATAAGATTGACGGAAAGGACAGCTTGTTGACTTTCTTGTCCAAATCGCTTTGTGCTAGGGAGTTTTCACATGTAGGAGAACTATTTCGAGATCCCCTTTGTTTACTTGCCTACGGTATCGACTTTTAATACCAGAAGGTGTTCCTTCCATTGTTGAGTTAATCAATAGTGTCGTCAGGCTCGCGTAACTAAGCAGGTGCCCGTAAGTACTTGAAAAGACATCATTGAAATGCAAATGTGCCGTCAAAACAACGAGAACAGCCGCCATATTTTTTTTGAGGCTGAAGTGAACGAGCGAGGCATGGGGTCTAGATGCGCTTGGACCTTCTTTTTTGAGGACGTGGTTGCATGATGAGAAGACGCGACGAGCTTCGACGAGCTACAAATCGTGAATAGGGCAGTCATAAAACGAAATTTCTTTGGTAAGTCTTATTCTTTTTGTAGGGTACGTGAGAGTGAGCCTTAACAAGTTCCACACAAACGGTGTACATAATATTTGATGCCCGATAGCCCGTCAATGCTGCTAATTGACCTGCAGCTAGCACAGCTCAAGTTACCGTTTAATTGAATTAGTAAGCTTAAGTTAAGCTCATAATGGCTGGGGTCACATCACAGACTAACTATAGTTATACCCAAGCAGAGTTCATGGGTCAGTCTTAAGTTTACAAACAAACAACAAATCAGAATGTGACACTTCTTTTTGCATGCGCAAGATGAGCATACATAAATATGAAAAAAATAGGTACGCAAAGCGTACAGGTGTCTACTGCAAAAGTTCAGGTAATAGCGCAAAATAAGTGTTGAAATTTTGGTCTGCTTTTATCAAAAATTAGAGAGGGTATTTGTACCATTTTGCCGTATTGTTTGAGACCCATTCCAATGTGACAGTGTGTACTGTGTGGTTGTTTTTGTTTTATAAAGGTAGCGTTTGTTTTCCTATTGTAATATAGATGCTCGGGTATCTTAGCAAGAGTGTTTAAATGAAATAGGATATTTACCTCAAACACAATTAATAGGGGAGGGGGGGGTCCTGTGCTATTTAGACAAACATTTTTTGTCGTTTGGGTACCTTTTTCGCGGCATCTTAAATTCCGCATACAGCTTGCGAGAAGGCCATTTGTTTTAGACAATTTGGGTGATTTGGGTTAAGAAATGTTTATCAGCGAATATGTTCTGTACATTAGATGTAGTGCATGGTTCCCAAGATGACCGGACATTTATGTACTTTGAACGATTTTACTTGAGAAATGTTTGGATAGTATTTAAGCAAGTACAATACATGGTTCCTTGTTTCTTTTGCATACAAATACACTTTATGTAGTGCAATCTGTTTTCTGCTGTTCGCCTGACACACTATTGTATTTTCAGTTACAATAATTAAAGATACGAGAAAACCAATAGTTGAAAATACACTTGATTAGTATATTATATTACACAGTTGTACAAAGTAAATGTAAGCTTCAGCTATCGTATTTTGTTTGTAACCTTTGAAAGACTATTAATATATTCTTTACTTCACATTTTGAATTCGGATTACTCCATTCTATAATTTTGAGAACTATCATAAAAGTGCTATTATAATCAATTTTCTAAGATTTGCACTGCCTACCACTGAAGTGTGATGCTATAGAAAAAGCGAAAAAGTTTTGTCTGACTATTAAGTATTCTCTAGAAGTTCGATTATCTGATTGGACCGCGTATTAATTTTCATCTTAATATTTTCAATTTGAAGCAATCTTTCCGCTATTTGATCCGTGTTGGAATCTCTGGTAAGGCTTATTCTGGACAATAAGCCTTCCATGACATCTGTCAGAGCAGTAAGCCAGCAATCTTCTCCGTCTATTTCGGCGCAAAGGCGTGCAGACATTCCGTTTTGTGCCGCTTTAACTTTTTGACTTGTTCCACATGAAATGCATTTGAGAACAGTTGAGCCCACTGCATGCAGAATTTTTTTCCTGCAAGACTTTATCTGGCATGTCATGAAGACATTTACTTTATCAACAAATTTGAATTCTTGGATAACAAGTTCCTTCTCAGTATTTGAAAGAACCTGTGGGCCTTTCACTTCAGTTAGTTTGAGGTCTGCTTTTTGGAATGTTGTTGTTGGTGTGGTACCCAGTAAAGTCATTCCTGAATAATTCTTCACGCTAAGATTTTGGAAGATGTAAGTGTTTCCACTCTCTAGTTAGGTTAGCAAGTTATCCCAGATGTGCATAGTGGCAGAACCAGTGCAATCTTCAATCACACAGTCTTCTTTTACGTATCCCTTTTCGCCATTGTGTTTAATGACTTCTTTGTTTGGATTTTGACCAAGTGTTAGGTGGCCTTGTACATTAACCTTTTGATTTCTTGTCAGAGTTTGGATTTCATTCAGTGTCATATCTGTCGCACTGGAGATTGTTTCCTTCACTTCCCCTTGCTTTGTCGATGGAGCTGTGCACAGAAAGTTGACATCACTGCTGCTAGCTTGGACAATTGAGCTTGTTTGGTTGACAAAGATTGTATCTTCTTTTTCATTAATACTGACAATTTTAGCTGGACTTTTTGTAACTTGGAAATGCAATGCTTGAGCATGTGAATTCTCGTCAATTCCAACCACTCTTGTGAATTTAGTTGGTGACGTTTGAAGGTCAAAATTGTAGTACAATTTTCCAGACCTTGCTTTTTTAATGGGCAATAATGAGTGAACATAATCAACGTCATTAACTGCAACAGAGAAATAATATGGTGAGAAACATATATTAGAAGTGGAGTAGAGGATATAAAGATAATGTAATGAGAGTGGAAGTAGCATTATGCAGCATGGAGCTGTTTGTTATTATTGATCTGTAAACAGCAAAATTTAGGGAATTTTTCTTTATCAGTCTTTTCGCAAATAAATCCTATAATTGTTATTAAATTGAAATATTACCTTAGCTTCTTGTAAGGTCACGGCAGGTTCAATTATTGTCCTCTCTGTAAAATTTTGATGAGATTCTATGATATGTAGTGTTATGCCTAGTGCATTTGCTACACCCTGTACTATGAGACCATTGCACCATGTTCCTTCCTAACCATGAATTTGCATCATTGGTGTTCCCTAAGATACTGAATACCAGCATCTCGAATTGCAAAATGACAATCTGGAGTGCCACACAACTGATGTGAAACAGCTTTAAAAAAACAATCTCCTTCACCGCCAACATCTAGTGGCCTTAAGGATCCTTAAAAGCCGATCTTTCTTAATCTTTGTGTTAGTACAGCAAATGGCAATTGTGTGGGTCCTGGATTCAGTTCAATATCACTGGAAATTAACAGTTTCCTTCTTGCTACACGAAATATATCTTGAAGTATATACGTAGTGATGACCTTAATTAATGAGACATGTAATTTACTATTTCTTTGAAAAAAAAAAAAAGGAATTTGAGTAAGAAATAATTGGATATCTCTTTAAAATCTTTCATCCTGAGGTGTCCCTGAGGAGCTTATATTATCAAATGAACTGTTTTTTATTTCTTTCTTTGTCGCTGCGGTACTCAAGGAGACTACCTTAATATTACAACGCTTACAATAAAACTTGCTGAAGAAACAATCGTTTCTATATTTTATACATCACATAGTCTAGATGAAGGGGGAGACAAATTGCTGAGTATTAATTTTAGAGTTCTTCGAATCACTCATTTCTTCATTGACTTTAAAATCGTTTTCAAATTTATCCTAGATGGTTCACGGCTCCTACTTTAATACGCTTTGTAACCTCTTTCTCTTTGTCTCACTGTTTTCCTCCAATTATTGTCATGAAGATCTACTTGATGCAAGTATGTAACATATACATCACGACCTTTATTGCCCTTTGTCAAGTGCAAGCTCACCATATGTTGACTTTTGTCACACAGAGTCTCGAGAACATCGATAAATTTCATACGATACTTGTATTTAACACATTCTGTAAAGTTTAAAGAAAATTGAAGATTTAGGACAGGAATATATGGAAACAGTTTTCTTGAAGCCAATTTATTCTTGTGTAATGTGCAAACTAATTTGTGGCAAATCAAGTTGACACATTTTGCATTGCTGTTGCGCAAAGCTGCAATTGCTCGCATTCCTTTCTGACTGCAAAACTCTGTAACTTTTACACATTTGGAAAGATCGAGAACATATGGAAGGTAAAAACGGTAACTTTAAAAAGACAGTAGATTTGAAAACAACCCAAGGTATAGAGAAGAAAGTAGAAGGTTTGGGAAAGGAATATAGGAAAAAAGATCTCTTAAATCCAATTTATTCTTGTGGACAGGATAACGATATTTTTTTTACAATTGCCCGCATTCCTTCCCAACTACAAAACTCTGCCTGATCACTTACACAATTGGCGAGATCGAGAAAATATGGAAGATAAAAACGGTAACTAAAAGACAATAAATATGAAAATAGTCCAAAATTAAAGGTAAAGAAACAAACATACTGTTCTGGAGAGCTCACAACTCTTAGTGAGCTTGCTGCTTTTTTGCTTTTCTCTAATGAGTAGGACATTTTATTTGTATTCTGCTTTTGTAACCGTTCTAGTGTGCCTCGAGTTTGAGACCAAAGTGGGTCGATTTGTGCCCGACGTGGTTCTATTTTTGACCAAAGTGGGTCGCTTTGTGAATTTCTAAACATCTTCAAGGTTCTGTGACAACAGACAGCGTTGTTTCATCGGGTGCTAGAAGAAAGCAGTTACGATGCATGAATCATTCATTGGCCGATTAAACTGCTGCGAAGTAAATAACGTTCCAAAACATTAAATTGTTCTCCAACTTTTTACGTGAAAAGGTAATTACAAAAACAAATTACAAAACTAAACCTTACCTTCAGCAAAACACGCTTCGTATATTCCCAATGCTCTGAAATCTTCACCGCACGCCCGAACAGCATACAATGACTGCAATGAATTACATCGGACTTGAGTTTATAGGGATTTATGTTCGGACATATTTAATCGCTCTGTTTCACTTGTGATTGGTTGAGATTGGAAGTGCGATAATTTATTGATTACCTACGGATTATCGATTTTAACAAACTTTTTCTTCAGTTTTCATGATGTTCATGGCTTAGTGTCTTCTGCGCAAGCACAGTAGACACAATAAAAACCAAGCGTGAAGCGAGGGGGAAACCAAAAACAACAAACAAAAAATTTACATAGCCTAAGTAGAACTAACTGTTGTTAACTGCGTGGTGTGACCGCAATATCGACCAAAAGCACTAACTACAGTTAGGTATGACATCACGTAACTTGTTAAACTTTAGTTATGTCGTAGATGTGACCGCAGCTAATCTCTACTTGACTAAAATAATCTCTTAAGAAAACTGACTCCTGTCTATAGTAAGTGAACCAGCAGCGTATAGTTCCGTTAAGGTTCACCTTAGTAAATAAACTGAACTGGAACTTGATGAACTCAGTGTCCTAAATCCTAATAATTACGTGTAGAGTGCAATTAAAATTCAGAGTCATTCATTCGGTTTTTGGAGTTGTGCTAAGTAACCCTCATTACATGGAAGGGAGAATGACTGAGCTTTCAATGACAGGGGGAGTGCTGTAACTGAATTATGGAGGGATAGGGGCTGGGGTTACTTGAACTATGTGTGTTTGGGTGTAGGGTGTTGTTGAAGGTTTGTAGCTGGGGACACCCAGCAAGTATATAACACCTTCTAAAGCTACATGCAAACAGATGCAACAACTCCCAACATTGGTGGACCAACAATGTTGGGAGTTGTTGGGTCTGTATGTAGTCACAGTTGTGAGCAAACAAATGCAACAACTCCCAACAATCTTGGGAACTGCAGTGTATTGTGGGAAGGATACAACCCATAAGACTTTGGAGACCATGTGTAGTGTGCATGCATGGTCCCAACATTGTTGGAGGAGCTGTGCAAATGGATTCAACATTGAAATGAAGGAATGATCGTCGCAGTGAAACGCAATTTATGCAATTGCGTAAAGAAGCCTGAAAAAATTCAGGACTTCAACGGGGTTTGAACCCTTGACCTCGTGACACCAGTCCGATGCTCTACTAACTGAGCTATGAAGCCACTGACGTTGGCAGTAGGTCAATTGTGGGTTCATATGTTCCCGTGCTATATATGCTTCGGCGATCATGGAACAAAAGACATGTTGGGAGTTGTCGCCCAACAACATGCAACAGGGTGTGCAACTGGGTGCAAAATGTAACATTCAACAATATTGGGAGTTGTTGGCCAACAATGTTGTGTCTGTTTGTGCATGGCTTAATTTTCAAATATGAATATTGGAATGTGCTGCCTATGGGGAGCAAGGATAGATGTATAAATACATAGTTAATATTAATTTTGTTTTTTTGTTTCAGATAAATAATATTGTTTTATCTTCTAACAAGTTCTCCCATTTCAAGGAAAGGAAAATAAAAGATGTCTGGAGTCTCCAATGTGATTTTCCCACAATCACTGTCAAATCTACTGGGAAAGCAATGGTGCAGAGTCAAGGCTGCACTGTGTATTTTGTTGATAATGGCAGCAATGCCACTCTGTTTCATCTTCACCACTTGTGCCTGGTTGTTTGGTAAAAAGTCTGAACAGCATCGCTATCTTGAAGCGTCTCTTAGACGAACTGTGCTAGTATCAGGATTAGCCCACACAAAAGGTTTACATATTGCCAAAACACTGGGAAAGGCTGGTCATCGCGTAATCTTGGCTGACTTAGAAGAATTTAGTTGTTCTGCTGCACAATGGTCTTGTTTCATTTCAAAGTTCTACACAGTCCCAGATTTAAATTCTCTGGATGGCAATGAGGCTTATATCAAAGGAATGATTAATGTCACAAAGACAGAGAAGATTGATTGGTACATCCCAGTAAGCCATACAAAAACAGCCCTGTCTGACTCAATAATCAAACAGCGTCTTGCCGAGGTGAATCCACAAATCAAATGTCTGACTTTTGATGATCCAAAATTGACAGCCATTCTTGATGATAAACTTCTTTTTCTAGAAGAATGCCACAATCTAAATCTGAGGGTACCTTACTTTAAAAAAGTACATAGCTTGGCAGAGGTCCGTGAGGTCGTCAAGAATGGGCTGTTTCTGAACTCTAAGTCACATTACTTTTTGAAACCTCTGAAGCCATACTCTAAAGACAGACTGAACTTCACTCCTATACCTAGCGACTCTACTGAATTTGAGAAGTACTTAGCTAACTATGAATCAAAGCTTAATTGTGACAATCCATATCTGGTTCACATGTTTGTAAAAGGAAAAGAGTTTGCTGCCAATGCCATTGTTTCCAAAGGAAATCTTCAAGCTTTTCATGTCTGTCCTTGTTCACCAATGCAAATTGACTATGATGTTACCAGACATCCGGAGATAAAGAAATGGGTGGAAGAGTTTTGTAAAGCCAAGAAAATCACTGGTTGTATCTGCTTCGACTTCCTTGAAGATGATGACTCTGGTGAAGTTTATTGCATAGAGTGTAATCCACGTCTTCACTCATGTGTGGTTTCTTATCAGATGAAGCCAAATCTTGAAGCAGCCATCCGTGGAACCATGGAAGATCAATTTCAGTTACCAACGCCATCAGAGCTGCCGGCTTCATCAAAACATGTGTATTGGTTATACAATGAAATTGCCAAACTTGTTCTTTTTCAGCAGGGAATAGGAGAATTCATTTACACCTTGATGAATGGCAGTGATGCAGTATTTGATGCAAGTGATCCATGGCCTTTCTTCATGCTTAATCATTATCAAATGCCTGTTATGCTGTTGAAAGCATTCATAACAGGAAAAAGATGGACAATTACCAACTACTGTCTAGGACAACTACGATAATCATTTCTCGTTTTTTGATTTGTCCAAAAATATTTTTTTTAGAATTGTGCTATAGAAAATTTAGAATAATAATTATTCTATAATTATTATAGAAATTGACAGTGTCAATTTACTCCCTGGCAGCCAGTGGCTGAATTATGTGGGGGAGACTAAGTTGAAAAGGGGACCAAGAAAAAACTCAGTTTTAGAGGATCAAAGACCACGACTTGATATATTAATTTTATGAATTGCCTGTTAGTTTAACCCATTTGCCCCATAACCGCCCGTGCGGATCCACGTCCTTTCTACCACTTGTGATGTCATCAGTTTTAACGGTCAAGGCCAACTTTGTCCACTAACTTGTGCAGAATGAAGAGATCTTTCAAACCATACCAGAATGAGCACAATTCAGTCAAGGACACCGGAGAAAGAGGCAAAAAACCATGTAAGATTGACCTGTAAACCTCCATGAAAATCTTGTTCCATTGCCCACCTACCTTTCCTTTCACCTAATCCTAAGATCCTAAAAGTTTTCCTAAAAACTCTTCCCACCAAAATGAAGCCTACTAAATGCCAAGCAAGAGAAAAAAAATGAGGGAAGAAACACGAAAAAAGAGGGAAGGAGAGAAAGCGAAGCACATACCCGAACTTCGCAACCTGATATTTTGCATCTGGATCAGAAGGCCGTGAAGTGTACAACCTGTAAACGGGTTTGTGGTAAGTTTTAGCTCTTTATAGCACAACAGTGAGCAGAAAACCACTCGACAAGCTTCAAAACGCGTTTTTCGGCAAAATCTCCAGGAGTGAATGGGTTAATATAAATAGTGTTACAGTTTGCATTCGCTTGTTGTATACAAATAATGTTAACAGGATTGCCAAAAAGGTTTAGGATGTAAAGCTGGGGCTGCCTCCCAGATAAAGTAGCTATTCAATAATGATAATTTATTATTGTTACAATGTTTTACTTGTTTTTAAAATAGTTTTAAAGTTGCTGGCCATATTTTTTTTATTGTAGTAGGTAGGAAGCTGTAAAAGCTGGTTGCTAGCCGGCTTTCAGTAACAGCTCAATAACAAAATCAGCTTCATACAAAAACTAAAGGTATTTTACTGAAAATGTAAATGCTGCTGTTTAAATGAGATCAAGAATGTAAAAAAACATTTCAATTCTTTTTATTTCTTTTCTGGTGCTTTATTAAATGCATTATTTGTCTTCAAATAAAATTTTATGAGACAATAATTATTTAGCCTTTGCAGTAGTTTATGAGCCAGTACAGCAATGTGGAAAGAGGCTAGGAATATGGAACCAAGGGTACTGATTTGAATTTTGAATTCAAGATGGCATCTTTAGGTAAAATCGTATTTATTGATCATCATATAATGGATGTCATGTTCTTGATCTCGTTGACACACAAAAATTTTTCATCAGCCACCCTCCTCCCCATTCCTGCCTCTTCCTTGTTCTATGGTTTGTATTTTTCAGGCTGTTGATTGCCCTCACCTTCGCCGGCAATACATGTTTAATGAAAGTTTGGGTTTGTATTTGTATTGGATTTTCAGAGTTTAATAAACTGGCTATGTGCAAAATTTCACATAGCCATTTTTCTCCATCATGTAGTTTGCATTGCCTTTTCGAACAGAGCACAGCACATGTTTCATTCTGATTAAGATTTCTCATTTTGTGGGTAGATTGAAGTTTTGATTTGCCTCCTTAACTCACTGAATCAGATGCAATTTTTAATTCAAAAGATCAGCTTCTCTGATAGCAGTTTACAGGGCTCAAAAAAAAAAACTTGAATTGCAGCTTGTCCTTTGAGGGTAAGCACCTCTCACAGTTTACTTGCTTGGGGCCACTTCTTGCTTGTCTTAGTTAATGATTTGGTTGGCACATGAATTTTAAAAGTTACTTGCCCAGCAGGAAAATCTTCTCATCCTGGACAACCAGAAGGGATTTTTTGAGCCCTGTTCTAGTGACTTCTCCTCGAAGGAAACAGTTTCTCATTGTTGTCATTGTTTTTTTTATGCAGCAGACAGCTTCCATTTTAATTGCACACATCTGCAGTTTCCCTTGAGAACTGCTCTTATAAATAACAACCTTCTTAATTTAACTTTGTAGTCATCACAAGATGATATTGCACAGTTCCTTTGCTTTGATTTGTTGTGTCTTCTATGAACCACTGATAAGGGGAATCACTCCCCTAGCTATTGATGTTGTATTGTTTATTGGACGTATCACAAGCATATCATTTCTTCTTCCCAAGCTTGTAAGAAATCATGTGCTTTGTAACCCCCGCAGCAATGTCTTCTGCTGTTTTATTTTGTCCAAAATATTCAGCAAATTCACCTGAAGGATCCACAAGGTACTGAATTATTGTGTGATCAACCTGTGAATTACAAAGAGAAACAATACAATGACTTACATGCTCTCACTAAATTTAGTACACCAACAAAGTTCTAAATTGCTGTGGCTCAAGAATAGCAGCAAAATAGGATATTTTTAAAATTATTAACTAAAATTTTGAAATTGACAGTTATGGTAACAGGACAGATGAAAGTTAGTAGGATTTTCTTAGGGTGGGGGGAGGGGGTGGGAGCATTAAATCTGAACTGGCATTGCTGTAAAATCCGGATCTGCAGCTTACTTAAATCTTTCAGAATAAATCAAAATACTGCATTAGCTTGAACAAGCACTTTCCTAGAATATTCACCAACAATGAACAAGTGCTACACTTAACTGCAAACTTATTAATAAACACTGCACTGACATGCTTGGAATTTGTTAAAGCACTGCCGTGGTTCTTTTCTGAGTAATACATTATTGGAGTACAATGTTAAATGATGTTATCGAAATATAGAAATACAGCCCTAAGCAAGGCTGTGCTCTAACAAAAATTGTAGGGAGGAGCCCAATTTCACTGTCCCTTTTTTAGGCAGCCAATGTCTTGCACTCCATGCTCTCTTTGTGAGAAAACAGCCCATGTTCCAATGGCTGGGAGCCCTGTGAAATCCAGGGTGCCTAGCCTACCATATGATTTCCTAGTTGATTAAGAGCCAAAGAAAGGCATCACAGACCAGCAGCCTCTACTAGAGCACAGCCCTGCTCAGTGGCAGATCCAGGGGGGGCTTGAAGCCCTGCCCCCCCTTATTGTTAGACCAAACTGAGGCCCAAAGGGCCGAAAAAAATATTTTTTGAGACCACCATCCCCCCTACCCCCCTTAGACAGACAGACAGACATGTTTTTATTTGGAGTCTTATACAATAAAATTTAATAGTATATCAACAATTTCCAAATCCCCCCATCCCTTTTCTGAAGGTCTGGGGTCTGGATTGGATCCGCCACTGCTGCTAACTGATTCTCGATGTAAAATTAACTACAAAAGCTAATATATGGCAATTCAAAGGAGAAATTGGCAATTTTATCAGAGTGTATTAACTACCGGTACATACAATATAGTCATTGTCCTCATCAGCAGGTCCTGCACTGAAGTAGACCCTGTAGGCTTTGCAAATCTGTTTTACTTGTTCTGTGGTACCCGTCAGACCAAGAAGACGGGGATGGAACTCTAGAACAAAGAAGAAAGAAATTGTCTTTAGTCAGAAACTTGTCTACTGGGTTAGGAAAACTTCAGGAAGCACACTACAGTAAGTTTTGTAGCATGTGAACTTGTGCACACACAGAGCTATATCACCCTGCCAGTACTGGCAGCTATAGAAACTGACTTTTCAGCCTTGTCAGGCCTCATTAGTATGGCAAAGAAGTTGGACCAGTAAGCTGTGTTAAGCTGGTCCCAGTTGCTTAAAAGGTCGATGATGCTATCCACCGGATAAATCACTATCCACTGGATAATGCAATTTTATTGGTTTACCGTGATGTATCTAGTGGATAGTGCTATCCAACATTTGAACAACAGGGGTATGATCGATCTTCTATTGTTAAGAGCACCCTTGTCACAACATTCGTGTAGATCAAATTGTTGGCTGAGAACAACAAAACAGTTGTCAGAAAGTTTTTTTCCAGGTTGAAGTCATCCCCCTGAAACAACACAGCCACACTTACATTGATATCAGATCACCTAGATAAATTGTGTTAAATGTATAACGAAAACAAAGCATCACCTTTGACATATTGCTTGACTGCTTCCACGTCATCTCTTTGAGGATCAACTGTGATAAAGAGTGGCTGGAGCTCTGCATTTAGCTGCTTTGTGTTTTTGTCTGATAAAAACAGGTAAAATTACTTCAGTACCCTCAATGACAATTTCTTCAATAGTCAGATAAAATTGTGGTAACTCTTTAAAAGCACTTTTAGGTACCACAATAAACAATTATTATGAAGTAATAGCTTAACTTGACATAGCACAGGGGTAAGGGAATACATGTACTTGCAGATGTTAAATGAAAGTAATAAATAAGTTAAAAAAAGGAATAAATTTATTCTAATATAACAAGCCTACAAGTGAAATCCCACATAATTTCCTAACTCTGTCAGGGCCTTCTGTAATAAATTAATTTTTTTACCTATAAGATCAACCGCTGTTGCCATTTTTTCTAATTCATCAGGACAGATATCAGGACAGTGCGTGAAACCAAAATACAGAAGGATCCATTTGCCATGGAAATCCTCATCACTGACCGCTTTCCCATTGTGATCTGTTAAACTGAATGGTCCACCAAGAGCTATCTTCCCTACTGACCTCTTCTTTGCCTTTTCTTTTTCTAACAGAGCAAAATAAATTTGTCATCAAAATTCCTATCAATAATATTGGTCAAGAATATTGCTCATGGTTGCCTTTTTTTTCTTTAGCCCCTACGGTTATTTGGGGAAGCCTCTACTCCTCTCATTACATTTTCTATATTAAATCAATATTGTCAGTAATAATGTTGGGTGCAAATAGAGTCACTCTTATTGTTGTTGTACTACTATAATGGATGGATAACAAGTCAAAATTAAATTCAGGTTAAAATTTTTCAACCTAAGCTGCTTCTCAATTTTTCTTGTCTCCTAGCCCTAATTTCTGAATAATCAGGGCTAGGAGACAAAGAAAATTGAGCATCAACGTAGGTTGAAAAATTTTAATTTTGACCTGTGACAGATACATGTGGTGTCAACCCAGTGGCACACATCGTAGCTTAACACAGAACCCTGCAGGCAGCCAAAGACAGCTGCCGAGGAAAGTGAAAGAGTACTCCTTTAAGTTGTTGGCAAGGGAAATGCAAAACAGTTCTCATTAGTAGTTCTCAGCAAGTGTATGAAAAAGGGATTGGCTTTAAGCCAGTAAGTGTTCCACAAAATTAACTGTACCTTCAGCATGTGCACAGCTACATCCAGAGTTTGGTAGTCTGTGCTTCTTGCTGAATTTGCTTTCTTGTTGAATTTTGTTCTGACTGTAGTCATGCTAAAAGTTTACCTCTCACAAGTTCTTTAAAGTGAGGAAAGCGAGCTTCAATGAGGTTGTGGAACCTCAATGTTTTGCGTAAAGGGATTTGAATCAATCAATGATTGTCAAATGCTGCCCTGGGAGTAGCATCAAATATCACTCACTCTCCTATTGATCAATACTTGCCATGATGTCACCAGTGGAATTTTCGACCGATGAATTTCGAGTCAAACCGGTATGAAAAGTCCTTTAAAATGGAATAACCAACCAGGAAAAAATTAAGGACTTTTAGAAAGTATAGTCTGATTGGAGATTAAGTGGAAGTTGAATAATTTGTTACAAATAGAAAATTTGCTGTAGGAATCAATGCACCAAAACTTTACCTTGCTCTTTTTCCTCCTTAAGATGCTGTACATAAAGAAGAAGACCCCCTCCAGTCAATGCCACAAGTGTCAATGATACCCAGGTTATTGGACCCCTCTTAGCTGACCTCTTAAAAGCATCATCTATAGCTTCTTTGGATGATTTTTCAGCACGTCTTAATGGGGTTCTTAAAGTGCTTATCAGGCTTCTTCTTTGAAGGTAGTTTGTCTTGATTGGCTTCACCTTCAATTGATAAGATAAACAAATGAAGCTTGGTAAACATGTAATCAAAGCCAGTTCCTAAGTTGTGGATGGGGCAGAGGAAAGGTTCTTCCAAGAAACAGATGATCTAAGGACTACAGATCTAGAACAAGTATACTATTTCAAAAGCAGAAAAGCATTATAAATTGTCAAGTGCATTTGTAAGAGCCAGAAGTGCGATCATTGGAGGCAAAACTAAGAGTGGAGGCCAAGTATATATTCAAGAATATACAATTTAATGATTCAAGAAGATTATTTAGCAATTAGTTGCCGAAGGCGACGTGAATATCGGCGAATAATCACCGAGATGAAGTCGAGGTGACTATTCGCCAATATTCACGTCACCTGAGGTGACTAATTGTTTTAGTATAATTACATTGATGATTATTCGAGAAAATAAAATTATTGATCAATTTCCGACCCCGAAACATAAAAAAATCTGGCTGCCATTTTGAAAACTGCTAGCCTTCCTTGCTATAATCACTGCGCGGTGATTATAGCAGGATAGTGCGAAGCTCCTAGCCAATCACAGCACTCTATTTTCAATAATCATCAAGGTAATTACACTAAATCTGTATAGCCTAAGGTCAACTGATTTATCGTACAATCACATCAGGATATATAGGTCTTGGGCAGTTGCTAAGTAAGAGGATTAAGGGCTAATCCCACACCAGAGTCAGACAGGGGAAGGGGGTATAAGATACTTCACAATTATTCCTCCTCGAGCCCGAATGGGCTCTGAGTCAATAGCCCATAAGGCTGACGGCCGAATGGGCTATTGACTCAGAGGCCATGAGGGCGAGAGGAATAATTGTTTTAGTAAAATCCAACTAGTTGGTCAAAAATATCGAGAATGAACAAATTGTAGCTAGTTAAAGCTAGACTTTAATCCTTTTTTGCTGCCAACAAGTCAGTGCTTTTCGCTACTAATGGGCTATAACATATGGCCTAGTAGTAGCTCAACCAATCAGAATGCAGCATTGATAATAGACCACTAGTTGGATTTTACTAAAAGGGTATATACCTACTGTTTAGAGAAAAAGGATAAGGTAAGGAGTTTCATTACTGTAGTTTTGTTCTTGGCCATGGAAACTGATGATCAGTACAAAGTCTTAGAGGGGAAACACCACCAGCCACAAAAAGAGTGAGTTATAGTTTTAATGTTTCATCTCAAAATGATATCCCGAAGTATAGCCTGCATATATAGCTGGTGGTTTTTTGGTGTATTTCTTCTTCCCCTACCCCCTTAGGAAGGCCTGATACTTAGGCTACAAAGTAAGAGTTACAGCTGTGTAAAAGCTGCACCGAGGTCAAAACAGAAAATGGTGGGGGTGGGGGCAAGGAGAGAAAGGCAGTGAGAACCCCTCGCCCCCTCCTCCATTGTTCTTCTCCATCGTTTTCATCCTTGGTTCAGCTTTCATGCGGCTGAATCTCTTACTCTACAAACCACATTTAAAAAAAATGCCAGCTATGCAGGCTACCCTGAACGCAAAATCTTCCCGCTAAAAATTTGTCTGATGAGTTTAGCATGTCAGAGAATGAACATAGGATGTACCATTTTAATTTCGAGCTCTTCCTCCCACTCCATCCCAACACCCCAACACCCCCCCCCCTCCCCCCCCCCCGCTACTGCACCCTATGGCTGAGCAGATTCTTACCACTTCACCATTTTTTACCTGGACCCTTTGAAAAAACTTTTCCTACCTCCCTAAGCTTTTGTGGATCAATTTCAAAACAGATTCCTACTAGTTATGTACCGAGGACACTAATCCATAGTAGGACGAGGTATCGGAATAAAGATGGCTCGTCCCATACAAAAACTTCACAGCGAGTTTGTAGAAGCTTACTTGATTCTCTTACCTGTGAACACGCGGCAAATCTTCCAGGCCAAGCAAATGCGAGGCATTTATTAAAAGTTCCCAATCGATTAATAGCTGGTCGTAACATACTCGAGTTCGAACTGTAAGGCCAAAAGTATCTTATCAGTGCTTATGCAATTTTCCGGCTCTGCGCGTCCGCCATATTTAATTTTGGTCGAGAGGCGTGGCTGCAAAGTAACTCTAGTCCCAGACTTTTTTCGTGAAGTCGTGGTTACCAAGCTGTCCGCTGTCATGGCCGCTGTGTTTTGTTGTTTGGCGGTAATCGACAAGAAAGTGAGATTCTTCGAAAAAGAACTTGTTCACCTGCCCGATTTACCGTTCTTTATTGGTTTAGTCTCAAGATTTTTGAAACTGAAACGCCAACAGACTTGGTGAAGGTTTTTTGGACTCGGGTTTCTGGATCAAACACCAGCTGAAATCGCCATGGTTCAAATATCTCTCCTTAGGAGCGAGGTCATCAAACATGTTTGCGAGCGATGTTATCGCACTGGGCCTCAAGTCTTGTTACTACAATTCAGAAGTCATCTCCAGTGGATTTAAGTTTGAAAGTTGTCTTTGATGGATTACCTTACAACGTCTTCATGTAACTTTTAAATGGT
Organism: Porites divaricata; assembly: GCA_038088405.1. Lineage (NCBI taxonomy): Eukaryota > Metazoa > Cnidaria > Anthozoa > Scleractinia > Poritidae > Porites > Porites divaricata. The sequence continues at coordinate 2,362,733 of JBBMOI010000008.1, forward strand.
TTGCAGAGACGATTAAATTTGCGGTGGAAAATCTAAGGTGACAATTTTTTGCTAAGAAGAAAATTTCTGTATATTGGTATCCAATAAGCAGTCATGGAACTCGAGGATTTAGAAAAGAATTTAACTGAGGATACACTTGGGATGGGATGGGAAGATAAAAACGATCAAACAACAGATCGTGATATGAATGGCGAAGTGACCCATGATTCTGGTGACAAATTTCAACAGAACCAGTGGCAATTTTCAGATGAAGGTAAGAGTACACAGGAGTGTTTCACTAGAAGTTTCACCCATGTTAAGTGAGAATCAAAAGTAGCCAGGATGCAGTTGTTAAAATCTACTCAGAGCTAAGACAGCCAGCCTGTGCGGCCAAGTGTCTCCTGGGGTTGGTACGTGGAGGGGGGGGGAGGGTTACTTTAGGAATTTTTGGGTGGGTATGTGATGCTGGGACCCTATACCATTGCTAGTTTAAGATAATTTTGCTACTCTATACTAGACTAGACTACTCGAATCCCCCCTATCCCAGAGTAGCAGTGTTTTCCAGAGACTGCTGAGGTCACTAGCACAGTCCAGCTTAAACAAAACCGATTTGGTTTTTTTATATTTTTGAGTGGCAATTCTCAATTTCCCTAGACTAAAATCTTTAAAGTGCATATGACATGAAATTTTTTTTTCTGTTTCTCGTAGTTTGATATGTCTAGAAAACGTCTCCGATTTTTAAATGCGGTCAAAATGTCTCTGGAGTCATCTTTTTCACGTTTGAAATATGCGCTTTCGGCTCTAAAGTATGTCCCTGGCATCGCGCGGCCAAAAATGTCACGTGGTACTGTTGTGATGTAGTATTGTGTACCCAAACCAGCATACAAATATGGCGGAGAAGAAGGAAAAGAAGAGAGGAGGTCGAAGATGTGTTGCTGGCTTTGCAATGAGTCTGACATCGAAGAATTGCTCACATCGGTCGACATTCTGATGCAGCTAAGTAATGAGACGGCCGCAAAGGTACACAATATTACGTCACATGATGTCACAATCAAGCTAAACCAGTCCCCAATCTCCGGGACTAATTTTAAGCAAAATAGAGCCATTTTTAAGTAAAAAAATATGGCTGTAAAGAAGTTTTCAGCGCTTTTTAAGACCAAAGTCGTTTTATGCACATATCAAACTACGAAAAACAAGGGAAAAAAATTTGGTGTCATATGCACTTTAACCAACTGATCAGTTTTCTGGAAAATGATACTATTCTAAACCCAAACTCTTTGATTAATATACCCCATCCCAGAGTAAACTGATTGAAAACCACACCCTTCATAGCAGCACATACCTATGTAGCCCCTATAGGGCAGTACCCCCACCCCCCCCCCCCCTAACAGGAGTGTCCCAGGTATGGGTAGTTTTTTGGTGTTATGGACAGGTACAATCACCAAATGATGTAATACATGAAAAGATTGAAAAGAGAATGAAGAATACCCACACAACACAACAAAAGCAACGCAACAATGATCACTCACTACACCAAGAGACACCCCAGGTATGCAAAAAAATAGCTCTTGGTCTCTCCAGATTTCCTAGATAAAAGTACCATGACTACAGTACAAAGTTTTAGCAGGGTGGGCATCTGGGTGTCTGATCTGGCTATAACTGTAAAAAAGTGTTTGGGATTTGACATTATTTTCCTTGTGTTTACAATGCTATTGTGTTTCTATATCTAACTGCACAGTAAATTTGGGATTCATATAAGGTGCCAATAAACCAACACATAAAGCTGAATGTCTCCCATTTTTAAAATTTCCACCTACTTTCAAATTAGGAGAATCCTACGAGTAAGAGATTGAACTGTTGGCAATTGTTTGGGAACTCTTGTCTCTTTTGTCTATGGACTTACATGTAGATGAAATTAATCAGCTGGTTATTGTAAAAAAAATTCCTGCCACAGGACCAATTGAGTATGAGAGTGATCCTTCATCTGACATTGACAAGAATTACTTCAGTGATCAAGAATCACTCACTGGGTAAGTGGTCCCTCAGACTACCAAGCACTATCCCATTTGGAAGTCTTACTCTTTAGGACAACTTACTGAAAGTGTGTTCCCTGATTTGTCTGGTCAAATCAACATATTCTGTTTGCAAGTTTGAGTAAGAGTGTGTGAAAATGCTAACTTGCTCTCAGACCAGTAGCAGCAGGTTTAACCTATTTCCTTACAAATTTTTGTACCAATTGCATTTCCAGTTTAGTGTTACAGTCAAACTTTCTTCTTTAATACGGATACTAAGCGATAGAGCCAACACTGTCTGAGTTACAGAGGGGTCTGTATTACAGTCACACTTCCTTAATGCAGACACACTGAAGGGACAAAACCAAGTGTCAACATAATTACAGAGATGTCTATATTACAGTCAAACCTCATTTATTTGCTTGGTAATAAACTATACTTCATTTATATAATTTGATTTTATAGGAGTATGGATGGAGTAGAGGAAGATGAATATACATCTGATCCCATTGCACAACAAACAAGACAGGTCGGAGTTTTCCCTTGACAGACATTGAATCTCTAGGTGGCCTAGATATATCAATAAATTGATGGACTAGATGTTCCGACATTTATAAACCCTCTTGATGTTTTTTTGATAGTTTTCTAGAGGTTGTTACAAAAATGAAAATAGATGCCTCTCTCTTTTAAATGTCTCTTACTCATCAAGAGCTCCCTCTTGGACCCCAAAATTGAAATCCCCCCCCCCCCCTGGTGTTTATTAGATCATTTATGGTCACTCTATATCATTCTGCAGGAGAAAATGCAGCGTTTAGCTCTGAGGCGTCATCTTGATCAACTAAGTGAACAAGTCCTAGAGAAGGGTTACCTAGTGTCACAGTTTCGGTAATTACTCACATAAAAATATTATGTCAGCAGGGTGCCAAGAAAGTTACTTCTACAGCTTGTTCTTCGGGCAAGCTGTAGCTAGCATGTTCTTGGTCAATAGTCATTTTAACTAGCTCAAAAAACATGTTTATGGCAGCAGGAGTGATTGTGGTTCTTCTGTAATTTGAATACCCCCAAAAAACATGCCGGTTGGGCAAGTTAAGAACAGAATTCATTACAAAGATTGCAAAATCCGCTTACCCAGGCTATTGTACACAACTTTCTTTGCATGCTGTCAACTGTCATTTAAAGGCTGGAGAATCAACTTAAATTAATGAGAATGCAAGTTACACTTGACCAGACTTTACTTATGAATTTTGTGTCACAAACTAACAATAAGGACTCACAGTCATGAACGTAATTCATATCTAAAATGTGAGTGCCATTAACCCTTTAAACCCTAACATCAAAATTCAAATTCTCATTTGTTATCCCTATACTTTTTGAATAGAAATAGTGGGGAGAATTTGTTGAAGTATCAATTAGGTTCATGTTGTGTGATCATGTCCTTAATTCTCATGACCACTCTGTTTTATTAAGCTGTGATATTACAAGGAGAAATTTGATGCCCAACACTCTTAGGACTTATAGGGTTAACCCCAACACCCCAGAGTTGTTGTGGACATCTTTCAATGAGCACATCACAGGTAACATTGTCGAAGGTTTGGTGCTATTTTTGAAAAATAGTGTATAAATCTGAAAGAACATGGAGTGGAGTCATCAAAACCACAGCAATCCATAACTTGCTAGTTTTTTTCTTACAGTGAGGAACTGAAAAATTGCCAGGAACACGTAGAGAAACTACAACAAGATAAAGATGCAGTCAGCAAGGAGATTGAAGAAGCACAGTCTCAAACCAATATGTAAGCAAGGGTGCTGCTTCAAACTTTATTGTGCTTGTTCCTTCTCATTCAGTTTATCCAATGTTGGCAATTTTCTCTGGAGTTGAATTCTAGAAGACTCTATCAAAGCTGAGAAAAAAAAAAAGAAAGTCGTCGTCTCATGTTCACGTCCTCCACAAAACATGAAATTAGGCATTTTCATATCTTAGTTGGCAGTGACGGCAAAGAAATGTGCAAAAAAGCATGATGCACATGCAGAGCTGTTGTTTTGCCACTCTCGTTGATGTTGCCGTCATCATTACTTAAGCTCCCTAATATTTACAGATGTAGAGTGTACTTGCTTAATATTATTATACTGTACTCCTACATAATAAACTTTATTTGGTACGTACCTGTGTTTAATCTTATTTGTTGCAACAGGGCATCACTACACAGACTGCAGGCTTATCACTCCAAACTCTGTGCAGAGATAGATGCTGAAAATGATGTGCAGAAAGAAATTTTACAGAGGCTTCAAGAGGCAGAGTAAGCAACTATATAACATGCAAGTAAAGAATGATCGTATATTACAACCTTACAATATACGTGTTGCACACAAACCCATAACCACTTTACGACGCCTGCTTACTAATGTCAAGGACAAAGACAAACCGGAGGACAGACAGGGAGCAGTATACAAGATCAAATGCTGCGACTGCCAGGCTTCTTACATTGGTGAGACCGGCAGAAACCTTAGCACGCGACTGACCGAACACAAACGAGCAACGAGGAATGGTGACGTCAACAATCACATTGCTGAGCATCATTTACAGACGAAACATCAAATTGACTGGGACTCTGCGACATGTATAACGTATTCTACAGACTACCATCAACGTCTTACTTTGGAAAGCTGGTTCACTAACTCAGAACAGACGCCACTGAATCGTAGCCAACAGTTACCAGCGCCGTACAAACGACTTATTGACGGGATGAAGCGAAACTAACTACGAGAGATCGACTGGAGAACTGACAATTTGACTAACAATAGACGACTGCTTAACTGTGACAATAGACGGATCGAAACGCGCCAATTACTGATTACGAGTCTTCATAGCCAATGACATCGCGGCTTCACTGACAGACGACCAATAACATCTTGACTTTATTGACCAATCAGATCAATAACCAGAGTATATAATACCATCTACTGACGTGATACAACTCACTTTGACTCTGAAGATGACTACCGCACAGGTTGTCGAAACGTCAGTCACTGTCAACGACAACAGTCCTATTCAGGACTACGTTAACCCGGACGATCAAACTCAACCTACTTTTAAAGAATGATCATCGCAGTGAATTTTCCAATTTAAGCAATTGGAAAGAAGAAGCCTAAAAAAAATCAGGGCTTCAATGGGATTCAAACCCATGACCTCCGCGTTGCCGGTGCGTTGCTCTACCAACTGAGCTATGAAGCCACACATTGGGAGCGAGGTCAATTTATTGAGTTCATGTCTCCCGTGAGGAGTGAAATGATGTGAAGTATATGAAATAATTCATATTTCATATACTTCACAGAATTATTTCATATACTTCACATTATATAACATGCATGTGTAATATTTGGTGTATATGTCACACCCTATCCTGTGAAAACAGTTGGTATTTTGTAATGCCATCACCAGTTTCTGTGCAAAATGGTGTCTGTGGAACAACTGCAGAAATTCTATACTGATGATCATTCATTTGCCATACGACAGCCATTCAGCATTCTGCAAAATACCCCTGCTGTAAATTAATGATAAATGCATGCATTTAAAGTTACACTTTGTTGTTTCTGTTTGATATAGATTTGCCCTTGCTCAAGCCACTGTTGAACAAGGAAAGTTCCTTCTGGCGGGAAAGGAACTTGAAAAAGAAGAAAAACTTGTGGAGAAACAAAAAGCTGATGTGGCTGCTGTCCGACTGCGAAAGGAAAACATGAGTGCAGTTGTGTCCGAGAGAAGAAGAAGGGCAAGAGAAAAGTAGGAAACAATATTCACTGCTCCCTTTTTCAACTACTCCAATCAATTTAATTCCTGAAAGATTCTAGTCAACTCCCTTCATGGCGGACACTGTAGGGACCTCGAGTTAGTGTCCTCTTTAGCGAGAGTCCGTAATAGCAGCAGTTTATTTCAATTAAATGTCTGTGTTTTGTTTTTGCCGTGATTTAGCTACTGTCCATTTTATCGGGGTGTCGATTAATTCGGGGTGTCCTCAAGGCAAGAGTTGACTGTATTGTAATATACTGCAAAACATGTAAGACTAATTATTATTAACCCTTTAAACCCTAAGATCAAAATTTGAATTCTCATTTGTTGCCCCTATTCATTTCCTACCGAAGTAGTGGGGAGAAGTTGATAAAATATCAAGCAAATTCATCTTGTGTAATCATGTCCGTAATTCTCATGACCACTCTGTTTTATGAAGCATTGATGCTTTTATTTGAATAGCAACATACAATGTAGCAAATTTCCTCAAATCAAAAACTAGAACCACAGCTGGGAGAAGCCTTTTTTCAATATTTTATGGAAGAGAATTCTGGAGTTGTTTAGTCCATCCTTATCCCAGTTTCTGTCACTTTAGGAAAGAAGAGAGACTCTGGAAGCATAGTTGGGTGATTGTGAGATATTATTTATAAGTAGTTAGATTTCAGTGATGTGAAATTTATTATTTATTAACTGACCATGTATTAACCTACTGTTTCCCAACCACTTCTTTGGGAACCAAAACATGGCAGATGCCTAAAGGGGACTTGCTAAACAGCAACATTCATTGACCAACTAGAGAGCAGTGTGCGACAAATGCAGACTGCAGACTGACAGATAAACGAAGTAAACTCTGCTGTAGAATGCTCTAACAGATTCCCTATCCCTAAACTAGACTTTTATATGACTTAAACTTTAGGGATAGGGACTCTGTTTAAGCATTCCACAACAAAGTTTTCCTCGTTTACCTGCCAGTCTGCAAGTCAGCAGTCTGTGTTTGTCGCACACCAACTAGAGAGTGTCACTGGTCTTACGAGGCAGGATCTTGCATCTGTCACGGCCAACAGATGGGAATGGAACAGACTTATCAAATTGGTGTGTGGATGTACCCCTAAAGAGATGTAACTATGCATCAGTTATTTCATATCTTCACTTCATTCTTTGCAGGGAGCATATATCTGCTTTGCGAGACAGAGAAAGAAAACACAGACAAGCCATTGCTGCAGCAAAGCGCAACAGGGAACAAGCCTCCAAATTCCTCAAAGAGACAATGTCCAGGTATAAGTTGCAATTTTTTAAAAAATAATCACGGGTGAAAGACCTTCCCTCCCCCCCCCCCCCCCCTCATGGATGTGTAGGAGTATTGCATATCTAAGAGACCCCAGTAGGGTAGGGTAAAATTCTGACAAACAAAATGGCCTTGAAACTGTGACATAAGACTACATGAAATGGCCGCAAACAACATAAAGATGAGTTAAATACCTACAGGGACGTGCCGTTCTCCTCAAAATGTGAAACGACCATATTAAAATTCAGACTAGAGACATATGTTCTCTCTCCTAAGAGGCCGTATTTAACACAGTAGCACAGCAAACACGATTTTCTACTTTGTAATTTACTGCAATCTCCTCAAAAAGGTTGAGATTGTCTATGAAGCCTGTGTGTGATATCGTGGTAGGGTGTTGTGAATTTATCAGTAACAGTTCTTTGCTTTTTTTCGTAGAGTACGTCAAAAGGAAGCTGAGGAGGAAGAGAGATCACGTGAATACATGGAGGACAGAATGCAGGCAATACTGAGCCTCAAAGGAAACATAGAGACAAATAAGGTATGAAGTGGTAAATGTGCTATTTTGATAGCTCTAAAGACAGAGTTTTAAAAGCTTAGACTGGTATTGTATTATAAGTGACGTAGCTAACCTACAGGGGTTTAATAGTTGATTTTGCTATTGGCTTACTGACTTCTTTTCTTAATCCTCCCCAACGGGCACATACGTCTTTTGGGGGAATTCGAATTACAGAAGAACTGTAATCAATCCTGCTCTTCAAAAATTTTTTGGGGGCTAGTTGAAATGGCTTTTGGGCTAGTGGAATGGCAAGCTGCATAAAGTTCTGTCTTCTGTGTTCTGCTACACATGTACTGATCCATTGGACAGATGTAACTGCAGCAGGACTAGCTTTGCCAGTCAGTAGTCAAGAGCCCTCTATTGCAGAGCAGGGGATCATAGGTGGACCAATACTTTGGAATGAACATACTGCCTTTGCTTTGCAAATGCAAGACATTCATGCAGCTCAGATGACCATATGAAAGGGCCATCCCATCTCCTGTAGGAGGTATAAAAAGTTTCCCCAGTCGAGTACTTCAGTGCTAAATATATTGACACTCAAATTGAAGTGTGTTTGTTTTTATGTACATGTATAGTTGAACCTCTATTTAGCTGCCATGTACGATAAAGGGACAAAATGGCTGCTTTGTAATGGCTGGCTGCTAAATAATAAACAGTGATTTGCTGATTGTCTACCAGAACTCTAGTATTACCAGTCACTAATTAGAGGGTGGCTGCTAAAAAATAATAATAAAAGGCAATGTACTTGAGGTTTATCTGAAGACCTAATCAATATGTTTCTAGGAAAATCTCCGGGCTCTTCTAGCACGTGATTCTAAAATAAGGTTTGAGAAAGATGAGGAGGAACTCCAGGAAAGACAAGAGATTCTAGCACAAGGATTAAACCCTGATGAGGAACTGACGCGGAGAAAAAGGATCCGACAGTTTGAGAAGGACAAAGAGTAAGTATGGTTTTACATCACTAGTGAGTCTGTAAATTTTAAGTGCAGCCCCACAATAGTTTTTTTTCAAAAATGTAATAAAAATTTAAAATTCTTCCTTCTATTTGTTGCTGTTTGCAGAGCTTATGAGAGAAGACAGAGAGAGCGACAGGTATCAGCAATTATTACTATTTTGATTTTCTTTCTGACATTGTAATAAAATTTGTCATGGGTCTATGTACACTTTTACCCAGACCAACCTGAACATTTTATTATTTGCTAGGTTGAAATAGTGGATAACCTATTAAAAGAGGAAAAGCAAATGAAAAAGCGATACCAGCAGCAACCACAGCTGTGGCCGGAGAAACAGAGAGATAGGGTCAAGGTAATTAATGAGTGATTACTATTGATGCCGATGACAAAAGTGATGAAGACTATGATGTCATTGAAATCAGTGTAGTAGTCTTTTCAGAGCATCCTAACTTAAAGTCACAGCAATGAAGCAGTAAACTGTTAGTGTTTCTAGAATTTATAACATATTTTTATCCTGATTCCAGAACATTGTCAATGAAATGTATCCATAGACACCACACTACTGATGTTGATTGCAAAAGTGATAATTGGTCTAAAATGATGCCCTTGAAATCAGTGTAGTAGTTCTTTTAGAGTGTGCTAACTTAAAGTCAGAACAATGAAGCAGTATACACAATGATTTCTAGAATTTAAAATTTTTATCCTGATCCCAGAACATTGTCAATGAAATACATCCATAGGCACCAAAATTAGACACTAAAGGGACAGAGCTTAGTGTCCACATAATGGAAAAAAATCACAGCGATCGATGTCCATATTATAGAGCAAGGAACTGTATGAAGTTGGTGTAGAGAAAATTAACTGATCATAAACAAAAATCTGTTATAATTTTTTATTGCAGAGAATTAATAGAAGGCGTCCAAAGCCAAAGTTTTTCAAATCTACCAGTGGATCATCATCCGTGGAGTATAGTGCTGATGTTGAGGACACTGGGGTAGGGCTAAGGCTGTCATATCTTCATTATTGGGGGGGGGGGGGGGGCGGGGGGGTAATTTGCAATAATTGCTTAGATTATTATTTCAACTGCAATCATGAGCAGATCCTGAAAATTCAGAAAGGGGTGGCCAGGACACTTGCCCACTTGCCAGTCTATATAGATGCTTTTTATTTTTCTGAGAATTCTGTAAAACTAATACAAAATTTTAAAGAAAAAGCTGTGGCCATGGTCCCCTGGGCTCACCCCCAAATCTGCCCAGGCAATGATCATATCTTCATTTTAATAACATTCAAATCATAGTTTAAAAGCAACTCAAGTTTTCTTTACACAAATCAATTGCTAAAATGAAAGGAAGAAACCAACAAGATAGAAAATACTTCTTTTAAAAAAATTGAAACCCTTATCACATTCTTACAGCAGATGAATCAACAACACACAATCCAATAAAATACATATTCTCAGATTGGAAATTGATTTGCAGATGGCAAAACTGGGGTCACAGGGATCTTTTTAAAAATGTTTTTCAAATTATCATCATATATTTTTCTCATACTTTTATTTTCTTAAAGGAGACTGTTAGTTAAATGAGAATTTGCCTATGCGCTTTAAAAACTTAGTAGTCGTTTCAGTTGATCTGTTTACAGCCTTTTTAATGCTAAAAAGATGCTTGATGATTCCAGGGTCAACACACATCTGGAAAACTTGGTGCGGTATCTTCAGAAGGTGATGAGGATGATTTTTCACCGTATGGGGAGACAAGCCGAGATGAGGCTAAGGAAGGGTATTGAATACTTTTATTTACTTTTATTTACTTTTATTAGGCTATGTGCCTAAAGTCATCTTGCCTAAAGTTACGGTGCCCGAAACCGGAGTTAACCTGCCAGGTTAAAACAGGCTCCATTGTGCATCATTATTTACCATAATGTCTATACAGTGTTCTAGAAAGTTACAAACACAATTTAAAACCTTACAGTTTTATACTAACTGTAAGTATCTCTCTAGCAAAGAGTCTTCAAGGGAAGTAGATATGCCCTGAAATATGATTTATATCAATAATAAATGAAGCAGCAAATGTATGGATGTACCATCAAACAAAACTGAAATGATAAAAAAAAACCAGTACGAAAAGATGAACGGTAGACAATAAAATTCAGAAATAAAAATTGAATTATGTTGTTAACCAGTGTCATTTACAGCTATCAGCTTTGTAGTTTAGGCACACGGTAGTTTCTGCTGTACTGAGTTGAATATTGGCTGATTTGCATTTTGTATTCACTTATTGACTGTCCTCTGTAATCTCTTTGTTTTTAGTGACTCAGATGTGGAAGGAGAGGACTTGGCTCAACCAGAGTTTAGAGGACTGTGGGAGCAAGGTGTTCAAAAGGTTAGTTTGTAGATCTTGAAACAACATAAAGTCTAATTTTGTTACATTTCAGGAGCACCCAATGATGGTTTCCTCCTAAATACATTGAAAACACTTTTTAGGCTGTCCAGAGAACTTTTCAATCTCTAGAAATGCATTCTTAGTGGCACGTTAAAATTTGTATCTGTTTAGTCATCCTATACTAGGAGAACTTAAGTATTAAAATTACAAGGGCTTCACTTTTATTTTCCAAAAAATTTTAGATGCAATTGAACATTTTCCTCTCTCCATCACAATTTTGGAATCCTAAAAATTTAGGTTTCCTTTTTCTACAAAAATCAGCCTAACATGGGGAGTAAAGTGTGGGAAATTTATGAGATAAGCTTCAAAAATTGTACCTTAATGGAACGGTCATTTAGACATTTCCAGCCATCCCTAAGCAATAGAAAATTATAGGCAACATTTGCTTCTCTGAACAGATACTTCACAGAAAACACTTGTTGGGTGCCCCTGACATTTGTATGTGCAACTGCCATAGTATGGCAGGATGAAACTTGAACATTGTAGGAGTAGGTGAGAATGTTTGGCCCTGGATAGAGGGATAGAAGAGGAGAAACACAATACATGTGCTTGTTGTTTTCCTAGGAGGTAGTGGGGGTTGGGGGCTTATGTTTACCATCTGAGAGGTCTGTGTGGACAGCTTGTCTGCATTGTAGCAATAGGCTTAACCTTATTTTGGTCTGTTGCATTCAGGGATCCGATAAAAAGGAACACAGGTTCAAATTTACAAGTCACATGCCCAGTAAAATGGAACAGGTAAATTTAGTTGAAAAAATATATTAATAATGTCATCCAGAATTGCTGGATTGGTTAGTTTTTAACTTTGGTGTACTGTAGAATGTAACAGTGAACTTGCATGGAGCATTTAAGTAGCATACAGCATCTATAAACAGCATTCAGCTTCCAACTAGCATATAATGATATAAACTACATCCAATCAACATTCAGCATTAAACTAGCATTTGTCATTTAAATTAACTGAACCATGTAGACAAGTATTCAGCTTGATCCAGCTTTAACCAGTTGGCAGAATATTTCGACACCAAAAGACAGCCTTTATACTAAAAACTGCTGTTATATGCATATCTGTGACATATGGCACTCACCACCTCACTCACCCCCCTTCATTCAAAGTTGTTCCTCTGAGGTTTGAATATGGTCTTGTATTATGAGCAACTTTGATAAGGGGGGGATCACAAGCACAAGATCATAAGCAGTTCTTTGTTTCATAGGAAATGATGGAGAGAGCTCTCATGAAGCAAAGAGCTGGAATAGTACAGAAACAGGTTGCTGCAGGAAGAGAATTCAAGGTGAGTAATTAATTGAAAGAAGGTTTTTTTCTTTTTTGGATTGCTGGTGTTAATTTGTTTTCTTGAAGTTCTAACTTACTTGTGTTATTGTCTAAGCCTCATTTATGACAATCAGTGTGATTTTTTTCCGAAAATGTTAGGTTTTCCCGTAGTTAACAATTCAGTCTTGTAATAATGAATGGGTCTTGGCTTATAGCCAGGTGTTTTTGATTTATTTTTGGTTCTCGTTATGCCGAGTCTACATGTTCAAAGTTTGGGGTCTCGGCTTATAGCCAAATAAATATGGTAAGAGCAATATTGAATGTAAAATTTAGTATTGCGTATTTTCTTTGCATTGTTAATCCTTGGTTTTTTTTGCTTGTAGGGTTGTGCATTTTACAGCAAACCTGAAGTAATTGTATTCAAGGTTTGTTAACCGTTAACTCTGTGCCTGTTCATCTTTACTTCCATTCTCTTGAAAATTTTAGTGACACACACATTGCTTCATCTTTATGTTTTTCTTTGCCAGGACTTTGATGTTGGGAAATCATACAAGAAGAAAATTCTGCTGACAAACATCTCTTACACTCAGAATTACTGCAAATATGTTGGAATGTCCCACTTACTGAAAGATTTTATTGAAGTGTTGTAAGTAGTCAACAGTAAAAGAACTTTTTGCAGTGGCACAAAAGGACTGATGGTTAATTTTTAGCTCAGTTGTGAAGCAAATGTGATGCGACTTTTTGCATTTATTTCACAACATTACTAACTCTCAAGGAGCAGTGTCTTCCACTGGATTATGTTAGCAATAGTCTAAAATGTGTTGTTGTTGGTTAACTCAATTTTTTTCATTTTCTTCTATATTTTTTCTCTCAGTTTTGATCCTCCCGGTGTCATGTCAGCTGGACTCACTTGTGATTTTGCAGTCACTTTTAAGCCCATGGTGAGTTGATTTTTGAAAACAAAATTGTAAAATTTTTCAATCTAATTAAACTAAAGTCTCCAGTTGTTTAAAAAGTGGATAGCGCTATCCACTGTATAAATCACTATCCAACAGATAAGTGTTAGGGAAATCAATTGCACTATCCAGTGGATAGTGATTTATCTGGTGGATGGCTCTATACAACTTTTGAACAACTGGGGCCAGGTCATTTCTTGTGCATAGCATATCATATTGCTTGCCAGCATATTCCAGTTTGCCATTAATGAATCCTATTTTTTGTTCAGGACTTTAAGTGTCATCTTTATGGTAACCTGGTTATTGACTCTTTCCAACCTGTTTGGGGAATAAGTACCGTTTGATGCATTCTCATCAAATCCTTTGCTCCCTAAATTTCATGCACAGTTTATCAGAAAAGATAGCAGCCCTATTGTACCCCCTTGTAGGATGATGCAGCTTGTATCTCAAAAAATCGTTTATATTGCTGTTTCTTTTTTCTTTTAAATGTTCACATTGATTGCAGTTGAATGAAGATTTGGAAGGTCACATTGACTTTCTCGCACAAACTGGACCATTTTCAGTTCCCATTAGATGTGTAACAAAGAAATGCCAGGTATTTAGTTACCATAATCACCATCTTACATCTTAACCCTTCAAGTCCCAATAGTGTCCAAGATCAATCTTTTCCTTACAGTTATCCATACACTGTAAAGAGATAAGTTATGAGAATCAATAAAATGATCACCCAAGAGAAAATACTTTGATCTTTGAACAAATTCTCTCAACTAATTCTTTAAGGAAATGTATTGAGATCAGTTTGGAGAATTTGTATGTGGATTCTGGGGCTTAAAGGGTTAAGGTTATTCCCTTGTTTTGCACTGCGCATCAACCACTGCGTATAACATTGCAGCTTCAAAGATGGCAGTGATTTTCACTGGTTGCCTAGAGGGAGGTATAAAAGGCCCCTTTTGTAGTGAAAATGCTTTTTATAGCAATTTTGATAACTCTTCCCTGCTAAAAAGGTGCTCGTCTTGAATCTCATCCCAGTCCCTTCGTGCAAAATGATCGTTTGAAATTGTCCCCTTGGTATCTTTTTGCGGTGAAACGAGAACGGTGACCCTCTTTTATTGGTGTTTTTTACTCATTTGATTATGGCTACACGTAAAAAGAATATATCTTAGTAGAAGAAAATCTGGATCGTAGATCAGTTTTTTATTATTTAGATATGAATGACGTGAAACTCCGCATTTAGAGCCACAGAGAAGGGTGAGATAATGTTAAAACTGTCCACTTCTATACACTTTTTACAAAATCGGGTAATTTGAAGTCACTTTGTTGAAAAATTGTAGCCCAGGAAAACAAACGGGCTCTAGGTTTTAGTAAGATTTATAGTTTTTGCTATAGGATAAGAATTTTTGACGGTTCAAGTTTTGCCGAGGAACATTTTGCGCTCAACTGGGAAAAACCACTTAGATTAACGGGTTCACAGGGCGAAAACAAGCATGGTGACCCCAAAAATTTATTGCAGTTTTTCAATGTCCTCTATATGGCTGTCAGTTGTGTTTACTTTGAAAAAAAATGTAGGAAGTACATCCCTTTCAAGGAAATTACCTTAATAAACAGTGAACTTCTTGATGTGTCGTTCCAGAAAATCTCCATACTGAAGGGACTGAAAATCCTGTGCAAGATCAAACTGTTAAAAGGGTGACCGGTCGTTTCGCTAACGTCTTATGTCGTTCCTCCAAGAAGCGAAACGAGCGCTGTGCATGTATATGCTTCGTTGTCTCAGCCATGATACAAAACGTGCGATACGCATGTATATACCTCGTTCTTTCAGCCACTTATCAGGCGAAAGCAGTTGAGGAACTGACACCACACGTATACGAAACGACTTCACAAGTTGGCGAAGAGGACGTTGGTGAAACAACTCGTAGGCGAAACGACCGTAAACCGTTAAAAGAAATTTATGAATTTGAAGAGGGCTGGGGGTCTTAAAAAGCCCTTCAGGGGTGTGGTATTTATATTTTTCAAAATGGGTGCCTCTATAAGAAGAACACCTTCAATTAAGGACGCGTTGGGGCCTGCCGTTCTTTCATCATTCTATTCGACTCTCTGTACAGACATCATGTGAATGAAATATTCAGTTCAAAAATTTAAACTGAAGTTTCTTGACATTTTTGTTTTTCATTCTTATTGCTACAGATTTCTGTGGATGTCACTGAGGTAGAGTTTGGTAGTCAAGTTTTGGGAGAAACAAGAAGGCGAATCATCAATGTTACGAACAACGGAGCACTGGGAACAGAGTTTATTTTTAAAAAGATAACAGGTATTCGCTGATGTTGTAAAAAAATGCATGGTGTGACTTGTAGTGTGACGAACTGTACTTTATTGCGTGACAGAATGTTCGTAGAAAACTGTGATGATTTCTTCCGCTACAGGATGTTTTGGATAATATTATTTGTATGACCGATTGTAAAATTTTGCTGTGTGTGAGGATACACTAACGGCATCTTATTTCTTGAAAACCAAAACGGAAAGTTGGGAATTTAAAAAAAAAAACATATTTGCATGTCACAGTTAAGTATTCAAATATAAGCTCTGTCCAAATGGATGAAATCAAGTGTAATTCTTAAGGAAAGAATTCGTTGGCATAATGGAATTTTCCCGTTTTGCTTTTCTAGGTTTGGCAAGGTCAGCTTCAACTTCGGAACTAAGTTCCATTGGTGGAATGGTAATAATTGCGTTGTGCGTTTTTGACCACTGTTTGGCCAACATGGCTGGATATTGGCCAAGTTCTTTTTTGCGTAATTATGGACGGAGGTGAAGTCGATGTCAATAAATAATGGTAATAGGACTGAGTGGAGTCCAATTCGGTATGTAATCATACGAGTGATTAACAAAATCGGACTACCGCCTAGCGGGAGCCCGATTTGTTTATTCACGAGTATGACTACAGACCGAATTGGACGACACGAAGTTCTGTTACGAATTAATCATAACTATAACAAAATTTGTGATATTTTAGGCTTTTTTTCTAATTAAAACACAAGAAAGTCCGAAAGTTATTTGCTAGCAGTGAAAAAAAGCCATTCAAGCGTGCGCTGCGATGGCGCGTACTGTTCTATTAGTGCTGAAACCAGAATTTTGTTGTACTTATGATTAAAACACAAAAAGGAATGAGGCCAATATATAGCCCTCTTGACCGAACAAGCTTGGTCAGTAAAGGATATATTATATGGCCAAAAAGTGAACTTTTTCCTTGCGGGAACAACGCGGGAAATCCCTAGCAGGCAAGATGGGCCCATCTCGCCCGCTTGGGTAGCCAATCAGAATGCAGGATTGACTTCATCTTGCCCGCTCGTGGATTCCGCATAATAAACTAAAGTAGGGCAATTTTCGTATGACCTTGAAATGAAAACGCGCGAACAAAACAGAAACAGCAAACGAACGGAAATAGAGCGATTTGATTGGTTTATCGAACGGATAAAACGCGCGTGGCATTTGGTGGGTTAAGCGAACGCTCAGGTGAAAAAACTTCATGCCCGAGAACTTTCTATAAATCAATCGATACTTTGCTTTGACGTCAGACTGCAACACGATTGGCCAATCGAACAATGCCGTCTCCACATTAGGGTTTTCTTCGGCGGGTAAACGAAGAGTCCATGTTTTGATCTTTTCATCCATTGGCTGATAAAACAAATAACGAACACTTACCGAAACCATTTTTCAAGGTCATACGAAAATCGCTTTAATAGATATTGAATGGTTTTGAGGACAAGAGTTTTAGGTTGTTTATACAAATACTAATAGTTTGATTGTAACTTTTCTCTCAGACTGTTACTGATGGTGGACAGCCAGATTATAATCAAACAAATGGTGAACTACAGAATTTGGAGGGAATGGCAGAGGATGTTAAAGAAGCGCAAGGTGGCGGTACGACAGAAGTAACTGGAAATGTGGAACAAGAAGGTCCTACAAAAAGTCTGTTTTTGGCTCCTTCTTGCGTGAATATATTGACACAATCTTTGCACTTTTCCACCTTTCACCCAGTGAAAGAAAAACAAAAGACATCTAAATAGTATCTCACAAATGCAGTGCTCCACTATGCCCCTTTCACTCACTCACTGTCATATTGAAAGGGTTTGATAAACTTGCCTTGTTTCATTTTGTAGTCAAAACAAAATGAAAATTTACAAGGGTTGGTCTCCTGTTGGTGTTGCCTTCTGACTTAAAATTAGCATAGTCTAAAAGCTGTCAATTTTTAGAACACTGATAGATTGATCTCCAGCATTCGTTCAAGTGTTTTTCTAAATTTGTTCATTCCCCACTCCACAGAAGGCGAAAGTCCAGAGAAGGGCCCAGACCCCCAAACCGGGAGTGAAGTTAAGTGTGAGGAAGGAATGGGCACAACCGAGGGTGATGCTTCAGCAGCACCAGAGGGAACTGGGGACGAACAAGAAGGTTTTGTAGACAATCTCCGATACTTTTTCTTGGTAATATTCCACGCTGTGGTTGCTAGCAGTGTGATATAAAGTAACGGTAACATCTTTTTCAATGGTACGCATATTTCTAAACCAAAGCAGTACTTTACAGTTATTGAGTTTTCGTTGACATTCATGATAATGAATATCAACCTCAGTTTGCGTTTTGTCTCAAGGTATGGTTTGATTATATTTCAGTGGAGCTTGTTCCTGCTGTATCTGCATCATCACTAGTCCCAACCGAAGTGTCTATATTAGAGGGCCTAAGGGTTGGAAAGGTCAGTAACAACCATGACTTCGGCTAACCGCTGCACCATTCTTGGTTAATAGATGGTACAAAAGTTGATAAATTATTAAAGTCATCATAATGCATATCCGACAACGTTTCTGGTTTTTCCCACTTGAATAATGACCTGTTCTGACATACGTCTTTTCTAAAAAGAAAAATTATTTGTAGACCTGTTTACGTGCAGAATTTTATTGTCGAGCGTCCAGCTTTCGATAATGATCCTAGCAGTGTGCGGAACGCGCGCCAGATAATTGTCATAATTAGAGTAGTGTAGGAGCTGCTCGTAAGGTCTCTCCTAATTGGTCGCAGTAAACAATGACATGTCATTCTTTCAATTGTTTTAGTATTGTATGGGGTCAGGGTTAGGCACTATTGGTGACTGCTCTTCCAAGCAGCTGCTACCGTGACATGATCCGATAATTATGAACCTGGTAAATGGCCCATCCAGCTATGAATCTCTGCGTAAATCAGTGTTTATAGTGACAAACTGGTGAATGAGATGCCATGAGTTTCGGCTTAATTGTTATTTGTCCCATCACTTATTGATAATTTCTTTATTAAAGATGATTTTCTATTTACTTTATTATTTCCTTTATGTTTTATCATCAGCTTATCTCTGGTGAAATTGTACCATTTTCAATAGTCCAGCTGGAGGTGATATTTAACCCTCTCAAGCCAGGAAATGCAGTCGCAGAATTTGAGATTTCCTTTTCTGACCCTCTGTCGCCACCCGTAAGTAGAAAACACGAAGACAAGTTATGGAGCAGTCTCCAAAAACCTTGCTTTAAGGTGCTATGGTGCAAAGATATTACTGTTTGAGGTCAATTCTGTGCTAAAGTCATTACTTACTAATTAGTGCGTTTCACCATACACAAATGCTCTTGTAGAGTTAAGAAGAAGATATCAAACAAATTTCGTCAGGGAAAAATAATTCTATTTTTTCGGTGATTTTTTGCAGGCGTATAGCATTGAAGCTTGAAAAAGTTGGCCCAACGAAGAGTCCATGTTTTGATCTTTTCATCCATTGACTGATAAATCAAATAAAGCTTATCGAAACCATTTTTCAAGGTCATACGAAAATCGCTCTATCGATCTCATAGACTTTTACAGTACCAGCACACTCATATGCTTCTGTGATAGAGATTCTTCTCAGTAGCCAAGGAATGATGATCGATGTTTTTGTCATGTGTTTGCTCTGAATCTAACCAATTTCCTAACCCAACAGTAGTTTCCCAAGGATCTCAGAAAGCCCAGCACTTGAATTTAAGGCACAAACCTCACTGATTGAGTTAATTTTTTCTGGTTTTCCGACAGATAATGATCCGTGCTAGAGGTACAGGGATTGATGTACCTGTCTGGGTGCAACGAGAGGTACCCTTGTCAGTCTTTATATCGTTTTCTTATTGGTTTCCCGACACAAACAGTTTGATATTTTCTCTACCAGAGCAAAACTTGACACTTTTGCCTTGGTGATGTGTCCTTAATCAGCAAGAGATTTAAGGAATTATTGTTATTTTTTAATTTTTCAAAACGGGACATTCCATAACACGCGAACTGTTCCACTTATACGAGCATTTCAGCTGCGTCTTAGCTTAGTAGCATCATATCAAGACACGGAGACACTTTTGTGCCATTTATACGGGAAGTTTGCGTCTTATTTCAGACGCGACTTCCGAAAGACGCGTCCCATTTCTTCGTATCTACATGTGTGTGACTAGGAGCTTGTTTGGCAAAGGTTTTGACATGTACTGCCGTTCTGAGGAGATAAAATCCTATCGTGTGATTAGTCAAATTAAACCTCCTTAGCACTACTTTCATATTGTTTCCACTGCTACTTGATTTTATTATTTTACAACATGAAAATTGGGATTTAACTTGAATTTTTTTTGACGATTATTGAAGTTGAGAAGGCTTAACAAACGCTTTGTTTGGTCAACAGGTTGTAGATTTGAAGATGTGTATGTATGACAGACTCTATCAAGATGCAATTCTCGTCAACAACAGGTGATTTCAGCTGTCGTTTAATTTATGAAACAAGGCATTGAGCTTTCACAAATTAACGGTTTTATGTATCTCCACAGAGCCACATCGGCTCTTAGGTTGAAGTTTGAAGTGTGTAAAGAACTCAGAAGTCATCTGGAGCTTCTCCCGAAGACAGCCTACATCCAGGCTGAGTCACAATTTTCTGCCCAGCTTAAGTTTCTTCCCAGGTGAAAACTGTTTTTCTGTGAGTAAAATGGAGGGATATAATTGTTTTCAATGTACGTGTGTCGACTGTTGCGACATGTGTCGAAAGACTAAACAAGTAATTATTCTGACCAATCACGCAAGTTATGGAAAAGGCGATAAACCAATCAGATCTCGAAGCTGTTGCATGCAACCGGCGAAAAGCGGGGGTAAACGAGTGCGAGCACGTCGCGATTGGTTTTGATTTGACTTCTGATTGGTTAAATGCATAAAAATGAAATCGTGTAATAATGCAAATACCAAAGAAAGCGCAAAAATTTCATTCAGTACTCAGCCTAAACTATACGATTGCGAATTGCCATCAAACTGCCCACTAAAAGCGCTAAAATCGTTGAATAAAAATGGTTTCAAGTAGAAAATACTTCAATTCTTTCCTTTTTCTTTTCTTGTTTGGACAAATGTTTTGTCTCCGTCACCCCCAGAATCATTAAGAAAGAAAATTTAGAAATTTACCTGTAGTTATAACTTTTGAGTTTTTGAACAAAATTTAGTATGGTTTGACCTTTCAGATAAAACCTCCTTAGCGGTACCTTTTGAATGGTGCTCTTTGTTACTCAGTATTTCACAAAATGAAATTTGGTTCTTTCTCAGGAATTTGCTTTAGATACCTCTTCAATTGTGTTGCCTAGTCAGTTTTTGTTTTGAATGGTCGTTTCGCTGCAAAGTCGTTTTGCTGCATCATAAAGTCGATTCGCTGCAACCAACTATTTGTATTAAACAGTTTAAAACAATTTAGAATGAACTACGAACGTGTAATAACGAGTTAAGAGAGCGAAACGACTTTATAACTTTGCAGCGAAACGACTTTCAGTGACATTAAACTTATACCTACCTCAACTGATTGTAGGCAAACCTTACCAGATGACTGTCCTACATACTTCGACCGTGAAACCAGATTACTGGAGGCACCAATGGTAATAAGAGTGGCAGATCAGGTATCTTATCTCCCTCCATTTGTGGCTTGGTTCCTTTTTCACCAATCTAAAATCAGATTCTGTGATTCAGAACGCGTTCTTTTCTTGTTGTTGTTGTTTTGAATAAATGGTCCACGTCTTTGGTAAGATTGTTTACGTTGCGACTCTCGTTTCAAATTGTCCAGCGAACTAGTTTTTGATTATTTACACGAAGTCTTTTAGATGCCTTTTATTGTACCAATGTTATAGTATACTGCCGAGATGTATTCTTTTAGATCTCTTTTAGAATTTGTGATAACAATTTCTTCCATGTCTTTACGCTTCGGGGCAAGCTAAATTCAAAACTGTAGGTGTGAAAATGGCGGGAAATAATGTTTACGAGGAACTTTCTGCCATACACGTTTATCGTTGACAGAGTTTTTTTAACCTTTTTGTACGGGTGGTTTTGTTTGCAGACTCGCCCGGTTCCCTTCAAAGTCAGAGCTGTAGTGACGTCATCAGACATAGAATTCAACATGCAAGATATTGATTTTGGTTTCTGTACAGTTTATGAATCTGTGCGTCGAACGGTCACCATAACAAACAAGTCCGTACTTCCACAACCTTTTGGCTTCTGTGGAGTACCCGATGTAAGTGAAATTACTTTCCAAGAATGAGATTGTTTCGTCCCACGAAGGGTAATCCGCATTCCGGAATCCGGAAAATTTTTTTCTTGGCGTGGAATTCCAGAATCGAGGGTTTTGGAATCAAGAATTCAGCTCAAGGAATCCGGAATCCACAGCCTGGAATCCAGAGTCCAAAGCTGAAGAGTTCAGAAAGTTAATCACAGATTACAGTCGGATTAGGGTCCTTTTCAATGACTGAATGAATGAACATTTTAAGATAAAATTTACTCCATGTTAACCGCGAGGTACAGTTAAACCTCCCCCCATTACGGACAGTTCTGTCGGTCTTAAACATGCCAAACCTATAATCAGGCTTCGTAGAGTCTTGAATTTTTGAAAAAGTCTGAAATTTGCTTAGCAATTTTCCAGACTTGAAAAAAGACAGGAAATGGAGATTAAGTCTTGAGAAATGGTAAAAAGTCTTGATTTTTTTTTCAAAGCTACAACGAGTGCTTTAGTTATAAGTGAAATTCTTTTCGTTTTAGTGAAATCTTATTCAATCTCGCCCGTACATTTTCAGCACATCATGAAAAAGGCTTTGTTCCTGCGATTTTTAGAAAAACGCAGGAATGTATTGATCACTAGATTTGATAACCTTGAGGCTGGAAAAAGAAATTATTTATTTGGAAAAAAGTCGGGAAAAAGTCTTGAACTTTGGATCCCAAAATTTGTACGAACCCTGTATAATTCTTCTTTTATAAGACGGTCACTTCTGTAAAGCAGACGTATGGCTCTCGCTCCTTGCTGTTGCGAGTGAGACTGGGTCTGTGTTGTGTCTCATTTGCATTGTGGGACTGTTTGAAGGACGAATTGTGACCCAGCTCCCGCGCAACCTCGTAATAGCCAATAAAATAAGCGATAGCATCCTCAAAACAGTCCCATAATGCAATTCGACACAACACCGCCCCAGTCTCACGCGCAAATTCAAAATGGCCAATTCATCCAATTTCACATAGACCACAATACACCTTGCTTAAGCCCCACAAATTTTGCTTAACCATTTTTTCCGATTTCTCCTCGGTATTACGGTCGTCCCAAGAGAATTCGATGAAATTGGTTTTGCTAAATTTTGGGGGGTAACCAAGGTGTATTATGGTCGTCATGAAAATCAGGTGAATTAAAGAGGTTTGAATGTTACTAGATGAGACGTCTAATCTTATTCCGTACTTGTTGTAGACGGTTGATGTTCAGCCTAATGATGGGTTTGGTACATTGTTACCACTAGAGAGTTTTGATCTGGATATCATGTTCAATGCTAAAAAAGCCAAGGTGAGTACTGCAGCCGTTTCTTTCAGTTGGTCCTAAGGTTTATAGTAATTTAAATAAAGATGCACTTTAAAGTTTACCCTAACCTGTGTTGTTGTTGTTTATTCAGGAATACGAGTTTGCCCTACCCTGTGTTTTTGTAGTTGTTTACTCAAGAATACGAACTTGACCTAGCCTGTGTTGTTGTTGTGTATTCAGGAATACGAGTTTGATCTAACCTGTTTTGTTGCTGTCTTTGTTGTTTTTTATGCAGGAATACGAGTTTGCCTAACCCGTGTTGTTGTTTTTGTTTATTCAGGAATACGAGTTTGCACTACCCTGTGTTTTTGTAGTTGTTTACTCAAGAATACAAACTTGACCTAACCTGTGTTGTTGTTATGTATTCAGGAATACGAGTTTGATCTAACCTGTTTTGTTGCTGTTGTCTTTGTTGTTGCTTATGCAGGAATACGAGTTTGACCTAACCTGTAAAACAGGAATCGGTCGTGAGTTCAAGATTCATTGTCGAGCCGTTGGCGTTCTTCCGCCACTGGAGCTGTCCCACTCTGTGATAAAAATGAAAGCCACCGCCGTTAGTGACACGTGCTCTGCTCATATTGAAGTCATCAATTCACACACCAGCGCCAATGAATTCACTCATCCTGTGCCAAGAATTGGTTCAGGGCCCATTGTTGAGGTGGGCCCAACGTCGTTTGAATTTGTGGTCCCTGCCGGTGCACCACTGACCGTGTCTCCAGCTGTTGGCACGGTCAATCCTGGCGAGGTGAGATGCTTGTAATTTTCGCGCGAAAAACTCCAAATACACTTAAGATAATCTAGGTAAACGTTAACTGGATGTCAGCGGATTGACTCGGTACTTTGTTTCAGCGATGTTTGGTTCACGTGACTTTCACCCCTCGGGTGGATCCAAATATGGTGCGGTTGGAGGGCGTACGCATGATGGAGCGGGAAGCTGAAGCTGAGAGAAAGAGACTGGAACAGGCCTCGCCCCAAGACAAACCACAGGAACAACCCACTGGGCAG
This sequence comes from Porites divaricata, assembly GCA_038088405.1. Lineage (NCBI taxonomy): Eukaryota > Metazoa > Cnidaria > Anthozoa > Scleractinia > Poritidae > Porites > Porites divaricata. The sequence goes on from JBBMOI010000008.1 coordinate 2,386,833, forward strand.
GTGAGTCTGCAATCATGCCTCTTCTTTTTCAGCGGTCGCATATTGCAAGCATGCATAGCTCCCCCAAGACGAATTGAATGGAGCTGCTTAGAAATTGATCTGACTTGGGTCAAAGTGACTGTGCAATTGCAATTCAGTGGTGACCTTGTACGTTTAGCCTGCTTTATCTATTTCTTTTTCTAAAAAGGATCTTTAAAGTTTTTGAGTAACGATCTCGTGATGTTGTATTTCCTTTTTCCATGATCTGTGTCTTCAAGTCGCGCCCTGAAGTTCTCCGTTCTTAGCGACGGGTAACGAAGACTTACCTCTGTTATTAAAATCACCCATTTCTTAGTTTCTGATTAGATCACGTTTCAATGCTTTAAACAGAAAAAGAAGGGCGGTAAAGCTGTTCCCGCTGGTAAGAGCGCCAAGACATCACCAAAGCGAGGCAGTACACCGAGCGTTCCAAACCTGGCCACTAGTACCAAGACCCCCGTCAAAACCTTCACTTTTGATGACGTCATCGATGGGTGAGTTTACGATGCTCAGAAAATATTACAATCCTCTGTGTATTTTCGGTTTCTTTTGTCTTTGATAAGTGGAAAGATAAGCTCTTATCCTTTCAATGGTCACTTCAACAATGATCGTGACGTTCGACTCTTGCTGCTGGTTTTCATAAAGTGATGTCGTCGACTGGCGTTTATTTGCGACAGATGGTACGCCTTTAATACGGCTACGTACAGGGTGACAAGTTCTGCTCTTACGAGTAGATCACAATGTTTCCTTCCTTTCGGGCGCAAGGAAGAAGTTATCCTTCCCCCCGTGAGGATAATCGAATTCCGAAATTTGCAGTTTGTGTAGAAGGCCAAAAAAATGCTAGTTTGTTATTTCTTAATTATTTAGAGTATATATAGATGTGAATGTTGGTCTTACTTCTGTTGTTTTTGTAGTTGCTGAATTGTAATTCTACGTGAAATCTTTGTTGTAGGTCAAATGAATATGAATCTGCACACTTGGCTTTGCTGAGAACTTACCAGAACACATTTTCTCGTTTTGTGATTCCTTGCTTCGTAGCACCGGGACGTTGCACTGAACCAAATAGCCTTTCTTGCAGGTAAGTTCACACGTGGTACACCAAAAATGCACGGTTTCCGCTGTAGTAAGAGTTAATCAACGGTAAAACGGGCAACGAAAACGTGCAACTTGTTTTGCAACATTGCTGCAAAATGAGATGAAAACTGAGCGATGTGGTGCGTTTTACCACCAACGTTCAAACCTGTCTTGTAGCAAATCAGGTTGTTGCAGGTTGCGGAAAGTTGTTGCACAAAGTGGAGAGTAGTTCTACTTTTTTGCAACATAATCTGTACATGTTGCGCGTTTTACCGACCCAAGGCAAACTTGTTTTACAGCAAGTAACATAAATTCCGTGTATGGCGTGACTCCCGCGTAATTTTATCCAATCAGAAGTCAGTATTCACCCAATTTGCAGCAACTAGGTTCGAACGTGGGTGGTAAAGCCCCCAACGTCGCTTTTCATCACGTTCGGAGCAATGTTGCAGAACAAGTTGCACGTTTTTGTTGCCCGTTTTACCGTTGCTTTTGTACTGTTACGAGTTGCCGACATGAAGTAAAGATCTTTACCTTTTTCCTTTTCTAGACTTAGCTATTTTCAATTATTTCTCTTCTCCGCAGTGCACACAACTCTCTTTATCTGGAGGTACATTGTCCAGCTGTCAGGCCCCATTTGGTGGTGGTCTCGGATTGTGGAAGACCCATTTTAGACTACACCAATGTGTCCCTTGGTAAGAAGGACCGCACAAAGTTGTCAGTGCACAGAGAGCCCACTTAACAAATCGTCAATTTTCCATGGTCTATCTTATCGACAAGAGAAATGAAGTTAAAATGTTCAAAACTCAAGTGGAACTTCACTGCAAAGTTTTGAACATTTTACCAACATCATTCCTTTGGTCGATAAGGGTACAGTCCATGGAGAATTTTTGACGTCCATTTCCGTCAAAGTTTCTGGGAAAATCATGTGTGAGAAAGAGGAAACAAATAGTACCACCATCACGTCATTTTCATTGTTTTTACGCTCTTTGATCATAGCTCTCGAGCAATCGACACTCAGTTATTGTTGAAGAGCTGTTCGACTGTTTGCATCTTTAAACTCATGTATTATGGGGTATTCAAAAAAAAGTCAATTGTTCCTGATTGTTCTCGACAGGTCAATCAGAAGTGAAATCTTTCACGATACAAAATATTTCCGAAGAACCTCTGAAGGTGAGCTGGCATATTTTTTAACCTCTGCTTCGCTTTACGAGCGGTCATTTCACCCCGGTTACTTAGCCCCCTATTTTAGATCAAGGAATATTATATTTGAAGCTTGCTAGTTTTGCTTTATGGCTTAAAGAGCGAGAAATATTACATTTGAAGCGCGCTTGGTTTGCTTTGTGGCTTAAAGAACGAGGAATATTACATTTGAAGCGCGCTAAATGACTCGAAAATAGGGGGCCAAGTAACCGGGGCGAAATGACCGGTTACCTCTGCTTCTGTTAACCATTCAAGTCCGAAGCGTGATCAACATAAAATTTCTCCTCACAATATCAACACATCATCAAGAGAAAAGGTTGGGAGAATAAATAAAATGATCACCTAAAAGAAAATGCTTTGATCTTTAAACAAATTCTCTCAACTAATTCTAAAGGAAATGTATAGAGATCAATCTGGAGAATTTGTATGTGGTTACTGGAGCTTAAGGTGGCTTACTACAGTTTTTTTCCCAACAACAGCGTGCGCGACGCGCGCGCCGGGCAAGCTGCGCAAGATCTCTCACGCATGCAAAACTCGCGCGAGCAATTCAAGAAAAAACCTGAGAGCATACCTTGCGAAAAAATTCCCTATTATTCTGGGGTTTCTCAAGAAATAACTTTGTAGCCAATTTTTAGAAATTCAGGTTATTTAGTAAGCCACCTTAACGGGTTGGTTCAATCAAGGATAAGCCAACTTTTATGTTCCTTCTCATCTTACAGCTAAGTTCCTCGATACTAGACCCCCACGGTCCGTTCCAGATGCTCAACGCTCTAAGGGTTTTGGAACCACAGGCAACTCACAATGTGATTGTATCGTTTGGTCCCAACGCACCCAAAGAGGTAGGAGAATTGCTGCTTAATGTACACGTTTTTATCAAGTACCGCTTTAATAAATGATCTTGGAGTGAGTGTACTCTTTATTCCAAAGTGGTGTCAAATTAAGCGATTTGTTTGTTATCGTAATAATTGACTTTCAGTGCCTCGTTTGAGGGTAAACGTCTTTTGAATTCTGCAGGTGCAATCGAGGCAAAGAGGGCTAATTCACTTGAATAGTAAAGAATAAGGAATAGTTTCTTTGTGCGGATTGTGCGGTCTTCAAGTGACCTAACACTTCACGCAAAGACACTGAACAATACACGACTCATTGCTCAAATACTTGAAGTGTTGCATAAGTTGGTCAGTTACATAGCCGGTCTGCAAATCTCGTCTTAAATAAACAAGAAGCTTGTTTTGTAGTAAACTCTTCCGTATCCCAATTGAACTTGATGAACTATAAAAGCAGTCAATGCTTTTTACAACTGTACCTGGGATTCTGTCTATTTTCATAGTTCCATGAAGTTTTGAAGGTGCGGTGCCCCCGGAATACTCTCTACGTCAGACTGAAAGGCAGGGGGGTACAGCCTGTCATATCTTTGTCTGTAGAGGATGGTGTTCTGGATTTAGGAGACGCTTTAGTTGGAGACACTATTTCATCCTCTTTCAAGGTAAGTGTCTGTTGTCAAGTAACAGAAGACTTTTCCTGGCAACGTGTGACGTTGCTTTGCATTGTGGGAATTAGTTACATTTCGAACAGAAGTTATTCACAACAAAATTTAAAATTTGGAGAATGTTGCCGTCGCTCTCAACTTTGTACAGTACAAAAATTTTTTAGTTAAGCGCCTAGACGGAAGTACGCGCAAAATCAGTTCAAACTGGTGATAAAACTTTTGCCCTAAGAAAGCAACTAAATGACTGGAAAGGGATTTACCAGTCAGCACACTTTTATTTTCCTGTTGTATCATCTTCCTGTTTTCTCTTTGCAGATTTCCAACACATCAGAGCTGTCAATCAATTACTCACTCAAGCTTGACAGCTTGTCTCCATTACGTCACAGCCGTGCACAAATATTACCCAGGTTCCTCCCGCCATTCAACGATATGGCCGAAACGCAACAGCATGTACTCGGTGTGGACTGGAACTGAATTGTATTTCACCTCGTTTCAAACAGTATATTGACGATATATTGAATCTGGTTTATTTTTTCTTCCATCAGGTCCGTCGAATTACAACGGCATGGCAGTGTTTGATTGCGTACCTGCTAAAGGTGTGATTGGCCCAGGTAAGCCATTCCAAACAATGTGCGATAAATCAACCGCAGCAGACATGAAGAAACAACACTTGTTTTTATTTCGTTTTAAAGGAATTTGTCCCAGTACTGCTTAAACTAGCTGTTTTGGTCCAGAGAAGTTGTTTTAAGTAACAATCGTATGAAAACAATCCGCGACAACAGATACAGTCGAAGATGGACTTTATTTAATCATGGTTATTTTGAGTATAGAGCTGTGGAGCCACGGCAAAATCGGCCTGTTTTTTGGTTAAAAGTATTTAAATGCTTTCGTTACCCTTGTAAGTTTCTCCGACGAAAAGGAGAAAAGAAGAAACAACCACAGACACTTTGTGACAATTTTCTATGTCACATGTGAAGTCTATTTAACTCCTGCCCCTTTGCAAATTGCTTGCCACTGCCCCCTCGATCGTCGCTCTCATCAAGTTGAACTGCCCACCTACTCGTCCCTTAGTCCAACATTTTGCCCTTGAGTAAGAAGCGTATTTTAACTTTAAGTTAGTCGGAAGGGGTAGGAGGGTGGATTCCCAGAATCTTATACTGATACCAACTATAAACAAAGTATGTTGTAACCCGAAATATCAGAAATTATTTTTTGTAGACGCTCAGTTTACTGTGTTTTGTTGAAGTCTGCATCAATAACGTTTGTATACTTTTCTCCTTGCAGGGGAGTCAAAAGAGGTCACAATATCATTTAATCCCGACCACGCCAGCGAGCTTTATGCTGATGAAGTTGCAGTTGAAATAAACAGCGGGGTAAGTAGAATAATTTAATGAGTGCTGAGAACGGAAAAACTCTACAAATTCTTGGGAAGTGCAAGTTCTTAATAGGAGAGTGAGATGAATCAGGAATTAAAAAGATGTTTTTTACTCCTGCAAAGTGTGAATTTGATCTGCCGGCGCTATGCGCTACGGAGCCAATCGAAAGCAGGCCGGGAGCATTGAATTATTAATGTCGCGGCAGTGTGGAAACACTGTGTGTATTAATTGTGTAAGGGGGTAGCACTCTTAGGAAGTGAAGTTTAAGGTGAATTGTGTTTTATTGTAAGCGCTGAGAAGCGAGAAACTTGCCCTTCGGGTCCCGGTTGTTAAAACGTTGGATAGCGCTCTTCAACGGATAAATCACTATCCAGCGGATAAGTATTAGGACAACCAACTGCGTTATCCACTGGATAGAGATTTATTCAGAGGATAGCGTTATCCATCTTTTGAACAACTGGGGTATGAAGTGCTAGTAAGGAAAGGTAGATATAAACCAGGAATAACTTAAATACAATGCATGAGTGTTTAATACTCTTTTATCTACATAATTAAGTATTATTTAACTATTTGTACAATAAGCATATTGAGCAATTGCGCAGCTGTTTTTTGGCTGTAACGTATATAGTAGTGAAATGTAGATAATTGTAATTGTATAATACTTTTTCCTTTTTATCCCCTTCTGTTTTTACTTTTGTTTAGAATTTTGTAATTAGTTTCTTTTTAATTAGTTCTTTGTAATAGATGTCTTGAATTTAAAAAAAAAGTTGAATATATTGTTTTCAGTTGGCAGGCACACATTGGGATTAACGGGGAGAAACTCTCCATTATAGTAATAAATAATAAAAAAATAATAAACGGTGCCAACTTTCCTCACTTGCAGCCAATGGCTGAATTACGGAGGAACCAGAGATCGGACGTCAGCATGTAAAGGCGCACTCTTGCTGCCACTTCAGTCCATGTTTTGATCACACCTCGCCCACCCAGACCGATGACGGCACAAGTCAGATAGACCATGACATCGGGGCCTACGTCCCCTACTGTTTTCGAAAAATGTCACGGGTTCTTTTACGTCCCCTTCCAACTGAGGTACAAGGGTGAAGGAGACGCGATCATCTGAACTGAGAAAGGCTCACAGCAAGCATGATCTCACCAGTTTTTTAAAGACCTTGGTTGATGGTCCGGCCGGGGTTTGAACTCACGACCTCCCGCTCAGCAGACCGGCGCTATTCCAACTGAGCTAACCGGGCGGCGGTTAGTGCTAAGATAAGGTGCCTTCTAAATTTAATATGCTTCTGTTTTCCATTTCAGGATCAACCCTATTCTGTCAAGCTTCTGGGCCGCGCCTGGCAGAATATCATGTACATGAGGGGCTGGGACGAGTTGATGCCGGGTGCTGAATCTCTAAGAGCTGAGGTGGAAGAAGACGAAGAAGAAGGTCTGGGTTCTAATTGTCTATTTATCACCATAGTCAATAGTATCACTATTGTGGAGCCGTGTATGACTGAGCGGCTTACACTTCGAACTTCGGATCTGGAGGTCCAGGGTTCAAGCCTCGCCCGTCGCGTTGCTTCCTTAGACAAGTAACTTTACTCCACTTTGTCTCTCTTCACCGAGGTGTATGAATGGTACCGGCGACAAACTGCTGGGGGTAACCCTACGAAAGACAAGCATCCCGTCCAGGGAGGAGTAGTAATACCCTAGGCATGCTTCATGCCAAGAAAACCGGGATAAACTCCGGCCGTTTGAGCTTTTGGCTCGTGTGTACCTCCACTTTTTTTTTATGTTTATCATTATGTTTATCAAGGAACACGTTGCGAAACAAAACAAGGGCGTCAACAACGTCCTTTGGGGAACACCTTAAGTGTTCTGACCCTAGCGTGGATAGCACTTTCTTCTCGATCCTTGCGAGAGAAGATGATTGGTTTAGGAGAAGAGTCAGGGAGGCCATCGAAATATTTCATCGAGCTCAAACGTTAAACAGGGACGCCGGTTACAAGCTTCCCGCGATCTACCGGGACGTTTTGTCACGTGATTCACAGAAGAAATCACGTGACAATCTGTCCAACTCCAGCTCTTGATAAAGATGCCGCGATGGAATCGAAAGCTTGCGTATAATAATATGTTTTCTTACCCTGGGTTCCAGAGGTTTTTTTCTCGCGTGCGGCGGGATGGCTGCGGCCGACACATCTGACACATAGAAAGTCTCTGGTACCCAGAGTAACGTTTTCTATCCTGGGACTTGAAACCTTGTTCACTCTAACATTATATCACCATAGTGACGAGGACGACTGCGAGAACGAGACGTTCTCTATACTAAGTAGCACACGCGCGCGAACCACCGTCCTTTTGGCGGGAAAACGTGGTAGCCATCGCCATTCTACCACGAGTTTTAGCGAGAATGTGTGCTAACTTTGGTGGTGAAAAAGAAGGTACAATGAAGCTTTATGGGGTGTCTTTTTAGAGAATAGGCGAGAAAACTTAAAATTATTTGCCGTCCTCGTAGTCGTCTCCTCGTCCTCGAATCTATTAAAGCTCTCAAACGCATGAGTTAGCTGATGGTTTTGAGTGGACTCTTACGATTCCAGTTACATCGAATACCCCTTGATCGTTTTAGTTTGGTTTGTTTGTTTGAATTGTTGATTTTATTTTCAGATGGGAAAGCAATCCAAAAAGTCGTCCTGTTGACGATGAAGAGTGTTTCAACTCCTGAGGGCTTTGAAGCGGCGGAAAGAGCTGTAGAAATAGGCTGCATCAAGTCCAGTATACAAACTAAAAAGGTGCACTGTGCTTCCCATATATTGATACACCTTATCCCAAAATTGTGGCTACGATACTTTTCTGTTATGTTTATGTTAATTAGCCCTCTTTTCCTCGATTGCATCTGCAGAATACCTTTTACCTTGAAATTAGGCATTGAAGGCCAATTATCAGAAAGGCAAAAGAATAACTAAATTTACCCCTCATTTTAGAATAACGCGTACTGTTGACTCCGCGCGCGTTGTTTTCGTGTTGTTTCAGGTTAAGCACCAGGCGACAAAGTAGGTTCAGAAACGAAGCTCTTGTTATTTTGTCATAAAACAGTCGTAATGAATTGACTTTTACGACCTTAACTCTTGCGTAATCTGCTGTTTCAGTTTCGGTTTAGATTCTCCTTAGTTTATCTTATATTAACGATTTCTTCCTTGTTTGCAGTCTAGTGACTTTTATTTCGATAATCCTAGAGACGCAAATGAGAGAGGATTCAGCTTCGAACCTTTGAAGGTTAGTGTCAATATTTTCTTTTAAAAACATAGCAAAAGTTTTCTTGTTGGTTGTATTAGTCCCTGACTACCGCTGTAGAAATGCTGTCCTTTCTCGTGGATTGTTACTTCAGCTAAAATCTCTACTTCAAAGAGTTTCAATATGATAAAAATTCAAGAAAATCAGAAGATTTCTATAGGCGTAGAAAACCAAAATATATTCTACTGTTTTCTACACTGTCGTGTTTGGGACGCATTTGATAATCTAAGCAATCATCACCAGACACAAGTAATACCCGACTCTCTAATTGAAAACACGAAGTTTTCTTATGATTTTTAACGTTTCTAAAAACTAAAATAGCAGCTTCCTCTATCTTTACGTTAAACCAAAAAAAATAGTTTTTGACTAGAATAGAATAATCCTTATTATTATTCAGTCAAAATATTTCGCCGTTTCTGATTGTCTCCAATCCCGCGGCAAATTCTTCATAACCAACCGGCGTTGACCGAATTTGGAAGATGCGAGCAATATACCATCGATTGGTGATCGACAGTATATTTGATTGGAAACGAGGCTGCTTGGCAATAGACCATCGATCAACGTCGTTTCCTGGCGCGGCGGCCTAGGTGTTTATTCACGAGTAAACTAAAAAAATGGCGTTCACAGCTATCGGAAGACGAAATAGCTGAATTCCTGACTAAAACTGAACCGAAGGAAAGCAAGAATACGCAAAACATATTGCTCGATAGAAGGTATCTACTTTTTGAGGAGTATCTGGAAGTAAAAACCTGTGTTTATATCCTGAAACTCTGCCGAAAAATAGTCCAAAGTTTAGAAGTAAGTCTGCAAGGAGGTAAGCTTGTTAAGAACTTCAAAATATTTGGAATGAATAATCAAACAGTTATTGAATTTGGCTGTCGTATGATGTGAAGAATTATGCACATCTCCTCGATCTAATTCTTCACATCTTCTCAGCGTCATTCAGTAATTGCTTATTATATAATCGTATGTTCCTCTTTGTTGTAGGCAGGAGTAGATATTGGCGTTAAGAAGAATATCGTGTTTCGATGGCAACCCCCACCAGGACACGACGTGAGTGTTGAAGTCTTTGTAGTTGTGTAACTTCTCCGGGATGGGGGGTATTTCCTTATTAGAGGCTAATAGGGATGTGCTGCTGGATGTGGTGGCATTTTCAATAGAGGTAATAGAATTGGGGTCGTACATTTTCTGAGTTTTGGGGTAAGACAGTTCTTCATATTTACGGTTAGCAAACGTACCAGAATGTTTGTACTGTCATTCAATATAAGGTAGATACATAAATAGCAAGTGACTAAGTTGGGATCGCGAAAATTACACATTTGCCGAAAAGTGACTAAGATGGGGTCTATAATTGGCCACAGAATAGATTATAATGGGGTAGGGGCTCTGAAAGGCCAGTGGCACATACACAGCAAAAATGAACCCAAGTACCCCCACCTCCCCTCTTTCAACACTTGAATGGTTAAAAAATCAAAATCAGTGTAAAAGGGGAAGAATCTTGGAGACAGAGAAGTTTCGCGGTTTAGGAAAAATATACCTGTCCAACTTTCAAGATTTTATATGGAGGTCAAGTGCCCACATTTTTATACTCTTCGGGGGTTGAGGTTAAGTTAAGACCACAGACATCCCAAGATCACTCTTCTCTTGAGCTTGGTGCACCTGTTTTAAGAGTATCATTGCCCCCCCCCCCCCCCCCCCCCCATGCAAGAGCCGCGCTTTTTTTTTTTTCACTCTTCCGCATGAAATAAAATTCAGTCTTACAGTAGAATTGTTTTTTTTCTTCCACAGCCTAATGAACCTGTTAACACGAGCACAATGGTAAGTAATTTGAAATTTAGCCTGCGTAGCCGGCGAGGTCGGTATTTAGCGCGGCAAAGTTTTGGCAGAGAAGCTGCGAAGCCGTGCGGATAATGGGGAGGAGATGCTATATATTCCATCGGCGCTCGCTTCTCGCGGCCCAAAACTGTCACTTACGCAAAAACAATTCCGCCAGTTACGCGGACTATGTGTGGTGGCATTGTTTTTGCTTCAGATACTCTAAAACTCGCATTTTCCATCTTTCATATCGACATTACCCCAGTCGCTAAGTTAATTTTTGGTCTTAAGGTCATCCGATGTTCTGAGTTCTGATAACCCTCACCTTCAAATGTAAGCCACATACGAAACTTTTCACGTGAAACTGAACTTTATTTGCCCAAAAATAAAAGGATATTTTCCATTAAACTTTGCGCTTCCAAAAGGGGCCAGAGAGAACTCGAAAATGGTTTGTTAGTGGCTAACTCGTCTCCATTCTTCTTTATTGAATGTCTGCTTAATATCTCGCGCGCAGTGTTCAGCAGGGGCGACTGGGGATCAGACACAGTTTTGGATAAGTCCCAATAGTGTCCAAGATCAATTTTCTCCTTACAATTATCCATACACTGTAAAGAGATAAGTTATGAGAATTAATAAAATGATCACCCAAGAGAAAATACTTTGATCTTTGAACAAATTCTCTCAACTAATTCTTTAAGGAAATGTATGGAGATCAGTTTGGAGAATTTGTATGTGGATACTGGGGCTTAAAGGGTTAAAAATGTTAAACGTTGAGGTCCCTGAATAAGTTTGTCGCTACTATAACCTTACACACAAGCATCAGCTTACTGCTTGCATGAAAAGTGGTTATCTCTTCTAATCTCTGTACAGTTGACAGTCAAGAGTGACGTCACCACTCAGTACAAGATCCTACTGCAAGGACTCATTACCACGGAACCTAAAGACCCGGATGCTCCTGGTCACGTGGTCGAAGTCGAAGAAACGTGAATTCTTTGTCTACAAATAGTTGTCTATTTCATATGGCTCTGAGCAGCTTATTTACGATATGTAAAGCAGACAGAGTATTTTGTGATTTTGAGTACGTTAATACTTGAACTTGAAAAGAAATTCTTTTCGGACAGAAAAAACCGTATTGACAGTGCTCAAAGTTTACGTATAACCATATGCAAAGGTATTTACTCTAAGATTTGTAAAGACTTAACGTGATTTTCATGAATTGCTGATTTTTGTTTTATCAGTTGCAACTATAGCTATTTTTGTGAGCTACAACTGTCGCTTAGCTCAAATTTGTAAAGGATTGCATTCACATCGCCGCGTTTGAATACTTTCGAGTGTTGTGGTATTTGCGTCGTTCACACCAATTATTGATATAATTAAGTGTTGTTTAGGTGAAAACATGTTTCAAAACGGATATCGTAACGACGGGTCGTGTGAAGTTTGATCTTTTCTAGAACGTAGTGCACGACAATAATTTCCGGGTAACCTGAATTTAATTGATTAAAAAAAAATTGAAGGATGTCATTACAAAGCGAAAGTAAACAGTGTTTTTGTCTTATCAATTGGTGTGGACGGTGTGTAAGTGTGTACATAAATAAGAATTAAAGTTACATGTGCTTGCATTTTCTAATCAGTGTTGGCTGGTTTTTAACCGCCATTTTCCCCTGTCGCTCATACAATGAGACTTTGAATACAGTGATACCCCGCCCTACAGCTACCTCGGTAATACGGTCAACTCGTTATTACGGCCACTTTTTTTGGCCACCTGGCAAAAACCGCCATACATTTTCTTGTAAAAAAAAAAACCCTCGTTAATACGGCCAATTTTTTTTTGGCCCATTGGTGATATCCTGCGCGCAGACGAAATTTAACTCTGGTTAACTCAGAGTTTAGTTATCGTCTGCACGCAGGCTAATTGGTGACCGTATGAACGGGGTTCCACTGTAATTTGATGAAGTTGTGAAGCTGCAATCAAATAGTGGAGGGCGTGATTCGTAGATGTTTGATGTTGGTAGATAACGAACATAAACATCCAATGTTCAAATTTTTCAAAGTACCTCTTAACAGTTTTAATATTTTGACCGACTGCAAGGATGTGATAGCAAAGGATACACCATCTCAGCAATCACCCTCTTTTTTAAGCGGAAAGTTTCCAAAGCCTCATAGTACAATAGACTCTTTTGGGAGTCAAATAAAGGCTGAGTTACACCTAGATGGGCTAATTTCAGACAAGAATCCCCGTCCCCACTCCCCCGGGGTAAAGAGAGGTAAACTGGATCGAAGTTTCTGGAAACAAAGCGATGGCGCGCAGGGTTTGAAACCGGACATATGCATATCCCATTATTTTGGACGTTTCAACCTCTTGGTAAACACGCCCCCACACATTAGGTCCCTGGTGGTCCATTATTTACGATTTAAAATGACCCAAACCTTCCGCAGTCTAAGCTTGGAAAAATATTGGTAATACGACAATCTAAAAGCTGTCCAACCTAAAGAAGTACATTAGCGGAATCCTTGGAGATAACTACTTCCGGTTATGCTCAAGCCTTAAGCTGTTAGATTTTTTATTTTACATCAAAAGTTGTTTTCAAAAGTAAATGGGTGAAATAAAAAACAAAGAAGTGTGCTTGAGAGCTAATTGGGAAAGCCCAAACACGCGGGGATCATGATTTTCCAGCCTGTTTCACGTCACTGCCCAAAATATCGTCTTTGCCATATAGTCTCAGGAGGTAAAGTCGTCAAATTTGAAAGGTATACTACCTCTGATGTGAAAAACATGATAACCTTGACCACATTTTCAATGCTTGTTTCGGTCCATCTTTGGATTGGGGTTTACCTTGGTGTAAGAACATGTGAACTTTTTCTTTGTCTCAAACCTTTTGTTTTTCTAGGTTCTTTTGTTTTTACTTCTTTGCTTTCCTTGTTTCGTGTTATCCGTGAGTTTTAACAAGTTCATACACCGAGGATTAGCCCAACTTTGTGCCCAGCTTGAACGCAAGATAAAGTAAACAAACGAAAGTTATTCATCCTGCGTGCACTTTCGTTTGCTTGTTGAAAAAGTAAAACTCGTCTCCAGCGCTCTTCCCACATTTGAATGGGACGAGTTTGTATTTCAGTTGGAAGCCGATTGTTCTTTACAGTGCTTGTGACGGTAATCTACGTCATAAGGCTTGGGTACGTAGTAGGGGTGGGGCAGGGAGGCCTTAGACCCTCTCCCTAAAAATTGTTATTTACGAACCGGACGAACGTGTTCAAGGTGCACTTCTAAACACCATTAACCAAACAATTTTTTTTAGGGCATGATAATCTCTGAGGATATCTCAAAGTTCTTTTAAGTTGTCCAGTTGAGATTTTCAGTTCTTATCACAATTTGCAGTCGACAACTTTTTTAAAAGTATGAACTGTGGAGAGGAGTCATTTTTCCCTGCCTTCTGTGGACTAAAAAGATTTACAGCTGGGCCCAGTTGTTCAAAGGCCGATTAGTGCTTATTCCGGGGTTAAATTTTGACCCGGGTGTCTTTCTTCTTCTTTTGTTCAAAAACACTTTCTCGGATAATTTCTCTACTCTTGTGAAAGCTTCCAATCATCAAATTGTAGACAAAAATAATTAAACTGAATTTGCCTTTTTGTTTTACAAATTTCGCATTAACCCTGGGTTACTCTTAACCTAACTTCGAACAACCCGGCCCAAAGTTGTACCGATTGAGCTCTAACTTTTCTAAAAGTAGGAAGTAAGTAGTTTCAATGTTCTGATACGATTAAGTTTTGTAGCGATATTTTATCGTGATCTTAGCCTTTCTCGATCTTTCCAGGCGCTTTCGATGCACCACAGGTTTCCCAAGTTTTCGTTAGACGCCGCACAGGCTGTTAATCTTTGCCGTGTTATTTATATGCTGTACGTGACTGATCACGTCAGTTTCTCAACAAACGTTGCGAAATATCGTATGAATAATGCTTTGTATTTTAACGTAAACATATACACTTTTAAACCAAAGAGAACCGCGAGGAAAGATGCGGTAAAAAGGAGTTTCAAAGCCTCCAAACGAAAAGGAAGGAGCTAGAAGCCGCTGAGGTAGGGGACGAGTTTTTTTGAAACCGAGCTATAAATTTTTGCATTCTGTTGGATCGATCCAGGTAGCTGGGTGGATGCAGCTTTTTTTACCAAAATTAACAAATGACATGTAGCTCAAGGGCACCAGGTAATTGTTTGGAGAGGTGTTTACACAAAATGCTGTTGCACTGAGTGGAGAGCATAAAACTTCTATGATTGATTATTAGATCGTTTGCGAAAAACAAATATTGCGTGCAAAAAGGAATACACTTTCACCCATGCAAATATCCGGCGTAAAGTTTCCTCTGCCAACAATTAAGGATGCTGTCATTGCAATATTTTACGTACCCCGTGGAAAAGAAGTTTGTCTAGGAAACGGTTTCCACCGTTGCTTGCCAATGTTTTACAGAATTGAGAAACAAAGGTGATTTACTCCACAAAAAAGAACAATAAATTGATTAAAAAGGAGGACATGAATTTGTACCCGTTTGGCATTGTGCAAAACTAGTAAGATCTTTACGTAGGTAATGCTTTCACTTATCAGCTTCTGAAAATCCATAAAATCCCCTGGAAGCTACCGAGCAGTACTTCAGTTATGGCTCCTTAAACGCTCCCACTTTTGTCTAATCCTTCATCAGTTAGGTAACCATCAAAGTGAAACGCTTCTACTGAGGAAGTGCCGTTCATCACTATTGTGTTTCCTTTGTCTACTGTTTCAGTGACATTCTACGGATAAACTCCTTAGGTAGTGCCTATAAAAGTGTGATAAAATGAAAGCTTTTAGAATAGGTTGCTTTCGTTTATAATGCTGCGCTGTAAGATAATTTGCCAGTGGATTACAGTCCGCATGCTTGAGAGTCGATCGGTTGAACCAGTTAACTGGTGTGACAATTCATAGAATTAAACTTTTGTAATTTAGTGTTTTTCTTTCTTCCTCTCTTTTCTTTTCTTTTTTTTTTCTCCGTTTCTTTTTTACAGCATAGAATTTTTAATAGACTTGAAATTTTGCCCCAGGGATTTTGGCCACAATTCACTGAAGTACGGAATGATTGATAGTTTGACATTATCCAAAATTTTAAAATATTATTTCGCTATCTCAAGAACAAAACACCGTAATGCAATTTCCTTTCCGCTACAAATGCTATCTGTTACAAGATAAGTACTATTCCCGGCCGCACGGCGCCGTGGGTTTGGTGACAGCCACGAACAGCGGATATAAATTTTTAAGAGGGTGCAACGAACAGCGACTTTCAGTGAAGTGGTTGTCTTTCCTGTTTCTTAGGCAACCAGTGTTCATGGAAACGTGGGCGATGCTAAAACAAACACAACTTCTAATGATTTACGCTGATTGGTCTCCGAACAATATCAGTCAAACAACGATCAATTGTATGTATAGCACCAAAAAAACTAACACTACCCCATACAAGACACATGCGAAGCTCGATCATTTTGAAAATTGAAGGAGTTGGTTTATGTTCATGAGATAGCAGAGCTCTTCGTCCGAGACTTCATTGTTTTTTAACGAACGATGACGTCAATCGCCGCTGCGAATGATCCGCGCTCAATGCAGCAGGCATGTGGAGGTCACGCTGCCGACTCATTCTTTCACGATCACGCGCTTCATTCACGGTGTGACACAAGATACGAAATTAAAAAAAAACCTCGATATTTGACTAGCCTCCAGAAGGCGGCCCAGATTGCGCAATGTTCGTAAAATTCTTCTCATGGTAATCTAAATCGGTCGATTAATTTTTGGACGCTGCTTCGACGTCAAGAAGGGTCTGAAGTTCGCCCTCCTCGGTTTTTTCCTGTCTTTTACCTCACAAGACCTATCCAGGTTCGTCAAGTTCTGTGATTTTTTCCGTCCTATTAATAATTTCTTGTCTGTGTAGATCGTCGAGCTGAAACAAAAGGAAAATTAAGCTGCCAAGCCCTTCATGCAATGAAAATAAATGTAGGGAAACAGCGTGTCTTGAAATTACAGCAGCATTCAAAATCTGGTTAAACCTTTGTTGACTTTAAGCTTGAAATAATGTTTCGAAAACTTAATAAAACCAGCATACCTTCTAACCTCTACCAGCCCTGGAACGGTGAACTTAGCTGGTTTTTGTTTAGACTTGAAATTAATCGGCTTCATCGAGAGACGATATTTAATATTTCTCGCATGCAGGCCGCCTTTTTTATCTCACCTAATATAAATAACATTTTTCAAACGTGGCCAAAGTTTTTCTCTGATGTATTGATTCAGCGCTGTACTGCCGACTAAGCGGAGGAACTATGATGAAGATGCAAATAACGTACATTTAAAATTTTACATAAAAATATATTAGCCAACTGAGATGCGTTTTTTTTTTTCAAAATATTTTGTTACAAGCCCATTTTTCTCATCTCCAGACAAAGTGATTTTTAATTTCTGGTTAAAGCATATTCTAGATCGAGCTGTCTAGCTATTACTGATTTGCACGGCCCTTCAGTACGGCGCATTCGTAAAGACGACTGACCGACCAGCAGCGTGCAGAATCTCACGCTACCAGCAAGAACGCCAATCGGGCGAATCTCGACGGATCTTTTTGTCTTTATCCCACCCAATATCTAAACGCTGTGTTTTGTGTCTATTGTGGTAAAATTTATCGACGTAAGTGTTGGTTCGTGACGTTATATACCGACGAGAAAAAAACGGGACGGAAAAAGATTTAAAAGGATAGAGACTCCATAGAGACGCTTCTAACAGGTATTGTCATGTTAAATGGTGGCTGTCCGGCTTCGATCCTTTGTCCGCTTCGTCGCCATCAAAGCCTCTTTTAGTTGCCCGCGTTTGTGTTTGCAAAGCTGCTTGTTGTGAAAACAGTTACATCTAACACTTGGACTTTCGAAGTAGGTATACTTACCGAGGATCCGTTATACCCTAGATGCCAGTCAAGGTATTATATACTACACAATCTAATCGGATACATCTAGTCCTTT
Source organism: Porites divaricata (assembly GCA_038088405.1). Classification (NCBI taxonomy): domain Eukaryota; kingdom Metazoa; phylum Cnidaria; class Anthozoa; order Scleractinia; family Poritidae; genus Porites; species Porites divaricata. Next base: position 2,404,096 of record JBBMOI010000008.1, read on the forward strand.
CTACATGCAACTAAATGATTGTCAACTACTTCTCAGCTTGCGTTGCCTGAGCTTAACTAAACGTTAGTTAGTCGTGTTGATCGCTTGGATTTGTCGTTTAAAGCAAGACTCTCGCTGGACTAACAAAATTCTGCCCTCCGCCTCATTTGAAAGAAAAATTAAGAACTGTAGATCCTTCGTCCACAGTTGGGCATACCTTTCCGTTCAGCTCCCTTGAAATAACGATATCTAGTTTCAAACATTTGTGGATCTCTATATCCAGTGAATCAGCTTCGTTTGATTTATCGAGAGTACGAGCTTCTTAGTGTTATTCAACCAGGCTGCTACTGAGTTCAAAGCCAGGGAAACAACACTAAGGTCTTCCTGATTGCAGGCAAAGATAGAAAGTAGGTAGGCCACGGTTCTATTTTCAGTTTTCTTCACTCCAGGTTGTAAATTATTGGCTTTTGTTTGAATGTTCGAGTCATAGGTCTTTTATCGACAAACTCGTCGTCTTCAATTTACAGTTATAGTTCAGACTCAGTCAGATAAACTGCATTCAACGTTTGTCTGCATTGTGATTCAGCCGTATCATGTGGTAGTATCTTTTAGGTTGTGATCCGTCATTTTGACAGAGGTTTACTCAGCCTTTTTACTCAAAAGAATGCCGAGTCCAAATTCATTGAACAATTCCCAAATTCATTTGGCAAAATGTTGGAAAACAAATAGCATCTCTTTCAAAGCACAAGAAAGCACTGCTGAAGATGGTTACATCTCAGGAATTTATCCACAGTCTGCAAACTTACAACTACATTTCATCTTTTTATAATTTAATTGACTCTAGCCGTGAACAGGGTTAAATCGTTTCCTGACCCATATCTCCGCTAACATGAACTTGTTTTGTGACAAAGAAGGTCCTTTTTCCCGCTGTGGAACATTGAAGTTATAAACTTCAAGTCACTCACTGTACTCTCCCGATGGCTGAAGGATGAAGATCTAGGATTGAAAGACGATCTTAAAAGTATACCGGAATATGGAAAATCAAGCTTTCTTGATGTATCGCAGTAGCTATTTTTTTAAAAGTCACAACTGAAGATTGAACATTAAAGACGGTTTTAGGTGCCTGGTACAGCACAGCAAAAAGAACTGATTTAGAAGCAAGCTCCCTCATGGGAATACTCTCCACACTCTACTTGGATAGTTTTTTATCTGCAAAGCCAAGCCTGGCCAGAGTCAACTTTGTAACAAAACGCGAAAATCGAGCTTGTCACATTCTTTTGAATAGTCTCACTTCAAGATTTCCTTGACAGAGTCAAGGTAGCACACGTCTTCTAAATTGAGGAACATTTAAAGTCTGCAGAAGGTTAAACCACTTTGGAAAGCATGAGTCCGGTGATATAAGTAATAGATGTCCTAGATTTTATCTAAATGTTCCAGAAGTTATCATCGACTGCCTTACTGACAGAAGAATAAACATCAAGAAACAAAGGCAGTGTTTATTTAAGTGCCACCTTTCTAAGCAAGCCTGCAATTTAATCACAGGTATAAATTGTTCGCATCTTACCCAGGTCATGCCAGGTGAGCTCAGTATGATTGCATTAAGTTCACAGAATGGAAGAAATGCCCATTAGCCTTGCTGAATTGACAAAGCCCAGGACTTTGTTCTGAAAACCCCAAAGCATTATCAAAGTAAAACACATCTCGCACATGTTCTCTAAGAGTCCAAATTCTCGTCAGCTAGAATCGTACACATTGAAACTAAAATGGTAAATGTGTTGTTATGAATCGTTAAATACTTTACTAGCAATGGTCACGTTTTAGGATTAAACAGAGTGACCCTTTGGGAGGAACCTCTTTGTACATCGACAAAAGACGCTGAATAAGTTCTTAATGCTGGGTCAAAGATAGAGAGGCCTCACGGAAATACATAGATCAATTTTAGCGTAGAAGATAATGCTCTCTAGAGCAGGAAAAGAATTACACACCCTTCGTGATATCTCTGTTACAGAGGAGTTAGCAACATCAAATGCCTCCAAGCAGCAACACAACACAATAACAACGCCCTGTTTTGATTTAAATCCGTAAATCCACTTTCTACGATCTTAGTTAAAAGCCAAACATAATATGCAATCGATATCCTTTCTATCAAGACAATAAATGAGTTTCTGTTAAAGAAAATTTTGAGTCACGGTGTTCTCTTAGAAATTTTCGTTCTGAATCTGTGTTATGATCAATTGACAGCGTTAGACTACTTGATATTGCCTAAATTGAGAAACTGCCGAGTCACAATACAGCTATCAAACATGGTAATTTTAGTCGCAATAAAAACATTGCATTTATCCTGTCTCAATGAAAATACGATTCATCGAGATGATATCATTATACGCCCCGTACCGTTAAAGAGTTAAAGCTCGTATCAAGATGTCCAAAGGGATTTTCTAGATCATACAATGGACCTACAAACTTCTGTAAGCAGATCAGTATTATGTCAGGTGATGGTCTTATTTTCATGAAATCCGCCAGTTAAAGGAAAATTTAATGTATGGTATCCTATTCACACAATCAGTAGCGATAAAATAACAGCCAAAGCTCGAGGTGCCTGAAATGAACTCATAACAAGCCGCTAGTCTACTACTAACGCTGATGTTGACTGCCCCAAATGGAAGCTACAGAGGACCACCATGTGTAGAAATTATATTGTTTGTCTGAAATGTGGAAGCACTAACAAGCTTATATGTACTAACGACCTTGTAAAAAAGCTAAAATTTACTGAGGATTATAAGTCACTGTGTCTCATCGGTCAGACGATCAGGGGCACCAAATGACGGTTTCCTCCTAAATACATTGAAAACACTTTTTAGGCTTTCCAGAGTACTTTGAGATCGCTAGAAATGCATTCTAAGAGACGCCGCTTTAAAATTTGTATCTGTTCGGTCATCCTTTCCCTGTCATCTCATGGGAACTTGGGTCCTTTCGAAATTACAAGGCTTTTGAGTATTATTTTCCCGCAAATTTTAGAGGCAATTTAACGTATTACGAAAGTGAGACATTTTCTGATTCCTCTCGCCATCACATTTTCGAATCCGAAAATTTTAGTTCCATTACTCTACGCAAAATAGGCTAACCTGGGGAGTGAAATGTGCCGAAAAATGAAACTTGAGAAAATCGTAGGGAATTTATTAGATATGCTTCGATAATTGTATATGGAATGGAATGGTCATCCAAAAATATCTAACCGCCCTCAAGTAATAGACAAATTTTAGGCAATATTTGCTACTCCGAACAGATATTTTACAGAAAACAGTCGTTGGATGCCCCTGAGAAGATTTTGCATCTTGAACAAACTGAGTTTATCGAAAGCATCAGCAGATGTCCATGCAATGGTTGCAAGACGTTCAGCAGTATTGCCGGAACAAATATAGTCCATGTACAATCATTTTAATTCCCGTGGGGCGAGTGATATTAGACTTAGTAAATCGATTTTTAAAGCATTGCAAACTTAAAGACACTTGCGAAGATCAGTGTTTATATGAATGAGGCAACTGAGAGCGTATTTACAAAACAGAGTGGCACGAACCTACTTCCTTTGATAGTGACATCCGATATTCACATGCAGCCGGGCTAGTCAATATTATTGTAACAACTGTAAAAGAACTAGGAATAAGAATTCGTATTTTGATATACCATGTACGAGATCAAAGTGGTATATCTAGCGGTAATTTTTGGTATAAATAAGAAGGAAGCAACGAGTTGCATTTTCATCCGTTTAGTTTTGCCCAATTCTCTTGTGTCGATCCGGGGTGTCGATATGACTCACTTACGCATTCAGACATAAATATATTCGTAATAGCTGTGCCAGGGCATAGAACGTTCCAGGGAACAGAAACACCTTCTGAGCGATTTGGAAATGGTTCAGCAGGAAGTCGTGCTTGGATAGCTGTGCTTAAATCATCCCCGATTGTGACTAACTCGACATCTTTTAGGAAGTGAAAAAGAAAGCGATGTGTGTTCAAAATCTCATTGTAGAACAGTTTAACGACTGGCTGAGAGACTCTACTGCCCATAAAAGTCTGAAAGTCATTTTTCACCTTTCCTTTCATAACCCATCTTGGGAGGCCATTGCCGAAGTGGTGGGGTCGTGATTTCAAAGATCCAGGCGGTCCCTTTAGGACAGCGCTTTCTTTAATATTTCCCAGGATCATCCCGTCTTACATTTTCAAATGAGAATTCCCTTGGGGCAAGGCCCTCTTGTCCCAGACGATTGTAGAGTACCCGGAAGTGAAGCGGTACAGAAGCATCACATTCCAACATGAAGCGAACGCCCAATTTCTTCTAGCCATGCAGGTTATACACCACCATAAGTAGGAGCTAAATTCTGGGAAAGTGATTTGCCTCTCGAAATTGTGATGTATTCCTTCGTGGTAAAGGACGTACTGAGGATTTTGCTAAGTTGGCACATTAGTAAGTTACTAATTCAGTTAGTTTTGCAGTGAGGTCCACCATATTACTATTGTCTTTCCTTAATTAATTTTACGAAAGAAAACTAAATATCAACGCCTCTTTTGACATAGACTCTTTTAACATCCCGCTAAAATGCAATATGGGAAGTACATGAAGAAGGAGCATGAAACTTGTAATCTCTCGTTCGCCAGGGCTGCCGAGTTCAATGTTCTAGCTTAAATTGTGCAATCAATATGGTTTCTTGCTCTATTGATGTGCTTATCGCCGACGGGAGTTCTTTTCTCCAACTTTTCATTTCTTGACTTTCCTGAATTCCTGGGAGATATGCAGCTGCAACTACTTGCTACTGAACGAATGCTTCCATAGTGATTATTATTTGTAACTAAGTTACATTCGATTAACACAGCCAGAAAGTTTATCTTGAAGAGCTATGTTGCGATATTTGTAGTTTCTAGTGGAGACTGATCTGGGGGACTTAATCCTTTATCAAGATGGAGCAGTCTTTTGAGCGTTCCCTTTAATAGCAACAAAAACATTTACCGTGATTGCCGTGGATGCGGTGTGGTTATCAGTCCGTAGATATGACAATGGGGGAAATCAAGAGCCGACAAACGGACTATTTGGAATTCTTATCCGCGGACGTCTGGGAAATGAGAAATACATACCAGCCCTGGTAAAAAGATTCAATCAGAAATTAATTTTGTGACAGTAGATATAGTTATAAACGTGTCTTCGAAACTCAGTACATATAAATTGGGGAGCCAAATACTCTCAGCTCCTTGCCTGTATGATTACACGCAAGGCCGAAAGGTGTTTGTTTGTGATTTGTCTAAAGCTAAACTAGTTTACAAGAGAAATTGTTCTTGAGAAATTTTCTTTGTTGCTAGTCATGAGCAGCATGACTTGATAACGTGCATCTCTGTTTATTCGTGGATGTTTTTACAAGTTCCTAGGAGATAAATATTGTCTCAGTTTATATCGGTATGATTTTGACATCTACTTTAAACAAAGCTGCAAGGCAAAGTCCAATCATTACTGAAATCCCCTAAGCGTCAACTTATATGCATTGTCACATATGGATACAGTACTTTTAAAATTTTCACAGCTGATTCATTTCAGGTTTCTAAAACGGGATCTCGGCTACCCACCTTAAATCGTCTTTCACGCAGCGCTGAATAGTTGGTATTAGTTAAAATACACTTGGTTCAAGTCTGGTCTAAATATTGACTTGTTAATTTTCCCTACCTGGTTCAAGAACAGACTTTCGCCATCCTCTTTAACTTCTGCTTGTCCATTATCAGACAGTTAGATTAAATCCTAAAGCGAGGTCCTTGAAATGCAGATCTTTAGAGAGCAAAGTCCTATTTGGATTTACTACACTTTGCTTCCAAATTCCAAAGTGAATTGAATGATTTGGGTGAATTTTTTTTTTTATCTACGTTGCACTCCCCTCCCCCTCCCCCTCTTAAAGAGCGTTGAACTGATTGTAATGCCCAATCGTACAGGAACTTGCCTTGATAAAAATTTAAGTAGGCTGTCCTTATTTCTCGCCTGTCATCCTGAAATCAACTTTGTCTTCCTCTTCGTTGAACAGAACTTCTTCGTGCGTAGTTTCACGGTGTGCCTCTAGCTATATTTGACCGCTCTGAACTAGTATCGTATTGTCGCATTTTATGACTCGTGTCTTATTGTATCAGTTTCTGTATTAAATATATAGGATATCCGGAGATAAAGAATTTCTGAATTGTGGGAACAATTTCCTGGTTAAGGCTCCCGGGGCCGAGTCAAGGACTTGACAAGGGTACAAACCAAGCTCAGATAAGAAAATATTCAGGAAGACAGGAGAAAACTATAATGACGATCTTTGTGAAGTTTATGAGGAAATTAACTCATTGGAGGTTTCCGCTACTCACTCAGTGGTAAAACTAATATTACAGAACCGGTCTCATATCATACCTGATGACATGAAATTGCCCCTGTAGATGGCACATTTTACAAGGCCAGTTTCAAACGTTGTGCTACTGCCGTGCCGAACTCAATTCATAAATTACAAATGCATTAGTCTAAGAATACATTTAAAAGTCTGCTAAACCCTTTCATTTTTTGTGTTTTGTTTTCGGCAAGAGCCGTTCTGTTCGACTGAATTAAATTCGACGTCTGAAACCAAGTCGTACTAGTGTCGTGCTGCAGTCAAGCTAACAGTCGAGCCAGCTTAGCATGGCAGTAGCACACCGTTTGAAGCAGACCTAAGAGAGTTAGGTCTACTATAAAAGAAACCAAGGGAAGGTCAATTAATAATTTTAAAGTGTTGGGATACTGGAAAACTTGCTAAAATCCAAAGTTTGTTCGACGACAACAGATAGAGTGGTCGACTTGAACACGTGCAGGGCGATGGCGAAACAGCAAAACCACAGAACTTTAATGATATTCAGTTTTCACATCCTTTGAAGCGAAACCTAGCGAACGGGATATTTATAGTCGGATTTGTCGCGTGCGCGTAGCCACTCGTCAAAGGAAAAATGACAGCATTAGTCACTTCTGTGAATAAAGGATGTGGAAAGGATTTCCCTAATTCTTGAGTGAATGATTTCCTTTGAAAAAAGTATGTAGAACCAAACCCTATTTATTCTGCATCAGTTTTCGCCGAATGATTGCGTTATTAATTTACGGTCGACAGCTTTTGATGAAATTGCAAAATCGCCCAAAACGCTTTGTTTGGGCATTTGGATTGACCAGTCAGAATTAGAACACAATGTTTCTGTCAAGATGTTGCTTTCTTGTTCGCTGTTTTAGTAAAAAGAACAAATCTCTGTCGTTTTATTTCTGTGGTTAACGTTTTTGAAATGGCTGATGAATTCATTATTTAGAAGTGGAAGCAATTTTATCGCATTGTTGGTTATTTTCAATGTTTTGTCTCGGCAATTTGCGTGGGCTTGAATGACGTCATGACCTTCGTACAATACAATGGTCGATTATGAATCGCTCAGTCGTACGTGTATATGAATTATTCACAATCACTCTGTGAACTCAAAACATAGGTACTGCAAATGGCGAGAAGAATATTTTTCTCAGCTTTTAACGGAGGACGAATATGTAGCTTGCGAAATTACAATTGTGAAAAGTTTTGTTTTGTTTGGTTTTCCTGTTCTCCGAAGGGCGTCGATGCCACTTACATTTGCGGTGTCCTCGTGACGCAATTCTCAGTTTTTCGTACAGATCGAAAAGGAATAACAACATATAAAATTATATTTCGAAAAAAAAAAGCATTATATTAGCCAGCTTTGCTAATGATAAGTCACATCTTAACGAACAAATCGGTGGATACATTTCAATTTTATTTCCCCATCAAAATTTACTGGCAAACAAGAATTTTGCACTGATGACAAGATAGTGAATGCCGTAATAGTAGACTCGCTATTTAGTCATGTGCTTCCTTGTTATTGGTCGACTTTCGATTTACGCTTCCACTCCGACAGGTCGCTAGCCAATCAGAAGAGTGAATTCCCAGCAAGATATCACGTCAAATATAAAGAGCGACAGGCGACCCGCCGATAGACGGCAGTTGGTTGTCCGCCGGTGTCGCCCCGTGAAAACAGAAACACGGCGCAAATTTTAAACACATGATTACTTCCGCGAATTTTTCGCGACCGCTTCACTGTTATTTTGGTGGACCTGGATTTTGTGTGGCCTCCAGAATGTGAATATGTCTACAAATGAGTCCGTTGAACAACAAGTAACTTCCCTTCACACGGGCAACGGCCGGCCGCATGCTAATGAACTTGAAACACTTCAACAAAGCCTCGGTCCTGGATTTAATCGTGCCGACTCTCACGAAGTAAACGTTAGCAACGATAATTCCGTTAAGATGCCTCCTTTGAACCCGAATCAGCTCAATTCTACCGTCGCTGGGTCCTCTCACAACATAAACTTTTCTCACTCAGAGCAACCCAGCTTAACCCTGAAAAAAGAACCGAGCGACGCTGGACCAAAAAATATCGGCGAACCACTTCGGTTTGAGGTTAATAGCGCCGACCGTACGCCGGCCGATGGTCTGGTTACGGAGGAACCTTTAGAAATTCAATGCGGAGAGAACGCTGCGTTCCTTTACGTTTCTAAGTTATGCCAAGGAAGCAAGGGGCCTTGTATTTTATTTCAAGGAGAATGGCTGACTCCCAACGAGCTCCAGTACATTAGTGGAAGGGAAACTGCAAAAGACTGGAAAAGAAGTATTCGGTACAAAGGGAAATCTTTGAAAAGCTTGATCGCCCGTGGACTAATCAAAGTTCACCCACCAATTTGTGATTGTCTGGGATGCCGAATTTCATCACCTGTGGTAAGAAAATATTTTTTTATATCTCTACAACAAGCCACTGATTGTGAAATGTTTTATTTTCAGTGGAACGTGTGTGACAAGTTGGAGACGTTACTCAACAGATGGAAAAGCATTCTTTGGTCATTCTCACAGCTGATGGGTCAATTTGCATGCTTCGTCTGCAATTTTTTTTTGTCTCTTTCATTTGCGCGGTTTGAATTTGTTATTAGGTATTATAAACGAAGCTGTAGACGGTTTTATTTCAACTCCTGCTCCAATATCAATAATTTCCGTCCAATGATATTCATTACGTTTAAAACCCTCTATTATCCCTCTCTGGGTCGACTCATTATGATAACAACGGTCGCAGTTTAGAAGAAATGGCCCAAGAAAATTCGATGACAATCTGCGAACAATGACAGTAAGAAGATTATATTTCCAAAAATTCACAAATATCTGAAGATATTCTTCGTGCGCAGCTTAGCGGTAAGTATTTTTTTGTCTTATGTGTATTAAAAAGCACTTACTCGCGTGTTCGTCTTGTGCTTGCGTTTGCAAATAACAGAGGGTTCGAAGGGCGGATCTTGACAGGGCGCCAAAATTGACAGTTTAACAATGGCGCTCGAAAGAGTTTCACAGTGTTATGTCAGCTAGAATCAACGCAGCTTGGAGTTTTTGCACAGAGACTGTGCCCTCTTGAGAAAAAAAAAATTAATCTTTGAAAAATGATTAAAATGATCTGGAAAATAACTTGAGCGTTGAATCTTGACTTCGCGCTGATTTCTTTGGCGTGTTGAACAAAAGTTTTTTTTCACTCTTCCCGGCAAAATTAAATACTGGAGTACCAGGAATTTTTTTTATCATTTGCCATCAAAAAATTCCTTTTCTTTGATTGCGTTTCATCGCCATATTTTGCACGCTTCATACGTGAGGGAGGATGCAACAGCCCCGGCTTTTGACAGACGAACAGCTTGACAGCTTCTGACAATGCATTTTGGTTTGAACGAATCAAATCGTTTCCGGCTAAATGTGGAAATGCCAAATCTGTCGTAAAGCAGCACAGCATGCTGCTTGGCGCTGGCTGGGGATACAATAATTTTTTCTTAATAGTGCTCAAAACGCAACATTGCACACGACATTTTCTATTAAACGCATTGCCTACGATATTTACAAAATCTATGCCTGCCTCAAGGTTTCCAAAAGAAAAATGGGGGAGATTGCTCGCTTATTTTCCTGTTTATCAAACGCAGATAAACTGACACTAATTTCCGATATGTTCCGTAGCATATGGTTTTAAAAACGAAAGAGAAACCCTGGGAACCTAGAGTGCTAAGCTTAGGTCAAATGTCATGATTTTAACACGGCTTCACTTGAGTACCTTTTGTCTTTTTAAGACGCCGTACGAATTTTATCACGTACGCACCAATATTTGCATTTTCTCCTCTCCAGAAGTGCTGGATTCTAGTCTCGAAAGGATTTGTGGAATTTTTATTTGCGCGGAGCTCCTTTAGTATCGTTTTAAGGCATTTGTAGGATTATCCTGTTCCTTATTTACCTCAACAGTAAGTGTTAAAACGGTGCTAGTGAAAACGGAAAATAAATGAGCCTTCGCGGTTCTTTCCACGGAAGTTTGTCCACATCATCTTTTTAACCCAGTACGTCATGTAATACTGGTTGTGCGGCTTAATCAATTGTTTACGTTCCATATCCATAAACACAGAGCGAGCCCTTTACCATGTTTATAGAAGTGAGTATCTAAGTTAAAGCATTCAGTTTTCGTTAAGCGTAAAGCCTGGAGGACACGGGTTTCTAAAATGTGATCAAGCGGACACGGACTTTTTCCCCCACCGGAGATTTTCAGTACGGATCATTGGAACAGGCGGGAATCTTGTAGCACACAGGTTACAATGATAACAGCACTTATCTAGCAAGAGCACATATTTAGAGAATCTTGTTTTCCATTGTATCCTGCAAACAGAACCGCGGACGACTAGCCAGCAAATGCAGTGTCTCCTCGCCGCCTTCACCAACTAGAAAGAGGAAAGAGTCGGCTAAACATCCGTGGCGACAAGATGGTTTTGAAACAGGGCTGGCCTTTACTGGTGCAAGACAAAACTCGTGTGGTGATCTTGACAACTGTATAAGCTCGTCTGCAGCGAGAGCTAGTGTTGATCAAAGAGCTTCTCCTGTTGATTCAAACTCTTCCACTACCTCGGAGTGCTCCGAGCCTGCAGACGACCCTTTCGATCCACCCTCGTCTGAGCCGAAACGATCCCGGAGCGCTTCGCCTGAAAACTCCGCAAAACTGGTCACCATGAAACGAAAAACAGGTTAGTGAATACCAGAGCTCAATATTCCTAGAGATTTTCCTCTCGAAAAAAAAGCTTATACGGTGTCGTTTTATTGCGGATTCCCTGTTTGTTTCTTTGGGCAAGATAATAATATACTGTCTCAGCTGATGCGAGCAGCGGCAGCAAAAAATAAAATCGCTACATGTGCACTGGCATATGGAAGAAATTCCTTGCTCTTGTTGATGACGAAGAAATGATAACTTCGCAGCTGTTGGAATGAGGGGAACAATATTTCAAACTGGAAAAATGAAATGTCATGGCTTTTGGCCAGGTCGTTTTGGGGATTTTGGCAAATTTATATATTTATAAATAATTATAAGGCTAACAGGAGACATTAAATTAATGGAGCCATAAATGAATCGAATTAAAAATGATATACCCGTCTCGTATGTCGCTGAACTGCTGTAATAACTGTCGCTGAACTTGTCTGTCAAAAAAACTGTAAGGTTGAAAATATATAATTATATTTTTGCAGCGGTGACAAAGTTTCGAAACATAATATCAATTTTCAAAAAAAGGCTTCTATATTCACTACAAATATCTGCCTTAAAGTTTTTAAGATGACAATTAGTGATCGACTGAAAGGCATTTGTGAAAAAAAAAATTAAAATTCACGTTCAAATCGACCATGCAAGAAATCATGGGTTGTCCCTTTTCAAATTTTGTATCTTGTGATCGAAACGCCAATCACCTTCGGCCAAAGATCACTTATATTTTAGCAAAAGGTCAATTCATTAAAACACCATTTTAATCGAGTCAAAATCTTATTTGATTTTCAAATTCTAAAGCTGCCGAGCGCCTACACAGAGAGAAGCTAGTGATATTTTTAGTTTTCCAGATAGTGATTGCGGAGTTCGCTCTGGAGGTCTTTCTCCAAGTCTTCATGATTTTTCAGTTGAGTTTTGTGCGTACCTTCATGGTGGTAAAGCATTGGAAATCGGATATGCTCATTGAATTACTTTTCTTGCAAACAATATTGTTTCCTTGGCGAGCTTTGCTTTCCTTCCTTTGCCTCCACTTTTAATCCTTTCGTCATTTCGCTCTTCAGGAGCCTTTTTCCTCTTCTTCCTAGTTTTAAAGTTGTAGCCTGAAAAGATGCAATTTTGCAAACCTGGGTATCTTTCCCTGAAAGTTTCAAAGTTTGATTTATCTTGTTTCCATAATAAGGAGAACGTTTGCCCTGAAGAATAAATGGCCTTTGGACAGAATTTTATATTGTTCTCTTAATCTGAGGCATAGTAATTTCATTCACTGCTCTCAGTTTTTTGGTTTAAGAATGGAATCTGAAATCTTTTGCTCAAAAGTTGTACAATGGATGTAAGTTTTTGATCACTAACTACGCAGAAGAAATACATCGTCGTAAAGTTTTTCTAATATCATGAAAGTACATCTGCTGTTTTGACATGAACAGACAGAACACTGTTGTGATTAAACAAAAGATTTATAACCGCTCTGCCTGTTGTGTTCTCTAGACTTCTGATAGCTTTTGTTACTGAACTGATACGAGTATTCAAGTTCCGGGAATTAAGTCGGTCCGGGTGACTTTAGCAAATCTTGTTCTTTTTGAAGTGTCGTCAAGCGCAGTTTACTGCTCTTTGCTTGAACGCGAGCACCAAGTTTTGACATGTTCAGAATTCTGAGATATGCTAGTTTATTTTTAAGATTTATAGCTGCAACTAAGAACGTTGAGGACCACAAATAGAAATTTCTTGTAGTTGTTTTATTAGACACTCAACTGCAATGGCCGCGAGCGCGAAGCAATTCCAGCGACTACGTGAGAAAATTCGTGACGTCACAGCACGCCAATAAAGAAAAAAGTCTAGATAGTTCCTTCTGACTTTCTTAAAAGGTTTTCACTTGGGGTCTGATACTGACTTGTTTTAATTTCAATTTCTTTTCGTGCGACTTTAAGATTAAACTTGTCGCTGCATGCTTCTAAGTTAAGACCATTTTCCGGATATTCTTTGAGTACGGAAATCGTTTTGAATACCACTGCGAGCAGTAAGGCTTGGACGGACGTTGCGTGCAAAACGTAAAGCACCGTTTTTGTCCTTTTTTTCCCTACCCTATTCAACTGTAAAGAAATGATAACTTTTTTTACCTCGTTAAGACGCTGATGCATATGGGTAAAAATCTCGTTGTTTCGTGATAAGTTTTATCCTAATCGGGCTACGTTGAGTCGTCACACATCGATCCCTCTTCTTCAATATGCGCTCATTCTCCGCAGGAAATCAGTTAGCGAGGCCGAGTCTGTATTTGCCAGCGTGACCACGTCTAGTATTTTCGACGCTCATAACTTTTGCCTCTTTGGTTTTATTAATCGTCTGCGGGATAAATATAATTAAGAGGTTTTTAAAAGAAGAGTTTAAAACGAATGATGTGAACATGGCGACAGAGGTTCTGTCTTCTGCAAGTTGAGAATTGCAAGAAGGCCACAGGAAATATTAAAACAAGTGAACTAGAATTATTTAACTTAATAATCGATTGTACAAATGACTGCGGATTTTATGTCTTAAATTTCCCTTACTCCTAACCGACTCTTTGTCCTTAAGTTTTTTTTAGAAGTAGTGGTTCCGCAAATGTATATGGAATCCTTCGGTGGTATTCATGCACAGACTAAAGAGCAATACTTTACTTTTGATTTTTGTTTTGTAGCACAAAGTGATTCTTTCTTTAGTAGATCTTTGAATCTTTTACTTTACTGCTGTTTTTTTTTATTCCACCGGTACGTACATAGTTTGTATATGTGTGTGGCTTTAGCTTTCAAATACAGATTATTGAATGGGAATTTCTTATGGAGCTGCGTTCATTATATTATGCTGCGTAGTATTGCTCTAGATTTAAAAAGCGGATGACCAAATCTCCAAAATTTGATCAATCAGACGAGAGCTACTCAACTTGGCAGTACTTTCTTGTGGTGCTGCTTTATGATGGAGTGTGCTCGTGCCGTTCAAGGTGGTGTAGGTGAAGACGGTGGTGCTTTTGATGAGTGTGTGGATGACTTTTTGGTGTGGCAATTCAAATGAAAGCTCCTGATCAATTCTCGATCCCTGATCAGTCATTATTTATGGTTCAAAAGTTAGTCACTGGTCTAAATTTCGAATTCGTGGATGAATTCAGTTCTGTTAACAATTGCTTAAGTGCAAGCTTCCGATACTCTTATACTGGGCAGAACTTTCCTGTTGTGCGGTTTATTTTGCACTCAGTTGTGAGTGTTTCTAAAGGTTTTCGCCGGTGCACTCGATCTTACTTGTGGATATTCAGAGCAGAGTTTTCTTCTGCTACTGTTTCTTATGCTATAATAGACTGTGCGTAAACGTTTTCTGTATCAGTGGAATGTAAATGAAATCTCCAGTTCTCACTTCAGGGCAGAGAAGTTTCTTTGAATGCCAGAGGTCTCTCTCAACTTTTACCATTGGATAAAATTTGTGTGTGCAAATGATATAGTATGAATAGAGCTGGTCCCTAGTTTCATGTGGTGCTTTTTAGGTTACAATCACTGTATGGTGTAGCTTTTGTGTAAAAGACGAAAACTTAATGGTCTTACTGATATTAAAAATTGCGCACCCATCGTTCTCTTTCCAATGTGTCACACTGTCAGTACGATATTTTTTGTACAGTGATTCCGAGTTTTATAAAATTATCGATTTATCTCGAGGACCTCAATTCCACCACACATGACGAATGGTTGCTCCGAGATGCAAGGATAGCCTAGACAAACAGATACCTCAAAAACCCCTCGTTCTAAATATCAGAAAATAAAATTAATCGTGGTCGAATTAGATCACGTCTTGGACTCGTGTCCCTTCCCAAGGGAGACTTGAAAGGTGAATATTGGTTGCCAACTTCGAAGTTCTAACTCTCGGAAGTTCTTCAGAAAATTTAGTACTTTTATAACGGCTTGGATATTAGTGCTTCGAAAGTTGAGACAATGGTCGCAGGGACGTTCTTTAGTTGATGAAATAACTTGCCAAATGCAAGTCTCAAAACCTTTGTGAAATCATGCATCGCAAAACACTGAAGCAAAATGATTGCATGTGAAACTGTAATTGCAAAGTTGAGGTTGAATGAATGAGTGTCAAATATTCTATGGATTCGGTGCAAAGGTAATCAGAACTTTATAACTTGTCGCCTTAGCTCCTGGGATTGACAGAGTTCACGGTATCATTACATCACATATTTGATACTGGACCTCTGCAGAGCACGTGCAATTTTCTCATAACTTGATTTTCTCGTTTATCAGCCGATAGATTTCAGTTTGACCCAAGAAGCACGTTTTTCTTCAGAGATCTTCCA
Organism: Porites divaricata; assembly: GCA_038088405.1. Lineage (NCBI taxonomy): Eukaryota > Metazoa > Cnidaria > Anthozoa > Scleractinia > Poritidae > Porites > Porites divaricata. Next base: position 2,419,495 of record JBBMOI010000008.1, read on the forward strand.
TCGGAATACACGTCTGTATCGGCGGCAGCGGAGGTGTCCAAGATGGCGCGTAAAGATTCAGCATCCCTTGATCTGACAAATCATCATCGCGGCCCCCACGAAACAGGAGGATCCTCTGGTGGACCTCCAGGGAGCAGGAGTGCTTTCAGAGCGGTACATCAGGGTGAGTCATTCCTTGCACCCACCTCAGAAGGGTCTTATATGTCTTAGGGCACTATAAAAAGATCTTTTTATCTTGTTTGTTTCGTTTTCCTTATGTAGGTCATATGCTAGCACTCTAGAGAACTGTTTCATTCAAATTTCGTTTTATTTACGTGCATATGTACGCATAATTTGTGAAAAGATAAAGGGGCCAATTCCCCCGAGAGCTTCACTGAGGAAACGTAACACAAGCTAAGGTGGTGTATTCCCAGCAATAAACATTGAAGTACAATTAATTTTCAAAGGGAAAAGGTGGAGGTTGATAGCGGTAGTTCCACAGGTATCAACTTAAATATCGAGGTTCGCTAACTCTACAAAACACAAAGCACTTTACCAGGAACTATGACCAGGATAAAAATTGAAGTTACGTAGCATGGTGTTACGTTTTTACTTCGTGAATAAAATCCCGATAAATGACCCAGTCAAAAGAAAACTAAAGAAAACCACTTGCTTATGGACCTTTCTTACCTTAGGTAGTTCGTACTTTTGACTTTGAATGCGCTTCACGTCCATGTAAAGTAACTGTTCGTCTTTTTTTAAATGTCCCTAGATGCATTAAATTCACACAGTGAAATGGCCGGTGAAAACGTTTACAACGCCGAAACCCTTCAGCGAGAGCTTGCCTCAAGAGAAACGAAGAACTCCAAACAACAACAAAAGCCACCATCAGTCAACTGTCAGCCAACCTCCTTCAACCCATTTACTCAACTTCCCAGCCCCTCCCCTCTTATCAGCCCCTCTCATCCCTCCCCGAGACTTTTACCAGATCCACTGTTATTAGCCTCGCCGCATGGTTCAAGCATCTACCATCAAGCGTTGAGGGGTAGCTTATCTGGAGTTCCGTCAGCTGCTTTGCATCAAAGTCTAATGCACTACAGACTTCTCTCTCCTCCAAACCCACACAGCCCACTGGCACAGAACATTCCACTACAATCGTCCTTTGCGGCCGCAGCAGCCGTAGCTCGGGCTGGTCTCCAAGGCCTCCCGGTCACACACGCTTCGTTGACAATGCACCGTTCATCCAGGTCTTCGTCACCTAAGACCAATACAGTAATCAACGGTCAAGTGGAAGAAAATAAAAACTTAACAAGTTCTCGAACCATGCACGCGGAAGAAGAGAAAAACGAGGACAAGGATGACTATCATACGAAAGAAACCGAAACCCACAACTGCAACCATACTACACATCCTCCGGTTTCCGTCGGCGACTTCGTGGGGGGAAGAAGTCCCGATGTTTCCACGGGTTCCAACGAAAGGCATAGCCCATTCGCTACACCTAAGGCTTCTCCAAATGGGAAAGAGCTTCCTTCGCGAGTTTCCCCTCACAAAGTAGTGCCTCGCTTTCGACCGAACTTGAACGAAAATGTCCTGGAATGGAGTGTTGATGACGTGTTTCATTTCATATCCTCTCTTACTGGTTCCCAGGACATTGCTCATGCGTTTAGAGAAGAACACATAGACGGACATTCACTTGTCTTAGTGCAAGAGGATCATTTATTGAACAGGATGTCAATAAGGCTTGGTCCTGCACTGAAAATCGTGGCGCAAATAAAGAAACTCGTTGAAAACTTAGAAATCCAAGAAAACTGCTCGAACTAAAATTTATCATTTTTTGCTTACAGATTTATCTGAACACTGTTTTTCTGTAACTTTATCTATTCTTTTTATCACACGCACGAGCCTTAATTTATTCCAAAAACTCAAAGGACTCAAAGCCTTCCTGGTACGAAGAGTCGCAAAACCTTTTACGACAATTCAAAAGGTTAGTCTGCTGCCCAGACAAGCCGCCGGACCGACCCGAGACCCCGCAAAGCGGAGCTGTCGGGGAATGTTGGACCGCAAACTTCGTATTTCCGCCTCTATCATCACTAACCCTACGTACGTGAGATCAAGACTCAATTGACATTATCTTCGAACTCGAACATTCCTTTGGGTTCCGTTACACGACGAAGGTTTTCCTAAACCAATCATCACCAGTTACAAAAGATTCTCGCTTCCTGGGTAGCAATCATTTCAATCGATCATGTCGCAGTTGTTGACATGAAAGTGCAAATGAAGAAGTATTTAAGCTCACCAAAAATGTCCTGAAACATCCTCACAGTGTGTGCTTCACGTGTTTCAAAGCGTAATCCGGTCTGTCAATATACATAGCTCTAGGCGCTATGCCAATTAAGGCTCGTTAGTACTGCCTACAATAGGTCAAGAGCACGCGGTTAAATCTCTAGCGGAATTTCCGCTCGCATTCCATTTAAAACTTTGAGCATCACGTAGGAGTGAAGTTTAAATACGCATGTCAAAGGAGAAACAACTGCTCTTGATACCTAGGCTTTTCAGCTGAATTAGCTTTTTGAACAAGTGTGAAAAGACAGAAGAAGAAAGAGGTGATTATTTTAAAAATTTGCCCTTTTAAAAGCGCAAAACTATTTGGGATGATAAAATCTTTATTCTCGCTTTTTCAGATACTAGTAGACTGTTACAGTTTGCTTACATTTCGTAGAAGAATCGTCTGTGAAATACTTTATTATATTATAAAAAAAGAGATTGATAAATTTGCCGTTCTAGACATGCACTAGGAGTATTTCAGAGATAAAAGAGCGCGCGGAATTTTGCCTCCGGCGACAAGACGCATGCGCACAACTCGGGAACATTCCACGCGCTCTACTATGTGAAAAAGGTGGTTCAGTTTAAGTTCTCTCTGTGTAGGATGGGTAACAAAGGCAAAATGGTGCAAACATCAAAAGCCAAATACGTTCTTAAATTGATTAGTTTAAATTTTGTTTTGCAGCAATAAAAAACACCAAAAAGAACCGAATTATTTTTTTAAAAAAACAACAAAACATTTTTTTGAAAACGTAAGGTATGACCACAAAGACCTTGCCATTATTTGGAACGTGCTTCGCTCAGATGCCTTTTGTACTAAAGAAATTCAAAGAATTCGGTGAGTTGTAACTTTGAATTCACTTCAAACGTGAGTCTCAAATTTGTTAATTTGGGAAAAGTTTTTTAGCTTTATTTTTGAATAGCAACTTTGAATTCCCGCTATCTTGCCCCGGTTACCCATAAGGCAGTCAAAAGTGTGAACCGACTTAAACGTAGTCTGACGCCAAATAGATCAGAATCGGAGCGTTAAAAACGCTTTTCTATTTTCCATAGATATTTAGAGACACGAGTCTATAACAGAGTTATGCGCCTGGCGTGCGATTGAAATTGTGTGAGAATTATTTATAATTTTACTATAACTTGTTCCGTTCAGTTTTGAAATTTTTGTGATGGGAAATGTCCTTAAAGGCTTTGAAGTTTCAAAGGATAGGACATTGATACAATCCCATGTTAGGTTAGGGTTTGTTGTTTTAAATAAGCCTTTGCTTTATGGTCGGTGCAGGTTGCCGTAAAAGAGAATAATTTATTGTACAGAAAAAGTGTGACGATTAATAAACAGAAAATAGACTGTTTGACATGGTATTTTTGTAATAACAGTAAACATGAGCGTTACATAATTATTTACTTTTAAATTTAATTTTAATTGGAAGGGGTCTCACGGACAAAATTTGTGATTAGCGCGAGGTTTTAGCTACGATTGGTGTTAGTAATTTGAATTAATGTCACACCCCTAATATTGACGAGCTGCTTAGCTTCGAAAGGACGTATCCCACGTTTTACATCAAAACAAGATCATTCAATTCGAATTGCTACTCGTATGTCCAGCCCTCCAATTCCCTTACGCCGTCCGGCTCGCTTTCAAAAAATAAGGCGGATACAGAATCCTTGCGACATAATCTTGCCCGTGGGAATCAAATAATCTGATTGGCTACAGGAATCAATTAATCTGATTGGCTGGAATCTACTCTACTTCAGAGTGATGGGACGGCCATTGCGAAAGACAAATACCCTTTTGAGTAGATGGGAACAGTCTTTCACTGAAGAATAATTGTATACTGTATAAAAATTAATTGAAGGTTATCTTCAAATAAGGAAAAAAACGCTAGGGATTTTTGAACTGTAGCCGGAGATACCCGAGTCTTTAAAAAGCCCGTAAGTCCTGGTTTTATGCTCTTAAATTTGCGTTATTGGTGACTTAAGAGCACATCAAGTTTAATTAAGAAGAAGAAGCAGCCTCAACTGGCAGCGTGTATAAAAACACTAAAAACGGCTGTGTAGCAGACTATAGTTAAATATGATCTCCTATAGTCCAAGAAAAAATATCCACTTATTTGAAAATGAATGCAAATAGTAAAACTTTTATTCACGCAAATCTTTTCCTTTACACCGATGACTTTATAATTCCGATCCAAGAGAATATAACGCAAGCTAAGTTCTAACCTGCGTAGCATGGCGGTTTTTCGGTTGGGCTCGCGCCACTTAGTAGTGCGTTCGACAACGGAAACCGCCATGCTACGCAGGTTAGCTAAGTTTCGATTGCCAAAATAATTGTTACGTTGAAAGTATTTCTTTAAAGAACTGACTAGAAAAATATAAGGCTTTCAATTCAAATACCAAAGTAAGTGCAGCCCGTTGAAAAAAGAGAAAAGTGTTTGGGCATAAGTGATAACAGGTTGCAGCTCACGCAAAAAATCACATAAACAATTTTATGTTCATAAAATAAAACACAAACCTTGTTAGCAAATTATGTACACTCGCTCAATCACGCTCTCAATTTAAGAAAGTCACTCCGACCAGCGGTTGTGTTCAGCCTGAACAAGCGCACGCGCAGCATTAGTTATTCAGCCACTCTCTGTAAAAAGTTAAAGGCCACTCAAAAAATGAAACATAAATCCAAGGATTCGTTTAGCAAATGGTCCGGTGTCCAGCATCTCTTGGAGTTGCAAGTGATTTAGGTTTGTTCACCTAGACGTCAGCTCTTGGCTGTCCTCTTGCACCAGAAACCCTTATGGGTTTCTGCTTGCACTTAATGTTGAGAAGTTACTAAGGTTCAGCTTTTTAATGAGTCGGACAGTTAATAAAGCCTTTTCTCGTAAGAATGTAGACCATGAACGCCACCCTCAGCTTGTGCCGAGGGGGTCCTCTTCTCAAACTTAAGTTGACCGCTGTACATCATAGACCGCGTTGCAGAGAGATTCTGAGTTCCCATATCTTGACAGCCGTGCTGTATGCCCGCATAGAGGTATGGGAGAAAACGATGGATACTACCCTTATCTGGTACAGTCCCCGACACTCCCTGGGCAACTTTCATTCGGTGGCTTTCGACAAAGTAGCGGGTTTGGCTTGATCTATGTTCCAGCGCGTCCAGTGATCCCATTCCTACATCACGGATAAATAATACAACAACAACAACAATTACATTAATGTATATAGAAGTTATTACAGTGCATTCTACCCGATGAGCTTTATTTGTAGCCATTTGTCACTATTTCTCATGGTGTTGTTCACAATAGGCCAGAAAACTTTATCCCAATGTAAAATTTCAAATTATGCTAAAGGAGTCAATGGATTTGTCATAAAATAACATCGCGTGGAACAGACTACAGTAACACTCTATCTGGTACCAATAGTTGCTTTATACTGCACCTAGTTTAAGAGCAAAAGTCAAGCCTTAGCTAGGATGTAAGAGAACTACAAAACAAAAGTTGCGGGAGGCATACTTAAAGCCTGCTTTTACACTTTCTAATCTTGGAGCCATTAGTTGACAAGTTAACAGTAGACCTCCCTTGGGTTTCGCGATAATCTCATGTTAATAGCTCACAGTTAAAACCTGAGTTCCGGATTGTCACAAAAAATTGTTTCTATTCTCCACAGCGCATGCAACTCGATAAATTTCCTATTTTATTTGTATCTTTCCTTCTTCAAACAAAGGAGGACTATAAGATGAGAATTTTGAAAACAAAAAAGCAAGTTTTCGAATTTAGTATTAGAAAAATGGAAAACAAAATGTTTCCGTGTAATCAAATGACTGCATGGTCTTGACAAATCGATGCTTGATGATTTTCTCTCAATTAAGCCTCTAAATAAACATTGGATATCACGGTATAGGGACCACATATAGAGTACATAGGGACTTTAGTAAGATGAGAATATTTTGATTATAATAAAAAGCTTAAACAAGTGCGATACTTATCTCGGTTTACACTCCTATAAAACTTTGTCCTTTTAAATAAGATTTAGCTGAGAACAAGATCAATGGGGCAAAGAGCCATGGCAGATTCCAAAGTTCGAATAAACAGGTTTTATCTCCACGGAAATCTGCACTTTGTTTATCGTAAGAGAAAAACAAGGCAACGCGAACAGAAAGATAACCTCGTCCCAAGGGTCCCTTCCTTCTCCTTCCTGCGGAGAGAAGAGGCAGCTGGGATGAGTAGGAGAGGACGGGGAACGAGGTTGTGCTGAACAAAGCTTAAACGCAACCAAACGCATCCGAGAGAACGTTTTAATTTGCGACGAATCACTTCAAACTTCTCTGGCGGTACCCTCACATGGTAATAGTCATTTCCATTGTTTATACACTGAAATTTAGAACGTTCTTAATTTTGTTCGTAACTCTTTAGGAATGAAAACGTTTTTCGAAAAAAAAATCGAGAAAGAAAAGTAAAAGAAGCTCTCTCGATACATGCTGGCGCAAGACGACTTTTTGTTCAGGGGATGTTTCTAAAACGGAGAGCGAGCAACGGGGAACGGGAAAACGATAAGTGAGAATAAAACCGAGAATTGGAAAGGAAGTTACTGATAGGGCTAGGGTTCAAGTTAGGTTTTGCTCCCATATGAAACATCGTTTGCTCATGTATCTACCACAGTGATACTATGGATTCTGCAAACACTTCTTTGAACCGTGGACAGCGCCCAGTCTAGCATAACCAATTCGCTGACAGGTGGTTTATCCGATAGAGATCACTATTGGAATACACATAACGAGAAGGGCTTAGCTTACTATTTAAAGTTTGGAACTTTGTAACGCCCCACCTGGAGATTTTAAACGCTAATACGGAAATACAGATTAAATTCCATTAGTAATGAACTTGGTCACGAGACACCTGTATTTCGTGCCGGAAAGCGCATTAATTACACTGACTTGTATACTTTGATCCTACTGCTTATCAGAAAACGCCAAATGTTCAAGTAGTTCTAAATTTCAAGGAGTTTAAGGGGACGATAGTTACTTCATGGTATCACCATCCAAATGGTACTGTTCTTTTTCAACGAATATGCAGACTGAAGAATTTTCTTGTTCTAATCAGTTTGGGTACTTTCACCTCTCAAAATGGGTTAAGTAGTTTTTAATGCGTTCTTCAAACGAGTGCTTCTAGAGTACGACCTTTTTAGCTGAATCTGTTTTCACAAGTATATAAGTCGTAGAATGAGATTTACGGGGTTTTTTATTTTGTTCTTCCTGTCCTTTTGCATGCACTCCAGCTTCGGCTCGATCGGAGGATCCAAACTGCTCGGAGGCGTGCCACAACGTATGAGACGTCAATTTCTTATCCCCGCGAAATTTGCTGATTACAAAAAAGTCAAAAAAGTCTTTACAATCCAGTCATGGAAGATGATCGCGGTCTACGAGATATAAGCTCCTTCAACCACTTATGCATTATTCGCTTAGCACTTTTCTTATCTCTTCCGCCACTTGCTTAAAATCATACTCTGCTTATCCTGCCAGCAGAGGTTTCTCTCTTGCATGGCTTTTAGCGTTTACTCGGGGAGCAAACAAACCAACTACGCGACAAACAAGCCACGCGAATGACTTCATAAACGCTGAAAGCCATGCAAGAGAGAAACCCCTGCTAGCAGGATATACTCCGTTCTGACTGACAGTTTGGTTTGCATTTTCTCCCGTGTGCCCTTCAAAACAGCTTTACTCACTCTTTCTATAAGTGAATGCGCATTTTTCAAAGCCAAAAAAAAAAGGGTCTAGAAAGTTAGTGGAACAATTGTTAAACTTTCACTGTCAAAGTCAATCATGGATAAAAAGAAATAGTTTTAGTCTTGAGTCTGTAGATCAAATCTTAAATATTTCTACGCTTTGACTATTCATCAATAAAACCTTCGAAAAACTCTTTAGCACTTCTTTCACATGGTACCATGTGCTATTCTGACTTCACTAACACGAGACATTCAATGTGAAAAGTTATTTAGTATGTGTCAGTCAGTCATCTGATGTAGATGTATCCTAGTTAAGTTACAACCATGCCACAGCTGTAACAAAACACTGTCATATGTTCTTAGCTAGAACCAGGTGATCTGTGACGTCATTGCGGGGGCCTGGGGAAAGAAATTTTAATGCCGTATCTCATAAACCAACGCGCGCACCAATTCAATTCAATTCAATCTGTTCCCGTCAGCTTTGGTTTATGGGATACGGCATTAAAATTTCTTTCCCCAGGCCCCCGCAGTGACGTCACAGATCACCTGGAACATGTGCCAAGCCAGATACGAAAAATCACCGAGAAAACCATCCTTAAGAAGTGGCCAAAAAATCTGTGGAAACGTATTCCCCTGCTAATGCAGTGGCACAGAACCCCGGGGAAAAGGTTCAAGACGCATAGCTACGCATGGAAAATCAATTACCACCCTCGTACCCAGCGTCTTCGTTCCCCTTGACCAGAGGTCAAGCCAACATGCGCAGTTAAGGGACGAAGACTCGAGGAACGAGATTGGGACTACTCCAAAAAGAACTAATTCCAAAGGAACGCAGGACCAAATGCCTACATAAACTAAGTTCCCAAACACGGTTATTCCGAGCTCGAAAGAATATGAGACATCGAAAAAGAAACTTTTCAAAACAAAACGATAAAGATCACGACTACTGAGCTGACATAGAATGGCACATATCTCACGCCAAAATCATAAAAGGTCCAAAAACTATCCCACAAACCCTCGCACACCTCTTAACCGTGCCGTCAGATTATTGACTTCTGACTTATTCGCTCCCATGTCTCTCAAAGTCAGAAATTACATCTTCCGTGAAATTTGAGATTTCTGACATTTCTTCTCCAGGACGGAACTCACCTCGGTACTTTTTTAACCGAACTCCATCTGCGAAGAAGTACTCTCCAGGTGTCTCTGAAGTTCCCGCCAAAAGAGAGCCCATCATGACTGTTGAGGCTCCAAGCGCAAGCGCTTTGATGATATGACCAACAGATCTGATTCCGCCATCCGCTATCACAGGAACACCAAACCTGCGCGCGTACTCCGCGACTCGAAACACAGCGGTAGCCTGGGGCCGACCGACTGCCATCACTTCTTGGGTAATGCAGATAGAACCGCTGCCCATTCCTACGCGCAGTGCATCCGCGCCGGCGTCTATGAGGTTCTTCGCCTGGGCGGCGGTAACAACATTTCCCGCTACAATCTGCAACAAGCACATTGATAATTTATGAGCACATCCAGTACATAGTTAACCCTTTTTCCCTCTAAAGGAGATAGCAGCCCTCACAATAGGGGGGCTTTTTAAGACGTCATTTGCACGATCCCAGCCCTCTTCTTGCAGAGATTTCGTATGACGTTTCACAAAATGCAGTCTATCAGCTATTGTCTCATCTATCATCCCTTCCCCTTACTAATTCTTTAAGATTTTTAATCGGTTTTCTCTTTCCTCTTTCCATAAAAGATATACTTTTGCAGAGCGAAAACTTTGGTGTGATTTTGTCAATCGCTTTCAATCGCCGCCGTTGTAGTCATCATCATCATCATCATCGTCATCATCATCATCACCAACATCATCAATATTGCTCATCAATAGTTTCCTGTCATCATGCCAGTAGGCATAATAGGCTACCAGCTCACAATAAAGACAATTTAGTTTCAACTTTGCAAACGTAACCATTTTTGAAATTCAGTCTCCATTTTCCTTGGTGTTCCTGATTGTTAAAGCACCGGTACGGCCTTCTTACAGACAAATTCTGATTGTCTGTCATAAATCTGGTTCTCGCTTGTAATTGAAAAAGAAAGCTACGTACCTGTAGATCAGGAAATTTTTCTTTGATGTACTTGATGAGATTTATCTGAAATACCGAGTTTCCCTGGGATGAGTCTAGCACAACCACGTCGACACCAGCTTGCACGAGAGCCTCGATTCTTTGTTTATCCTCCTCACGCGTGCCCACTGCAGCCCCAACAAGTAACTGTTTTTTACTATCCTTGGAGGCCAGTGGATATTCGCGGTTTTTCTTAAGATCCGTATGAGCTATCAATGACACCAGTTCTCCATTTTCGTTCACAATGGGTAACTTGGCCTGTACAGAGGGGTAAAAAGCTACCGTGTTAACTGCTAAGCTACAATAGGTTCATTGTCCTACGAAGCTAAGAGGAAGGCTAAACCGGGGGATTTTTCGCATTAACAATGCCGAAGCGGATGTCTTTTTCGTCCGCGCGAGAAGCGCACTGGTTGTCGGCTGAACCAATCTCGTTCCCATGGAACGGGAAAAGGCGCTTTCAGTTCTATAAGCCATGTCCGAGTTCCAAACACTCTCACTTTCAAAACGAAGCTTAGTGCAAAGCCTTTTTTGTGAAAATGAACTTTTATTTACATTAGAAAAAAAAGTCATTTCAATATCAATGGCTTCGCACTTAGCCTCGAATGGACCACTGCATCAACGACATCAACCTAAAAAGTAAAACAGGTACATTCTTGATTATGAGGTACAAATTCAGTGGAAAATGTTATCTTGGACAATAGTGTACATGAAGAGTAACTTGAAACGCATATTCGTCTGGGCTTATAGTTTTGTACTTCTTACATTCGCTCGCTTGGATATTAAACACGTCAAGATAACGCCTAGAGTCGTTGCAACTGAGTAACTTGACCGCGCCCATCTTTGAAACTCCAACATACCTTTTTACTTTTCTGTAAAATCTGATTTGCTTCCCTCAACGTGCATCCTGATTTAGCCACAATTAGCTGATCCCTAGGAGTCATTACTTCGTCTAATTTCATATCATATTGAGACTGGTTGAGAAAATCAATGTCGCGCGAAGTAACGATTCCAACTAGAACACCGCCAAGACAGCCCGTATCTACGTTAGAAAGAAACAGAAGAATTATCAGCGTGTTTGTTGACTTTCAAACTCTGTTCCATGCACTGCCTAGACTTATCAATACCCGTTTCGTTGATTATTTCCCCTCATTGTAATGACAACTAAACACGCAACATTGTCATCGCCGTCATCCACCACCACCACCCCCATCATCATTAATAAGCTGATTTAGCAACAGGACAGGAACGTCAGTTGACGACAGGAAAGCGCGCGGAAAGGACTAAACACGACTTCCAGTGCTCAATTTGCCGCTCTGCCATTGGTCAAGCCAGTTGTTTGATTTGCGCGCGCCGTCGTCAACTGACGCTCCCGTTCTGTTGCTAAATCAGCCTAATTATTTTTAACATGGGGAGCAAGCACAAGGGAATACATGTGTGATCTACCTCAAAGTAAACGCAAAGGCAAGCGCCGACGACACAATAAATGAAAAATGTTCCATTTCCTGCGTCGGCCCGGCCTTGTGCTTGCATTCTGAGACAACGGCAAACGGAAAGTGTAAAAGCAAGGATTACAAGGACAAAAGTTCGTCTGTCATGTTAGAATGCAAAGTCCTCAAATGCGCTTCGGCGTATCTTACTATAACTGCGTTTGGATTGGTGTGAACAACTCTTGTGCTTTTGCTCGCGTTCACGTCGCTTATGAGAACCAAGCCTAAGCGCCTGCAGAAAACTGCAAATGTTCAAAACATAAAAATTAAAAAAGAACATGCCAGTTCTTGTCCATAGAGAACTAAAAGGACACCTATTTAAGAATGTGAAAAAGATAGGACTGATGACATCGCCAGGTGAAGCCGCGTTCACATTCCACTAACTCGGAGCCACTAAAAAGGACAGCAAATTTACCGGTCAGTGGTATGCCTGAAAAACCACACTTTTTCTTGATGTCCATGACGTCACGCACTGAATGGCTTGGGCTTAGGACTATGGGATCGTTGATAAATCCTTGTTTGAACTTTTTGACCTTGCGTACTTCATTAGCTTGAAACTCAACGCTGCAGTTGTGATGAATTATCCCTGGAAAAAGAATTAAAAATGGAAGAGGAAGGTAAAATTTCAGAGGAGCTGGTAACCTCGTTCCCAGGTTCTCTCTCCTACCCGTCGACGGGTAGGAGAGAGAACCTGGGAACGAGGTTGAGGAGCTGGTACTCAAATCTGTAATAGGCTCTTTGCGGGAATTGATCACTTGATCAACTTTCGGTGAAAACGAAAACAGTTCACTTTTGAAAAATTTTGTTAGCACAAGCTGAAAGAACATATTAAAATTAGGTTACCTGAGAATTTTTCAGCCGTATATTACTACGGCTATTACACGATCGTTGAAAATATAGAGGCCAACGGTAGTGCAGTATATACAACATCAAGAGCCATGTATTAGCGTCTTCTGACACCAAAACCAGAATCACGGAGGTTAGTCTGAAATGTTATCCGTCTCTTCGCCCCACAACCTCGTCCGAGAGGCGAGAGCCGGGCCTTGCCGCCCGTTGGTTGGTTGGGCGAAGAGAGGGAGTGCGCGCGAAAAGTAAGGCTAGCGATAAAGAGGAGGAAGAATGGGGAGAGCGTCAATCCCCAGTCTTGTCCCCTCCCCACTCAGTACGCCAGTACTGTGCAGCCCTTGTCACGCAATTTACCGTAAACTTTGATAGTGACAGTCCTTGTCGATAAAATTAGACAAAATTAAGCACTGAGCTGAGTGATTTATAGTTAAGACAGTTTGCTTGTCGACTCTGCAAGTAAGGGTCATGCTAGTATTTTGATAAAGCCATGGACACAACATGGAGACAATACAGACAGATGCCGGTTTGATGTCTTGCGTTCGGTCATTATTTCACTTCCTCAATGGATTTCTGTACTCTTGTTTTTCTTTCAGTGGGATTTTTAAATAATCCTGTTAAGCCTAACGTCCATTTACTATTTTTTAAAAGAGCGTACAAGCAATAATATTGTTGTGAATTTTACTGCCAAATTATTAGAACGCCTGTATTTTTCAGTTGCCTGTCAGATCGAAGCCCTTCGACAAGCCCGTAAATGTTTTCTCTGGAGACCTCCTATTTCATGATTTTCACTGAGGTAACTTAAGAGTCACTTGACTAAAATATCAACATTTGTATTAAACTACAATTAGTCAGTTTACCTATTCCTCCATGAAGAGCCATAACGATAGCCATCTTTGACTCGGTAACAGTGTCCATGGGTGAACTTACCAGCGGGGTTTTGAGGGTAAGTTTTTTGGTGAGAGCTGATGTAAGATCTACGGAATCCGCTGTGAAATTGATGAATCCTGGCAAAATAAGGAAATCATCGTAAGTTAAACCTTCGCCTTCTTTAAACAACTGATTGGCACTTAGACCGTCATCTGGAACGTAGCTTGTGTGACCACTAATTAACAATTCCGCCATTAATCATCAACTTGTGAGGCCTCGTGTTCTTCAATACGCCGGTAATTCGCTGAGTTGATCGTGTTCGGTTAAAGATCTTGAGGATCTGTAAAAACTACGATGATGGCGATAGCTCAACGTCCAACTCGATTTTCAGCTGCTGGCTTCTAGTCAAGTTATTGCACACCGAGTTTTAATTCACCGGTCTGTCGACCTTGTGCCGGTTTCTCTAGACTCAGTGAGTGTTCTCAAGAAGTGAGTTTCTGCTTCCAAAAGCTGGAGTCGTTTTGTGATTTCGCTCGCTTTGGTCGTTTGGCGGTGATGCTGTCACAACAACCTACAACTTTGACTAAGAAAACTTTTCTGAAACTCAAAGTTACAGCGCGCGTTTAGAATGAGAAACAAATATTCAAATCTGCGGATAATTTGCTAGGAGACCACCCTCCAAGGACAATATGTGCCAAACATTTGCATATGACTGAGTGGCCCCATGTCTCATAATACATGTATACGTCATATATATCGGTTGATTCGTTGTATGAAATTAAAATAAAGGGCAATTTTAGAAAATTAGTACAATATTATAGAAGTAAAAAAATGCAGTTATACTCCATGTACCCCCAAATCGCCCGTACTTGCTCACAAGTCGAGCTTTTGAGCGCGTAGCGCGACAGTAAGCGCAAAGCGCGGAGCGCGAGCGAGCGACCGCGAAGCGAACGACTTTGAGAAAGTCTATTTTTTTGTGGTACAAAGCAGTTCTCGACGGTTACTGTGAATCGACTGGGTTTAGATATCCTTGACTTGGTACCTGTTGTTTACAATTTTTTTTATCGCAAATAGAGGCAGCAATGATCTAATAAAATCAATTAATCAATGTTGACGTGTTGATTCAATTTCATAGTTTTATTGTATTACATTTACTAGCAAAAATTTGTTTCCTCTTCTGGACCTTGTGCGTTCACACTAATTAATAAGCCAAGCCCTCCGTATTTCTTGCCTCAATCAAGATCCTCTCTGGTGTTACGAGCTATTAACACTGAGGGCATCGTTTAGTCTGTGTGCAGCTCCGGCTCCTCTCAAACAAAATCAGGGAGACTTTTTTCTCTCTCTTTTTTTGGGAGAGAGCGGCTGTACATGAGCCTAGGCCATCGCCGTTTACACGAGAATTGACTGTAATAAAGAGGAGATCTCCTTAAGCTTGCAGAGGTCTTCCTGCTACTGGAAAAATCTTGTAATCTTTTTTCAATGCAAGAAAGGTATGGTAGCATTTTTTTTACACTGGCAAAGTTTTTTTTTGCCTGCGTCGCAGACGCAGACGCTCTAACAACTACGTGGGCCGGCTGCAACGCAGGCTAAGTTTTTTAGGAAGAAGAAAACAGAGATGTCACTCAGCAGAGTGGCCAAGCACTGAGAAGTGAGTCATGAGAGCAGCGCAGAATCCTGAGTACGGCTGCTTTCCGTGGCGGTCTCTTCACGTCGTCTTTCCAACTCCTCCACTAAATACTGAAGTGGATTTTCAGGTCTCTTGTACACGATTTGAGCAGCAAAGTTCTGCATGAAAACAAGGGCGAAAGTTAAGATTTAATGTTGGGGCGGATCAGTTTGCCATTTTTTAACCGTTCGCAGTTTATAGCTCTGTTAGTCAGCTAGTCAGTTTAAAATGCAGACGGTCTCTGCTTGGTGCAGAAAATATTCAAGACAATTATACGATCATGAAAGAAACTAATCTGGAATATGCTACCGTTCCTTTAAGGGTAATCTATCGTCGTAAAGTCGTATTCCGCAAGTTACAAAAATGAACTTGGATGTCATGCATAAGAAAACAGTCATTCCTCTAAAGCCCAAACCCTGAACATTGCGAAGTTCAATGTGTCGCCAGTTATATAACTGACATTCTAGACTGAATGAAAATTAGTTTCTTTAATACGTGTAGAGATTTATAATAGTTTTAACGCCGTAACATCCTCACCTGAAACAGTCTTAAAATCTGGTGCTTCTCCAGATATTTCACAGATTGGGTAAAGGGATCAATCTCACTCCCTGGAATATTTGGCTCTTTATTTTTCCCAGCGGCCGCGTCATCATTAGAATCCACAACCGGCAAATTATCGCGTTTTCCTTCGTCTGTCGCTAAGCTACTTTCCGTAGCCGAAGTCGAATTTTTAAGTGATATGCTTGCATTTCCATGTTGAAAGTTTTCATCTTTACCCGCCATAATTTCGCTACGATTCGAAGAAATATAGCAATCAACTTCGGCTGTACTACAACCTGAAACAATTTCTCCCGTGATGAGTTCATTTGTTTCTGTTTCTCGCGATGTTAAGGTCTCCTGGTTTTCATATTGGCTGCTCTTAAGCGCGGTATCATCTGCGACAGTTGCTTTGCCGTTTTCCGCCGACACTTGTGAGTCAGTCGCTGCCTTTTCGCTCATGATTTCATCGACAATCTTATGGTGTTACATACACTAACATTAAGCGAAAGCAGAGCGCTTTACCTTGTTTTTGAACCATTTAGGATGCCCATTGTGTGTAAAAAAAATCCATATTTGTATTGAATTTTTTATTGAGTTCCTTTCAAATGCTAATGAGGCAATTAAAGCGGCAGTTACCATGGCACTAAGGCAATGAATAAGTTCAATTTAATGAAAACTTCTTTCAATATGCACCCTAATAAGCCTGTCATGGGCTTTTGTTTTAAGACAATCATGCTTTACCTTGAAATGAAAAGAAATATTGCTCATACTCAAGGGATCATGCTACACTGCTCACTAATTATTTGTATTGCTGGTTTTCAGTGTCACGCCATTCAAAATAGATTAAATAAAAATCAAAACCATTCGACAGATAAATTCCAGAATCTTGGAAATGAAAGGAGGTAAATATACAAAGACCCTCGCCAAGATTTGGGTCGAAGGAATAATTCGTATACGAGATATCCAAAGAAATGTTATAGCCAAATTTATAGAGCTTTGTATGGAGACGCCATGCTGGAGCTCATCCGGATGAGCTCCAACATGGCGGACGGAAACCAACAGAAACATCTGTTACCGACTTTTGCTACAAAAGCGTGAATTTATTCTTCGAGAAACTCATAAACATTAAAGCAATACTTTTTCTAATACATGAACTGTTTAGATAGCAAAATTTCCTCATTTTTTAACCTACATGACAGCTCTCTTGGCCGTCATGTAAATGGCACGTCACGCAAAAGCTTAGAAATTCAAGCGTACTCTATCACAAAACCAAGAATCCTTTTGAAGCGAAAATTTGTATGAAAATTAGTTTTCAGCTGCTCTAATGCATCGTGAAAGGAAAATTTCGGTAGGATCGATAGTTTTTTAGTTTGCATTTTGGTGACGTCATGTGAAAACCAACAAAATTAATCATTATTTCTTTCGTGAAAAGCTTCCAGACGGCTCACAGGCGATGTCGTTCATTGCCGAAACCATAAAAGATAGATAGCAAATCTAATAATTTAAAGTAGACTTTATTTTTCCTCTTTCACAATAGTTTAGTTTAGTTTTCAAGCGATTTTTTCAAGCCATTTTTCCACAGCATCTAAATCAGCCTCTCCGTCCGCTTGCCCTTTAGCACTACATTCGGCGAACTCCACCTTGATGGGTAACACGTGACCAAACTCAAAATCCTTGCCTTTCTTCCCGATATACCCAGCGGTAGTGGTTGAGCCGCCATCTTGACCTTGCAGGGCAGCGGCTCGAGTGACTCGGAGAGTGTTACTAGAAACATAATCACAAGAATGGTTTTTAAACTGTATACACTCAACTGGAACTTACACAAGACACTGTTTGATAAAACGAAGCAACTGACTCTTCAGCGAGGAAGTACTTTTCAGTTCCCCTTCGCCCCTATTTCACAGACGTTTTAGCATAGCGCATTTTAAAAGGAATGTCTTCTAATCGAGTCCAGGGGGGTACTCGATATATCCTTGGGAGGGGAGGTGCGGCCCGGCCCCTCATACCCTTACCCTGTTTAAGACAGAATTCCGATTTTTGATACCCTGTTTAAGACATTTGTAGAACATACGCGCAGGCTGTTTATCGTCCAAGAAAAGATACCCTGTTTAACACAAAAATTGATAAAATCGATACCCTCTTTAAGACAAAAATCCCGAAAAACATACCCTGGCTGGCCGCACGTCCCCATTAAGCCCTTATAAGGGAGTACCCCCCGGGGAATCGAATACACATTACAAGATCAAAACGAGTTTAAGCAACTGCTGCAGACATTATGAATTGATCCCAAATGATTCCAAATGATCCCAGTGGTTAGAGAAAGACCGTCTAATCTGAATTTTTAGGCCCACCATACACAATTTCTCAAGAAAGTACCACTCAATAGTTTTCATTTGAATGGTTACAGCTGAAAAATTTATCCACAAACTTAAAATTTTGAACCGTAACACTGGTAACGTTACTGAAAAAAAATCAAGGTAAATTTTCCAAGCACTTCTTACATCTCTTTTTCCAGCTGAGACTTTATAACACTTTGTGATTTGGCCATTGTAAGGTCTGAAGAGAAAAAAACAAGACGGGCTCAAATCAATGAAAACATGAGTGAAAAAAGTACATTTGGTGAAACAACAGAATATAACTTCTAAAACAAGTTTGATGACGTAAATTGACACAAGAACAAAGTCATCAGCAAGTAAACGTCCTTATTATATTGAAATTTTCTGTCGAGAACTAACCTTGTTTGTTGCATACGACCAGAATGGATGCCGCAGACTTGGAAAACCGCTTATCACCAAGAATGTCATACATGACCCTGAAAAAAACAATGAAAAGTCACCAATTTCTTTACCCTCTTAGCAGTGGTTTCTTTCCGGCATGGTTTTAGCACATACGAGGTTATTCATGCCACTTAGAACAGGGGCACCCAACGACCAAGTGTCTCATGTAGTTTTCTCTATGATTAAGAAGCTTTTTTGGATAATTTGGAACTGCCCTTACAACTGGTTATCTGTTCAAATGTCTTAGGGGAACTTTTGTCGTCTCGAATGTGGCTTTTTCGTTTCATTCAAAACTGTTAGCTACAGTACCCTGATGGGTCGAGTTGAGAGTCCGAGGACATGGGGTACCGTGCTTTCATTAGAAAAATCCTAGGCGACATTTTGTCTTTATGCCAAAATTCTCAGCAGAAACTTTCTTAACAGTAATTGCAATATCAGCTTGGTAATAAATTTGTAAAACACAACATCAGAAAATCATAGGTAAGTTAGCGGAAAAACTTTAAACACCTTTGACGAATCGAACGGTTATCCACAAATTTTCAGCCTTTCTTGATCAGCATTCGAAATTTCCAGGCAGTATTTTCTCCTTCGAACAGTTATTTTACAGAACAAAAGTCGTTGGGTGTCCCCTTGTGATTCACGTAGCTGGCTTGTTTTACTTAACTCGAATATCAGCGAGGAAAACTACTTCGTACATGCTAAAAACCAGGCCTGAAAGAAACCTCTGTGAGCTGGGCAACCTTAATCCCAGGATACGCTCCTACTTGTTACTCTCTCTTGCTCTGAGGGACGAGTGGGAGGGAACTCTAGGAATGAGGTTGTGAGCATGGTACATTATTGCTTTAAAAATATATGCACAGTAAACTACCTCCAAGACATACATCAATGGGAAACCACTAGCAGTGATTTTGTTGCAAATAGTTATGGTGAGTCCTGGGACTAATCTTGTGAAATATCATGAATCCCTGTCCAGAACCAATAAAGAAAAACAAACAACAACAACAACAAAAAAAAAAACACAGTCTGAAATTGAAATGAAATTTTGGAGTCTGTCTTCAGATTAACTGTTAATCTGAAGACAGACTCCAAAACTCTGTTCTTACAGTATACTGAAATAATTAAAATATAGTCCTTATATTAATAAACAATAACCATAACAACTACCACAGAAATTACATGAATGAGATATTTCTATAAATACAAAAATCGATCAATCTTTGTGTCTTATGGGATGCATGCCAAGAATTATTTTGTGTCTTTGGAGATTTTTATGTGTCAGTGACGCAGGTTGCAGAGGTAACAGAATCACTGCTCTAGCTCCTTCTGCCTTATTTGCCACTTTAGAACTTAAGAAGGTAACTAGCCCCAGTTAGCTTTGGCAAGGACTTTTGGAACTCTTTCTGAAGACAGGGAAAAAATGCCAATTACTGACTGGCCCTTTCTCAGTAACCATCCCAGAAGTCATTGCAAAAGTTAACTCGCCCCAGTTTCCTTTTGTTTCTCAAGCGGTGAATGGAGAGAAATGTATAGAAAATAATACTCTGTTACTATCAACTGGAAAGGTACTCACTCAGCAACATCTCGTTGCTCTCTTGGAAAGTTCACGCTATCAACAACAAACAGGATTCCTCTGGAAAAGAAAAGTTATGAATTTAATAAAACACAACTAGAATGTGTCAGTTTGAGGTCACATTTTACTGAAGCAGTAAAAACCTCGTCATTTTCTAATGGTGCTGTTACCAAAGAAATGAACACTGCTTATAGCCAACTAATTTCCATACATTTCATGTACCACTATGAGAGCTTAGCTGTAACAGGTGTTGCGGATTATGGCTCTTGAAGGACAGCTCTGTCCTTGTTCTTCAGGTACTACTGACCTTGCTTGGTCCTTGTACTGTTCTAGAAACCTTGTTCTAAGTTTCTCATGACCTGGGAGATCTATCAAGTCCAGAATTTTACCACTCTGTGAATAGAATAAAAATAAATAATGTCAGTTGTAAAAATGTATCGATAAATAAATGAATAAATGAATAAATAAGCTTTTCCTGTCATAGATTAAAATTTCATTATGCATTTGTAGCCACAGCTATGCTAACCTTTAAGCTTATCTGAGTTAACTGGGTAGCCTGGGACTAATATGAAAGGTCGTTCACCATTTATGTCAAAATCAAATTATAAATTTTCCTTTCTAGCTTTGATTCATTTGCTGTGGTAATGGTAAGGAGAGATGAATGTCTGACTTCTTAGGCACAATATGACATCTTCATATTTTAACAAATAAAGCCTAAATCATAAGAAAAAAGATGATTATTGATGATTCATTTTTTGAGGTAGAAAAATGAGCTAAAAGAAGAGAACAAAAAATTAGTCATTGGGCATTGATTGTACTTGTTAAATTCAAGTAAATATCATTAAAACAATATTACTGTTAGTCAAGTTTTTAGGGATTACCTGGTTTCCTTTAACTTTATGTTGATCTCTGTTTTCTTTTATTGATGTGTGGGTCATCACATATTTTCCACTAGAGAGCTTAAAAAATATATGAAATACAGTTTTATCAGTCATCCTGATTTAATGATAAAAATGCTTTCAGTAAATAAACAAATACTTTTTCCAGGTTTTAGCTGTATGCAAGGGCGCAGGTGTTCATATGGATGCTATGTTCCCGCGAGTGTACCATCCAAGAGATAATGTAACTATTGCCACTTTCCTACATACAGCTGCCAGTTACGTTAATTATCTCACAGGCCACCTGCGAATCTGGGCTGAGTGCAATTTGTAACACAGTAAGGGCCCCAATAGCTTGAACTCGGATGACTCAAACTCCCTGCTAACTTGAACTTAGTCCCATTTCCCTTGGATTTCACCACACTTTTCTGTCATTTTTACTCGGTTAAGTCAAGCTTGGATAACTTGAATTCCCCACTAACTCAAACTCCGATAACTCAAATTCTGGTTCTTGTAACTCTACTTGGATGCCATTAAGGCAATTAGCTCTTCTTGTTGTATAATCAGTAAAAACACTACATCTAACACTGGTTCACACTTACAGCAAATTGATTTTAATAATGGTGCAACAAACAGATCACATTTATCATAAAAAATGCCTAATCATGTTACTATTACTGATAAAATAAGTTAAATTTGCACTGCATTAGCACTATACACTGCCAGAAGTGCTGAAAATTCAGTAACTATAAATTTTTAACATTGAAAATTGATTTTGCAATCAAACTCAATAACTGGAACCCTTGCTAACTTGAACTGTTTTCATTTCCCTTTAGAGTTCGAGTTATGTGGGGTTCTACTGTATGCATGTAAGTATAAAGTTTAAAAGGGCCTAAAGCAGTTCACCCATAAAGAACAAGGAAACTAGCTCACTCTGCTGAAAAGAAGTGTTTTTCCAGAATCTGTCAGTCCAACCAAGATAATACTGTGACCTCTTGATTGACTTCTACCAAACAAAAGATACAGGACTGAAAAGAAAATAATGAAAAACATTGTCATTAAAGATGTGAATATTGTTCATCATGGTGTCAGATAGGAATGAATGTTTATTCGTTTGTCTCACGATAGAATCGCTTTGAGATATTGATCGCGACATTTCGACTGCAATACTGCTAGTCTTCATCAGGCGATGAGGTCGATTGTTTACGTGTAGCCAAACACCTCATAACAAAACCATCAGTTATCTCTGAAGAAAAGAAACATTTATCATCGGTACTTGTTTCCAACGGTTATCCTTCTTCGTTCATACGAAAACTTGCTAAAACCACAAGACCAACAGCCAACAACGAACCCACGCAGGAATTTAAATCTACTGCGGTTTTACCCTATATTAAAGGTGTATCAGAGGTTCTTCGCCGCTGCCTACAACAAGGCGTTCGCACCATCTTTAAATCTGACACAACTCTTCAGTCTTACTTAGTACGACCGAAAGACGCCCTAGAACCAGGCAAACAAGAAGGTGTTGTATACAGAATTCCATGTGAATGCGGCAAAGTATATAAATTATAGGCGAAACAGGGAGAGCAATGCAAGACAGGATAAAAGAACATGACAGAGATATACAGCTTGCTCATACACAAACCTCCGCAGTTTCGGAGCAGGCAAACGAAACGGGGCATCTTCCTTTATGGAATCAAGTCAAGTTTATCGATCGTGACCCTCACCGATACACACGTAGGGTCAAAGAGGCTATCCAAATAAGACTTCATTCTAATAACCTCAATAGAGACAACGGAATCGAAATTCCTGAAGCATGGATGCCTACGATCAGAAAGCATAACAGCCGTTCAACTACAAAGCGGACCCGTGAGGGAACATCATCTGCTAATCGGAATAGTAAGGATCGAAATACACCAATCACAGCGAACCAACGTGCATAAATAGCTACATGTAAACAATCGACCTCATTGCCTGATGAAGACTAGCAGTATTGCAGGCGAAACGTCACGATTAATATCTCAAAGCGATTCTATCGTGAGACAAACGAATAAACGTTCATTCCTATAATGAAAAACAATAACTTTCAATGCCACTATGACAGGATTACTTGGCAGCTTTAAATCTAAGGAAATAGCAAGCAGTCTTGCACTATTTATAGATCCAGACAAAGTAAGCAGTGGTTGTATGTCTACTACCATCAATTAAATTGAATGGATTTGCTAGTCTTTTCTCCTGTGCTTTGCATCTCTATGGAGCGCCGTCCCCCCCCCCCCCCCAAATGTGTTTGACCTAAATAAGCCCCCCCGGGAGGCTTACTAGAGCTATTTCCAAATAGCTATTTTTCTGTGTTTTAAATTAATGGCCAGCCAAACACGTCATCATATAAGAAGATTCCAAAAGAAGTAAGTCGTAGAAAATGTCGTACCAAAGTAAACAGTTCCCTACAAATGGTCGGCAAAAAACTATGAATATTTAGAATACAAACCTGTAGTCAGAACGACAATAAACGTGGCAATAAGAATCGCATAAACTGTTCCATCGGGGCTTTCAAACAAGTCAATGACCAAGGAACGAACATTAGCCGCCATATTGAAAAGGAATTTGAGCCCACGAACAACTTATCAACTAGGTATTCTGTGTATGACACCCTAAAGTGTGTAGCACAGGACATCCAGGACTTATCCCTCGCATAATTTTCTTTGATAGGGAGATGGGGAAAAGGCATGGTTGAGGGGTTTGAAATGAAGAAAGATGTGACAAATTAAGCAAAATAATATTATCATATGTGGGCAAGATAAAGAAAATCCCCTATTCTGACTGACTCTTCGAGATCATCCCAGATCTCTGATCCCATGTTGTTCCAAAAAGAAAATGAATTATTTTGTGCATTTGAAAAATATCAGTCTTTGACTATTAAATTGTTTGGTAAGGATGGCTAGACTATTGGCCTAGTTTTGATAGGGTAGTCTCAGCCCATAAAAATGCAAAAAAGGAACTTGCCAATCCAGCCATCATGTTACGTGTATGGCTTGTAGAACTTTGCTAAAATACTCGTTAGGTCAAAAAACACACCTCATCAATGTTGTTAACAAAGGCAGGTAACAAAAAGCAAAGAAAAAATTTTAATCTTTATTTAACATTTATACAATCTTCAACAATTTCAAACAGTTCATGGTGCCTTCCACTCCGTTTAGCAATATCATACGCTGTTTCATTCTGCATGTTACGAAGACTAGCATCCAACCACCTGTTGCACAGCAACAACTGCAAAGTTGTGGTTCTGCCAACTCCACTGGCAGCAAAGTGAAGTGCAGTCTGTTTTCCATTGGTCTGTGCATTAATGTCAGCACCATTCTGTAAAAGCAATGATGCAACATCTGTCTTGCCTGTCAAGATTAATAAATTAATGGTGAGTTGAAGCAGAGGCTGAGTCAAAATTATCTCTTAATTAGTTGTAGAACACTAATAGTTCCAAAAGGTTGTCATGTCCTCTCTTACAATCTGCTCCTAAAATTAACTACACTCCCTGAAAGAGGAATTGATACAATCTTAGGCAACTAAGAGAATAGTTACCGGTACCCCCTCCTCCGAGATGGGATGTACGTTAATTGTTGGGTGCCAAGCTCCTTGTCTAAGAAAACAGCATAATAGTTTGGTGGCTTCAA
This sequence comes from Porites divaricata, assembly GCA_038088405.1. NCBI lineage: Eukaryota > Metazoa > Cnidaria > Anthozoa > Scleractinia > Poritidae > Porites > Porites divaricata. The sequence goes on from JBBMOI010000008.1 coordinate 2,443,915, forward strand.
CAAAGAACTTACAAGTAGGGTCAAGCAGAGGTAGAGAGAAAAGTGTAAATGTGCCAAGAGGTTTCACATCTTTCTTGAGTGGTGTATCCCACAGCCAGGCAACACTCCACCCTCTCCTTCTCAGTTCTTGCAATGGCCCTGTCTGGGTCACAAGTCCCATTCACTTACACAAATATTTATGCACCTACAAACTGCCCCTTTCAGGTCAGGTGGGGTGGTGGTGGTGGGGGGGGGGGGGGGAGCAGTTGGAAGGGGGATTATTGCATGGTGACTTTCCTGTATACTGCTAGTAGCTGTGGAGATAACTAGAAGGTAAATTGCATTGACATGTTAACTGAAAGTGGCTTACTACTGCTACTAAGTTGGCCAAAGCCGAGCCAAAAAATGGCTTAGGTATACTGTTCATCTACCCATTTCAGACAATGTAATATGATGCTTCTCTGTTTCTTTCAAATTTCACCCTATTCACCACAAGAATGGCGTTTAAGATTGTCCTTTGGTCTGAAGTGGGTAAAAAGTGAATTCAAGCTAAGAAGGCCTATTCACCCCATCTGCAAGCGCAATGCAAAGGCTGCCATCCATCCTCGGTTTTAGCCTGCACATCCGCTCCTCTTGGTAAAAGAACTTTCACCACGTCTGCATGTCCATTATAACAAGCTCTGTGAAGCGGCGAATAGCCATCTTCATCTCTACAGTTTAGTAGTGTTGGTTCTTTTTCTAATATTTGCAGCACATGATCAACTATTCCATTTTCACAAGCTGACAACATGGCTTCTGGTGATGCTATAAGTTCTTGATCGGAAACCTCTTCTTTAATTTTTGGCAAACCGTTTCTCGCATCAGTTTCATGATCATCGTCATTTGGAACCTTACAAGCGGGAAGGAAATCCACGACATCTGGTTTCGGCTTGTTTGCCAGCCTTTCTAGATCTTCCAAGTCCTTTTTGCGAAGTTCATCGTCACTGCTGGAATCTTCGTCCGACATTAGGCAGGCCGACATATTATGCAATTTTTTCAAAAAAGTCTTTCACGATTATTAAGCCTTGTGACGTAAATAATCCATAGAAATATAACAAAATGAAAAATTTTGAATGTTCGCTATCATACGTTGGTCATTTTGAAGTTGTGTTTTTTCCTTGTATACGTCTCATTCCCAAACTCAATTTCATCCGTCAAACGAAGCCGAGTGGACACTGGGACTGCGAGATTAACGCCTGGCAGATTTTGCATTTCATTAGCTTGGAAACAGGACAAAGCACGTAAAATGTCTGAATTATCAAAGTCGATGCGTGTAGGATACACTCTTAAACAAATCTGCAAGCGTTATGTTTAGATTTCTCTTCCTGTGTCAACTTTTTGTTTTCTGTAAGCAAGAATTTATCCCAACTGGTCATCTGCAACCTCTGGGATCACATAGACCGCCAGAAGGGACCATTAAGTCAATACAACATGCACCGACTCCGCAAGAGTTTTATGATGAATATGTTTTGAAAGGACAACCAGTTATATTTAAAGGAGCTGCTAAGCTATCTCCAGGATTTCAGCTTTGGACTGATAGTTATTTGAGGTAAGCCCCGGATATAGTTTTTATACCCACGACGAGAATTTTCAATGTTTTAAGGAACTTATTTATAAATATTGACCCCAAAAACCATCCGAAGCAGAATTATCAATGATCGCCCCTTTTTTTTGTAGTATTTTGTCTAAAAGTTGAAAAGTAAAATAAACTGGATAATATACTTTTCCTGCCTCTCACATCTCAGGTGGATAATTAAGAGGGAAGACACTCTTTTCAGGAAGAATAATTCGTTTGCCTTTTTTCTATTATGCGTATAAGTTTTCTTTTAATAACTGAGCAGTATGTTTCATTTTTTTGACCTTGATGTCTGCGACTAAACCAACATTTTCATTTCATATTCATTTAAAAAACAGAGTTACAATATTTGAAATACAGGTTTTCATGAGTTGTTTTACTCAAAAGTGGCTTAATATTAACTTTTGGTTGATGAGATTGATGCTATTAGTTAGTTCTATTTACGTTTTCATGTCATATTTTTAAATGAACCTTTTTTTTTGAAAAAAAAAAAAAAATAGGGACAAAAGAAATCTAAACTTTTAATGAACACCTGTAAATGCTAATGTAAGTTAAAAGAATCTGTATCTAAGACACAGCATACTACTAATAATATTTTGCATTTAACATCAGAGATATCTAGCTTCAAAGATATGTATATAAACTCTATATCCATTATGACAAACTTCTGCACCTGGCTAGTAACTAAAATTCACACAAGACCTAACAATGACTCAGTGTCAGATGTTCTTGACAGGCCATCTTATAGGGTGCGATAAAAAATCAGAAATTGTGTGATACTTTCAGGGTGGATTTTGCGATAAGAAAGGACTATTATGCAATAAATTATGTGATTTTTTCAGGGCACCATCATGTAATATCAGATGGCCTGTCTTGATACCCTCACAAGGTAACAGTCATGTTGAACTTATGAATCATTAATTTTATAGCTAACCAAGAACATGTGTAATTTTTTTCATAACTTGTTAGGCAAAAGTATGGAGATGTTATTGTGAGAGTAGATTATGGTAAAAAGGAGAACAGAGCTCGGCCTGCTGATAACATGGCACTGAGAGAATTTTTGTCAGTCTACAATGATACTGATCGTTACTTGGTTGATACTCTTCCTGAGGAAATGTGGCATGAATTTTCACTTCCAGCCTGTTTGTTGTGTGGAGGATTTACATCTAGGCTACAGGTAATAAAGTCCTAAGAGTGATCAACATAAATTTTCTCCTAAACATATTAATGCTTGATCAAGAGAAAAGGTTAAAGGAATCAATAAAATGATCCTCAAAGGGAAAATACTTTGATCTCTTATCAAATTCTCTCAACCACTTCTTTGAGAAAATAGATGGAGATCAGTGTGGAGAATTTGCATGTGGATAGTGGGGCTTAAAGAATGAAGAACTTTTTTTTATCAAGATGTGATTCTTGCAAATTGCATATGTCAATTTGACCACTTTCGATCCCTAGGTGTGTCTGGATGCATGTTTCATAAAGAAGGGACTCAGATTTCCTGATCTAAGCATTCTGTATGCTTCATGTGCCTATGTTTTCTGTTTCTAGGATGCTGTGCTCTGGTACAGTAGTGGAGGCTCCAAGTCATTCCTTCATATGGATACAGTGGATAATATTAACTGTATGATAAGTGGAGTCAAGCAGTGGTTCATAGTGGATCTGGTATGAACCTAACCTATGTGATATTTATAGGGAATACTGGACATTATAGTCTGAGAAAACAGCCGTCATTGTGTGACACCACCACTGGCTTCCTTGAGGTAACATCTGAAGAACAAGCACAAAAATTTCACGCTGATGATGCATGACTGCCAGCTAGGGTGTTCATTAGGCATTGGAGATTGGAGAATGCAACTAAGAGAATAACTTAGAGGAAATTATTACAAGCTTGTAAGCTAGGTAGCAGTGTGAGAGACCAACAGTGATTTTCAGAATGTTTAAGTGATAACTGTTTTATTGGTAACTTCTAGGAACACACCAAATTAATTGACATGGATCACGGAGAAGGTGATTATTGTAGCGTGAATGTTGACAAAGTGGACATGTTCAAGTATCCTAGCTTACAGAACGTACCATGGTGGTCTGCACGTCTTGAACAAGGAGACTGTATGTTTATACCTTATGGGTGAGTTGGATCCAGTTTTAAGAGAGTTAGTAAAAGAAGGACAACTCAAAACACTGCTCTTTTCATCATTTTTGCTTAGGCGTGAATTAGTTAAATCATAGCAACGATGGTGAAATCTCTTGAATGGGACACCTCTATTGATGGGTCACCTCCATTCAGGGGACACAGTATTGAACACCTCTATTGAAGGGACACCTCCATTCAGGGGAGACAGTATTGGCCACCTCTATTGAAGGGTCACCTCCATTTAGTGGACACAGTATTGGTCACCTCTATTGAATTAACACCTCCATTCAGGGGACACAGTACTTGTCACCTCTATTGAAGAGACACCTCCATTCAGGGGACACAGTATTTGTCACCCCTATTGAAGGGACACCTCCATTCAGGGGAGACAGTATTGGTCACCTCTATTGAAAGGACACCTCCATTCAGAGGACACAGTATTGGCCACCTCTATTGAAGGGACTCCTCCATTCAGGGGACACAGTATTGGCCACCTCTATTGAAAGGACATCTCTATTCAGGGGACACAGTATATGTCACCTCTATTGAAGAGACACCTCCATTCAGGGGACACAGTATTTGTCACCCCTATTGAAGGGACACCTCCATTCAGGGGAGACAGTATTGGTCACCTCTATTGAAGGGACACCTCCATTCAGAGGACACAGTATTGGCCACCTCTATTGAAGGGACTCCTCCATTCAGGGGACACAGTATTGGCCACCTCTATTGAAAAGACATCTCTATTCAGGGGACACAGTATATGTCACCTCTATTGAAGGGACACCTTCATTCAGGGGAGACAGTATTGGCCACCTCTATTGAAGGGTCACCTCCATTCAGTGGACACAGTGTTGGTCACCTGTATTGAATTAACACCTCCATTCAGGGGACAGTATATGTCTGTCACCTCTATTGAAGGGACATCTCTATTCAGGGGACACAGTACTTGTCACCTCTATTGAAGGGTCACCTCCATTCAGGGGACACAGTATTTGTCACCCCTATTGAAGGGACACCTCCATTCAGGGGAGACAGTATTGGTCACCTCTATTGAAGGGACACCTCCATTCAGGGGACACAGTATTTGTCACCCCTATTGAAGGGACACCTCCATTCAGGAGAGACAGTATTGGTCACCTCTATTGAAGGGACACCTCTATTCATGGGACACAGTATTGGCCACCTCTATTGAAGGGACACCTCCATTCAGAGGACACAGTATTGGCCACCTCTATTGAAGGGACTCCTCCATTCAGGGGACACAGTATTGGCCACCTCTATTGAAAGGACATCTCTATTCAGGGGACACAGTATATGTCACCTCTATTGAAGAGACACCTCCATTCAGGGGACACAGTATTTGTCACCCCTATTGAAGGGACACCTCCATTCAGGGGAGACAGTATTGGTCACCTCTATTGAAAGGACACCTCCATTCAGAGGACACAGTATTGGCCACCTCTATTGAAGGGACTCCTCCATTCAGGGGACACAGTATTGGCCACCTCTATTGAAAGGACATCTCTATTCAGGGGACACAGTATATGTCACCTCTATTGAAGAGACACCTCCATTCAGGGGACACAGTATTTGTCACCCCTATTGAAGGGACACCTCCATTCAGGGGAGACAGTATTGGTCACCTCTATTGAAAGGACACCTCCATTCAGAGGACACAGTATTGGCCACCTCTATTGAAAGGACATCTCTATTCAGGGGACACAGTATATGTCACCTATATTGAAGGGACTCCTCCATTCAGGGGACACAGTATTGGCCACCTCTATTGAAAAGACATCTCTATTCAGGGGACACAGTATATGTCACCTCTATTGAAGGGACACCTTCATTCAGGGGAGACAGTATTGGCCACCTCTATTGAAGGGTCACCTCCATTCAGTGGACACAGTGTTGGTCACCTGTATTGAATTAACACCTCCATTCAGGGGACAGTATATGTCTGTCACCTCTATTGAAGGGACATCTCTATTCAGGGGACACAGTACTTGTCACCTCTATTGAAGGGTCACCTCCATTCAGGGGACACAGTATTTGTCACCTCTATTGAAGGGACACCTCCATTCAGGGGAAAGGGACAGGTTTTCTGGGTCCTGAAATTCAGGCGACACTTAATCCCTCGAAAAGTCACTGACCACAAAAATCGTTGTTAAGTTTTAGTGTTTACTAATCAAAGAGGCACATGAACATGAACTGTCTCACTCAAATTGATGCACTGCACCTGCGGGAATTAACCACACAATATCGAAGGGATAAGTTAACAATGATTTTTTATACATTATCTGGCTACATAAAGTGATAACTGTAGCAGATTCCGAGGTAGAATGAAAGAAAAATATTTTATTTGTTGGTCAATTATTAACAAACCCCACCCCAACCTCCATTCAGGGGACACTTCCCTTGGTCACGAAGGTGTCCCCCAAGGAGTGTCCCCTGAGTAGAGGTTCCACTGTATAACAAATCCGTATCCTACGTTATACTGACTTTTCTTTCGTCAATCCCGCACCTCTCCCCCAGAAAATGTAAAATGTAAAAACGTGAATTTTTGTTCAATTTGGCCCCGTCCACACGTATCCGTTTTTTTTTTCTGAAAACGGAGATTTTTTTCTCCCCCTTTTCTAAAACATCTGCGTCCACACGTTGCGGTTTTGAATCATTAATTTTTGCTCACCCACACGAAAACGCAATAGTGACTGAAAACGCCGGTACCATCTTTGAAGGGAGCATGCGCATTTACTAGCATCTGAGCCCGTGATGTAATCGTCTTCAAAAGCCTCCGTTTTCGTACATCCACTTGAGTACAGCGTCTCGTTGTCATCGCTTTCTCTGTAAACTTCCTCCTTTACCCGTAATTCACTTAATTGCTCAATGACCAGTTGCTTAGGGACTTTGTAAGGATATGCTGAACTAATTTCCCAAATCGCTTTTCCTTGCAGATGGGGTCATCAAGTCACGTCACTCTTTCGTAACATTGCCGTTAATATTTGGTGGACTCCTCTCCAGAGATTTAATTCTACTGATTGTGAAGGTAGCTTGCCGAAGAGATGAAAAATTAAAAACACATGAGTGAAATGTAGTTTAGCGAATAGAAATGCATCATTGACAGTTTGTCTCATGTTTGTGTGTTCTTTGATGTTGGGTGATATAGAGTGCCGATTTGTGTCGATGGACAGTTTTGCTCAAGTGTGGATTTTACGGGCCTGAATAAGCGCCTCGGTATGAGACTTCATCTGAATGATGACTGATGAAGAAAGGCGTTTTGTGTTTTGACTGGAGGCAACTAAAACTTGCCGATGTATTCTATTTAACGAAACTCCTTTTGTTGCACTTGTGCATCTCATTTTAGTTGTGAAAGAAAATGAAGGCCGTAGCCAGCACTGTCAGCAAATTGATTTCATACTAATCTTGCTTGTGTTTACAGTTAATTTAGAAAATTTGGGTTCATCTCAGGCAAAGTTGAGTAATTTCAAGTTTACAACAGGAGAGCAATTAAGGTATGAATCGACTCTTTGCCAAGATGGATAGTGTTACATCTAAATTCTTTACCAAATCATCGAGCAGTTTAGCACCTCAAAAAATCTTGTGTAACTCCAAATCTGAGTGTCAGAGCGATTTTGGATGCAACTTAGTATCCGGCTAGGATCTTTGGTTCGTCATGTACGTCACTCATCAAAATGAGTGGTGACGAAGAAGATGAAGAAGCCTCGAAATGAGGTTTTTTCAATGGGCCCGTTTGCCCGATGACGTCGTAGGAGCAAGGACTTGTGGTAGTTGTTTTTATTAGCGAAGAATAATGTTTCGACATTATCGAGGGGGGAGTAAAAATGGTGGGAAACTTTTTTAAGAACTCCTCGATTTTGTGCAAAACAGGAACACTACTTTCAAGTAGGGGTTTTTTAGTTAAACACATTATAGAGGTGGCCATGATTTTTGAGTCGTGATTCTTAAGAGACTGAGGCACAGTAGCGTTTCAGTTTTCTTATAACAGACCACTATTTTGAACGTTAATGTATTTGTTTACTTTGAAGGTTTATGGCTCTTCAAGTAATCAAAGGCAATGGTGGATATGTTTCTTTTGAGACGATAAATCCATTGATTGTGGTGAGAAGCTAATTTTCTAGTGTAGCCAATTACACTTATTGCACTTATATACCTAAGATCACTGCTAGTACGACCATCTTCAGACTTTTAAATACCGTCCCTTAGCAAAGGTTTAGCCGAAATCGAAGATTAAACTTTTTGTATACCGTAAATCCTCCCAGGGGGCTTATTTGTTTCAAACACTTTTGATGGGGAGCTTCAAGACGGGGCGGGGGGGGGGAGGGCTTATTAAATCTAGGAAACAGGATGGTATCAGTTCTTCACAAAGGACTAGAAGACCTAGAATACAACGTGGAAAGCCTTACTAACAAGAAGTTGGAGGTCATGCAGACGAAACTTCCGAACTTTCCGTTGGTAAATAAACCATCCCGGATCAGTCCACACAAAGTTTTACAGTCGTGATTGATTAATCCAGCCTATCGTTTATAAGTGGCGAATGATAATGGGGAGGGGAGGGGAGGGGAGATTTATAGAGGAATTACGTTATGTTTTAGCCTGAGAAAACAGCCGACATTTCTCGACACCACCACTGGTTTTCCCGCGAAATGACATCTGAAGTAGGAGCCGGAGCGCAGAAATTCCATACTGATGACGTGTCACCACCCAGATCTTGGTAGTGCTTTTGATTGGTCGTGCCGCCAGGGAAATTTGCCTCAACCAATCAGAAGCACTTCGCAGATCTGGGGATTGACACGTCATCAGTATGGAATTTTTTCGCTCATAGCAGAATTTCGCGGGAAAACCAGTGGTGACGTCGAGAAATGTCGGCTGTTTTCGCAGGTTACGCATATTTCCGTATTTGCATTGCGCGGACATTTCGTGTTGTCAGTTGTCTTTTCTGATATGTAACCTTCTCTTTTTTTTAATTTCTCAAGGGAGAACATACCGGAGAGAGACTCATAACCAAAAAGGTAATCAATTTCTTGAGGTCGTTAAAGTTTTCAAACTTCGACGACCACGGCAGCGAATGTGCCACTTTTATTCCTGCAGTTTCACTAATTTTTAGTACCTCTTTCACTACTGGTTAAATGTTAGCGAATTTTCCTTGGGGTGATTTCCTACGGTATCCAAGGACTATATCCAAGTTTAGTAAAAGAAAAGGAGAATCGTCGTCTTGTGTTTACGTCATCCATAAACGTGACATGTTAGGAAATTTGACGTGGAAGTCACGCGATATCGTCGCTGACTTTCTCATTTTATGGATTGAAACGTCTATGGTAGTAAAAGTGTTGAGGAAAACGCAGAAAACGTTCGATTTGAGATATTTGTTGTAAAACCAGATTCTGAACCGAACCGACTAAGCGATCAAACTTATACCAACCGAATTTTAGGTTGTTTACGTTTTGGTTTTGTATTAGGGAGCTTAAGAAACGACGACGGTCAAGGGCCGACGGCAGCGAAAACGGAAAAAAAATTAATAGGTTTAGATCGGCAAAACAACTTTGCACGTGTATCACGTTTTTTTGTTCATTGCTTGCCGTCGCTGCACGACTGCGACGTGAAACTTCCTAATTTCACGTCAGTTTTATGGAGAACGGGAACACATGACAACCATTTTCTCTTTCTTTTTGTGAACTTAGATACAGTCCTTTATAATTCAACTCCTGAAAAAAATCGCCAACATTTTTAAAACAAATTAAAAGAGTTGGAATAAGAGCGATGAAGTTTGAAGCAGCGCGAATTTGCTTTTTGTGTGACGTTTTCGCTGCCGTTGCACCGTCGTCGATCGTCGTTGCTTTAGCTCCCTATTGTCTCTTAGCGGTTTGCAATGCTCGACAAAGACCAGGATGGTGTTCTGACAGAAGATGATGTCATGTCTGTACCTGCTGACGTAGTAGACGAAGCATTTGGCCAAACACCACCGGGAGAGGTAAAGAAACATATAGTGATCCACTTGGAATGCTCATACGTTTCTAGGAAACTGCCCACCTACACCTCCCCTAAGCCAACATTTTGCCCTAAGTGAGATGCAAGTGTCAATGTTGGCTTAGGGGAGGGAAAGGTGGGCAGTTTCCCCACAATCGTGTAATGATCTGAGACTTGAAACCACCTTTAGCGGAACTAAAAAGAAGAGATAGCGTGAGAGGAACAGGCGTCCTCTTAGACCCCGTCTACACAGGCTCGGACAAATGTTTGAACGGACAAAACTTGCACGGATCCACTTTTCGCTTACACGGGACCCGCGGAACTGTGCAAGTTTTTGAACGGCAAACAGTACTGTAATCTGTTACAGAATTTGCGGGGTTCCGTGTGCGTGAGAGGAACAGGCGTCCTCTTAGACCCCGTCTACACAGGCTCGGACAAATGTTTGAACGGACAAAACTTGCACGGATCCACTTTTCGCTTACACGGGACCCGCGGAACCGTGCAAGTTTTTGAACGGCAAACAGTACTGTAATCTGTTACAGAATTTGCGGGGTTCCGTGTGCGTGAGAGGAACAGGCGTCCTCTTAGACCCCGTCTACATAGGCTCGGACAAATGTTTGAACGGACAAAACTTGCACGGATCCACTTTTCGCTTACACGGGACCCGCGGAACCGTGCAAGTTTTTGAACGGCAAACAGTACTGTAATCTGTTACAGAATTTGCGGGGTTCCGTGTAAACTAGTTGCACAGGTAAAAAATTCGTCCGTTCAAAAATGTGACGGGACCCGTGTAAACCGGCGGGGTCTTATTTCCAGAACTGAACACAAGCGACTTTTGCAAATTACGTGTTATTTTGCGATTTTGGTAAATTTTGTTAGTTTGCTAAAGGTTTTCCAGGAATTCCGGTTGACCCCTTCGTTGTCTTTTTCATTTGTTTTTTATTTAACAACATTTTTATCCAAAATTGCTTTTTCTGCCGGGTAACTTGAAAGCTACAATGTATGTCTTACGTTAAGTATCCTCATTTTTTCCGTTGATTTATCACCTAAGCGCGGTCTGAAACTTACAGTACGGACTGAGAAAACCAGGTCATTAATAAGAGGTACATACTTAAGACGTGATTTGAGGGGCTTAGAATTTTCTTTTCAGGTAAATATCCGCGGTCAATCTCGGCACAGTGACCCCGAAGTGACATCTTTGTTGGCGTCCATTGGAGCACAACCAGCTATTGTTGAAGAATTTTTGTTAAGAGACGATAAAACACTTGAGGACTACGAAAGGTTTCTTTCGTATTTTTCTGATCCGATGGATGACCACTCTGATCTTTTACATGGCAAACTGAAAAAGTTCTTAGAGGAGAGAATTAATGAACTCACCATAAACAGTGGCCAAAAGAAGGATCCGGAGCATAACCATCGGGAGTTATAATACAGAGCTTTAGATTTGAGGGCGAGAACGAGTTCGACAACTAAAAGTTTTTGCGCGTGTTCTCAAGAAAAGACACGTCAGAAAGCTTAATTTTACTTTTATTCACCAAAAAAAAACCGTAGAGCGGTTATTTATACTGAAGGAGGTTAAGCCCGCTACCGAAAGCAAAATGATAAGACGGAATCCATCAGGAAATTGAGTGATTTCGACTTTCAGTGGACAAAATCCTTGTACCAGAATAATTTAAACAATACCGCATTCTTTTTTTTACATTTTTCAAGGGCTATAGATATAATTTATTATCTGTAATAACATCAAATATTATTTCTTATGGGGGCCCAAGAAAATAAATGTCAAATTTCACAAGAATTGTGAAAAGACAGGTAAAATTTAGAAAATTTCATTTGTCAGATGTCATTTTGTGAAATTTGACATTCTTTTTCTCGGACTTCCATAAGAAATTTTCTTTGGTGTTATTACAGATGCCTAATTACATCTTTAGCCCTTGAAAATGTAAAAAAAGAATGCGATATTGTTTTAAATTATTCTGGTACAAGGTTTTTGTGCACTGAAAGTTGAAATTACTCAATTTCCTGATGGATTCCGTCATAAAACTTCTTACATTTGATTACTTGTTTTTGCCACAACGACTTAGAATGACGATGGCTGTCACATTTTCCCGCCCAAATGACGTCGGTTCGCGCGCGCACACTACATATAGTTGTCCTCAAATCGAAAGCTCTCTAATGTTCTAAAATTAACATCTTTTGCAGCGTAATATCCCCCCCGGCTCCCATGTAAAAGTGACGAAGATGCTTCTTAAAAGAAAAGAAAGAAGGAGGGGGGAAGTGAGGGAGAGAGGGAGGGAGGTAAGGGTAAGGAAGGAAGGAATGAAGGCTTCTATTCGCTACAACCTAAATTACCTGACAACTCGAATGATTATTTCTTCATGTAATTAAATGTACGATTTATTACGTATGGTTCGAACTCGAATTAATAATGCCTCTCAATGTTCGCTTACCCAAACGTAAAATTTCCCTAGCCTGTTAAGAATATTTCATTCAGGTCATAAATATCTTAAATTTGATATAATAATATATAGCTGTTCATAATTTTTGGAAGGATTTGCATTTTCCTAAATCAATTACTTACAAATCTCCCCATAATGTGTTGGAGTATGATAGGCGCAACTTCACCTTTTGAAAAGCAGTAAGAAAAATAAAATCAGAAAATAAAAAATGCCTCTATTTGCTCATCACTTTGCTTAAATGTTATCTTAGGATTTTGTAACTATTCTTGTCCGTAACCATTTTGGCAGCCGTGAGCCTTGTCCAATGGGTTCCTAATAATGCTTGAAAGTGTAGATTATAGATTACCCTAGGGCGAACTCAAACAGGTTTTTAGAATCAAACCCATGTTTCCCTCCCAGATTTTTCCATTTTCTGGACGATGTTATGCACGAACATATCAATAACCATTTTGTCATTATTCATTGTATCTTTTCTCGGCAACGGCGGGCTTTCAGTAAATTTGCCTTCCTTGAGAATCTTATTGACTGCTTCGTTGCTTATTCTTGTTAGAGTGGTGTTATATGTGGCCAAGTTTGAGCTTGTTCGTCGCCTCCGAGCGTCGTACAGATCATCTCCTTTTCTGTTGCAGAGTTTGCAAATTCTTTTGAACTCGTCTCTCATGCTCTTATCGAATGCCGAATAAATGACGGGATTTACAAAACTGTTAGCAGAGGCCATCATCAATCCAAAATGAACTAACCAAGACGGCGGCGCTTTGCGGAAGAACAGTTTAAACGTTGTAGCGATGGTGTAGGGTAACCAACAAACTGCAAACATCCCAACCACAACTAACACCGTCCGTAAAATTGCACTCTGTTGTTTTTGACGCACTGCATCATCAGAAACCGCGTTTTGAGAACGATCTTTCATGAAACGACTGCTAACTTTGGAGCGATAGTAGATGATCCCGTATACCCCTATCATAGATACCACAGGGATAGCGAATGCGAAACCTGCCAACCCCATGGTGTACAAAGTGTTTTTTAGGCCTTTAGCAGCCCAGTTAGGTTTGCAAGAGTTAGTGATGGGGTCTTCGATGATCTCTCCCCAGCCAACCAGAGGCGCTGCGGCCCAGAATACAGAGTGGATCCAAGCAAAGAGGATTAACCATGTAGTCCTCTTCTGGGTGAAAGTTTCTTTCGCTCGATAATGAAAAGGCTTTGAGACGGCGTTTAAGCGATCCAAACTGATCAGAAACAAAGTCATTATTGAGACGTTAAGAGATATTGATATTGCTGTGGAGTATGCGTAACATAATGGCTCTCCCATAGTCCATTGCTGCCTGCACGCCGCGACCAGGAGGACTGGGGCACAAAATAAATCTGTATGGTGGAAAAGAAATCAAAAGGTTAAGAAGTTACCTAGTCGAAAGGACTAACAGTTTCAAGTCGCAAAATGAGATGAGCTTCTTCCCTTTGTGCGATTGTTAGCGTATTAGTAGAGGGTGAAGGTAGAACTAGAAAAAACGACATGTAAATGACAGTGCTAATGATGATGATGATGACGTGAAGATGACGGTGCTGATGACATTAATAGTGAACTTACGCAACAGGACGGGAGAGGAAAGAAGACGGCAAACCTTGTGTGACAAGCGTGACAATAATTTTGTTTGAAATAACTTTTCGCAAAAATTCACTTTCCTTTAAACAGATTTTTTTTGGTAAAAGACCAGAAAACATCGATGTTAGTGAAGATCACGACAAAACACAGAAGTAATGGCCTTGTCAGGTTCGTCACGCACAAGCGATTTGCCGTCTTCTTCTTCCTGCCGTCCTGTTGCGTAAACTCACTATTATTGATGATGATGATGATGATGATGAAGGATCTACTGAATGAGGTATAAACTGACTGGAAGCGATAAAAAGGCAATGCTGTTGTATATTTTAGCCAGTGGATGAAAATGAAATTTAACAAACCAATTTTTCATTGAAAGGACTAGCCTCTCTTATTCAGTGTATTCAGGAAACTGATTTTCCTTGTTAATAATTAGCGTGTAGTGTGATCATGCTGTTATATTTATCATGTCATAAAAAGTATGTTCAGTGGGTTTGCTATACGGAGACTGAATTGAAAGTCTATTCGAATCTATCCTTTGTTGTTTAGACCACAAGTTACGGCTAAACTTCAGAACGTATCGGAGACTCGAAATCGTTGAGTTAACAGGGTCAGCTGTGTTTCCAAGTGTGCATGAATTACCATTGAGTTGGAAACACAGAGAAACCTAGAGTACTTCTGGACTAGAAACACCAAAAAGGAAAAATAAGTAAATAAATAACCTAAAAAATAGGATGTAGTACAAGGAAGACTAATGGTTGTATAAAATAAAGTCCCAAATTCAATTTCGTAAATGTAGAAAAATGCACGAAAATTCGGCGACTGAGAGGGTTTTCTGGCGTTGGAAGAGTCACACCACAGGATTTTGCCCACGAACTAAATAAAAAATTGGAACTTCATGATGTCAACGTGTTGAGACGTTATTTTCCGGCTCATTAGGTTCTGTGTACATAAATATACATGTTATCCGGACATGATCCAGATGTAATATTTGATAGTGCGCTAATCGCCAAAATGAAAAAGGAGTTCAATTCTTTTTCTCCCACACATAGCTGGAAACAATTTGGGCATCTTGTGCATTCGAAGTCTCGGATTTTAATATGCTTATGAACGAGTTTTTTTATATCAAAAAGAATTAGACAGAAAAAGACGAGTCAAAAGTGGCCTGGGACCCCGCCAGGCTACAACAAAAGGAACGCGGGGAGCCCTAAGTGGAAATAGGTGGTTGAGGTCGCTTATAAAAGAAAGTGAATTTCCGTCGATGCTCTAGCGAGTTTGTCGGTTGAAATTGAGGAAACAAAAATATTGCACAATCTTATTGTCTGCATTGTTCAACAGGGGGGAAATTATATTAATATTATAAACGCTCGAGAAACAATCGGCCGTAAAACATATGGTAACACACAGATAAATATCTTTTTCACCTACATATTTGATTAACATGTTTACAGCCGCCCCCTGTGTCGATGGCTCTCAACGAATGGTGCCGAAACACGTTTCGAGCAAGAAATATTTTTAAAAAGTGCTCTAACCTTATGAATGAGTGCAAATATATTCAGAGATACAATCGCATGAAATGTCTCGACAAAACATCGATGTGGTTTGCAACGGGAGCAGGTTGAGAGTTTGACATGATGAGCCAGTATAAGGTTTCTTTGCAATAATCATTATAAATATTTACTGTTTTAAATACTGCTACAGAGTGACCTGTATTTAATCTTTAACTTTAGCCTCCTCAGAAAGATGCATAGTCTTTTCTCTAGCTACAAGACATACCAACCTACTATGAGATCGCCCAGTGCAAGACTGGCGTAAAATTTGTACGTGGACGAATTGCGCCGCTTTTTGATCAAAATACAGGTCAGCACTAAACCGTTTCCAATAAAAGTCGCCAAACTCAGCCATGTCCAAAAGATTATTTGGAATGCTTGCCATCCTTTGGAAGTTCCGCTGTTGACTTCAGTTGGTTCCATTTGACCTTAATACCACTCAATTGCTACAACCACCTTTACCCTAAATACAGCGATCTTCATAGGAATTACATCCCGCGGGCGGCAGTATAAAACATCACGAATAAATGCGATCAATACTCTCACAAATCCGACAGTCCAAGGACGGAAATAGTTCAAATAATTCTGATGATTGACGGGTGTCGTCAGGTTTGAGATTTGTCCATTGTATGAAAGACAAAGAAATTACAATTTATTCGTGTACATGTTAGTGCTATTTAAGTAAATTTAATTAATTCATCCATAAACCTTTAATTTTTTTTTCATTATAAATTTGTTTTTCATTTGTTCTTCTAAAAATTGTGGAAGCGTTTTTGCATTTAATTTTGAGAATGATGTTAGTTTTACGAATTTTTCAAGGGGCTGATCCAATATCCTGTTTACCTTCTACGACATATCCGACGAGGTCAAGACATCATTATCAAAAACAATTACAAGCAATACCTTCTTTCAATCGCGAAAGAAAAAACGCGTTAAAAGCAAGCAGGCCAACGAATTCCTCTTTTAGCTTCGATAGTCTACGCTGGCTAAGTTTGATCGTCTCATTTTTCTTTCTTTTTCGTTTTCTTTTTTTTTTTGTGGCTTCAGTTCAGTGCTGTTTTACAAAGTGTTGAAACAAATAAAAATGCTGACCTCAGAGACATACTAGGGCCATATACGAGAAAAAATAAGACGCGTCTTAAATAAGACGCAAACTGGACCATTTATACGAGCATGTCTTATTTAAGACGAAAACAGCTCGTATAAATGGTTCGCGTCTTATTTCTGTTCTTGACTCGTTTTCATGTGAATGTTGCCCGTAACAAACGGCAATCCAAATTTTCCCGCTAAAAATTAACGCATGCATACTATGCGTTCGCGTCTTATGTAAGACGTGAAGGTCATTTATACGAAGTTTTTTCGTCTTAGCTAAGACGCATCTTATGTTAGAACAGCCCTTAACACCTGTTCTTAGATAAGACGAAAAAACTTCGTATAAATGACCTTCACGTCTTACATAAGACGCGAACGCATAGTACGCATGCGTTAATTTTTAGCGGGAAAATTTGGATTGCCGTTTGTTACGGGCAACATTCACATGAAAACGAGTCAAGAACAGAAATAAGACGCGAACCATTTATACGAGCTGTTTTCGTCTTAAATAAGACATGCTCGTATAAATGGTCCAGTTTGCGTCTTATTTTTTCTCGTATAAATGGCCCTAGTGTGTCTTTGTCTACAGAACGTGACATTAGGTATTTCCAGACCTCTGTAGCCAGTGTATGTAAAACCTCTGCACCCGCTAATGTAACGCTGGAATCACACCCATTAGGCACAATTCAAAAATTTATTTTTCTGCACAAGTTGAGCTTGAGTAACTTGAGTAACCTAGCTTGTAGACTATGTTCGGCGCGATTAACGGCCCCAAAAGACTGAGAAGAAAAGTAGATAGAGTACATTTTAGTGACGCATCACACGTGGCACAACTTGATGGCTAAAATTAAGCGGGTCGAAGGGGTGTTTCGGTTCTCCCTTGCTCCAAGGGGTTTTTCTCTGGGTTTTCCGGTTTTCCCCTGTTCTTACAAAACAAATTCCAGCTACGATGTGTACTTGTTAGTCACAAATGAATCTTTATGCATTTATTACGCCGTGGCTATACGGCCGGTATTACTAGTAAACCGGTGAAGGTTTTCAAAACACTACATGACCGTCAGTCTTATATTTTCAGTAAATTTCACGAAATCGAAAAAACCCAGCTAATCTAAATTATCATGTGTCGATTAAGAAAAATCAAGCGATCCTGAAATGCTTTACAGATCTCAAGTACGGTATAGCGTTTGGTTTACGCTGGGCTCAGAAGACAAAAACATGTTTTGTGACACTTGGAACTTTTTTCAGCTTGACTGTCGGTCAAAGTCTTCAAAACACTAAATGACCGGCACTCCTACATTCAGTACATTTCGCTTGACTTTTCTTAATGGACATATGATAGTTTGGTTTAGCTGGATTATTTCGATTTGTGAAATTTACTGAAAAGACAGGACTGCCGGTCATTTTAATAGTAGTTTGAGAACCTTGACCGGTTACCGGCCATATAGCCACAGCGTTTATTTTATTATCGGTGCTTCCTCAGACTGTAAAAGATTAGGCCAGGTTACCCCTCGCCTCAATGTCTAAGGGCGTTTTCCAGTCATTTTGAAAATGAAATAGGTTTTTTTCAAGAGTTTTTGATGAAAAACGATTTCCTTCGTGGACAGCTTTGATTAAAAGTGAAATTCTCATTACGACGGGAATGGCTTTGCCGGTCAGAAATGCTGTTGTGGCCTGGTAACTAGGAAATGAAAAAGATGGCGGCTAATTGACGATGTCAAGTCGTCTTCTTCCAAAGCCATCGTTTTTATTCCCTGAAGTCGAGGCCTTTCTAAGATGTTCCCTCTCTTCTTCAAAGGTAAGATGTACAGCTAAAATACCATGTTGATTTGCGTGGGTGTGAAATTTTTAGAATGTTATTCGAGCAGTCACTAAATTAAAAAAAATAAACACTCGCGCATTTCAGCTGAATGAAGTGCTAGTGTCAGTAGTGTTCACGTTTAAATTATTTTAAAACGTGCGCACGTGTGAATTTGTTTGTTTTAAGTTTGATTAGGTATAATATATCATTAAAAGATGCTTAGTCGACTATGAAGACATGTAATGCTGTTGAAAATTACCGATTTCTTCAGATCTCTCTGCTCGGGTTGTGAGAAAGAGATTGGGATAAGAGTGGGGATTGGATACTTTGGGCATAGTGGTGCTATATATCCAGTTTGAAAGCCTGTCCCTGTTAAGAGCAAAAAGAAATTTAACAAATATTTCTTTTAAAAAAATAAAATAAAATAAAATAAACGTTGCCAACTTTCCTCACTTGCAGCCAATGGCTGAATTGTGGAGGAACCAGAGAGGTGAGATCAGACATCAGCATGTAAAGGCGCAGCCATTTCAGTCCATGTTTTGATCACACCTCGCCCACCCAGACCAATAACGGCATAAGTCAGATAGACCATGGCATTGGGGCCTATGTCCCCTACTCTTTTCGAACAATGTCATGGGTTCTTTTATGTCCCCTTCCAACTGAAGTACAAGGATGAAGGAGACAAGGCCAGTGGCTTAACGTCACCACCCAATGACGCAATCATCTGAACTGTGAAAGGGGATTCACAGCTAGCATGATCTCACCAGTTTGTTAAAGACTTTCATTGATGGTCTGGCCGGGGTTTTAACTCGCGACCTCCCGCTCAGCAGACAGGCGCTCCTCCATCTGAGCTAACTGGGCGGCAGTTAATTGTTGGTTGGAATGGTATATCGGCCCTTTTGACAAGTCACAACAAGGAGTCAAAGACTATACCTGCTCAGCTTCCTTTCTTTCATAAAAGGAGGCCATATATAAAAAAAGTAACTATTCCCCTTGGGGACCCTTGAGGGGTAAATATTGATAACCAAGTTAAGTCTTAAGCTTGCGTCTAGTGCTAATGTCAGGGAGGGTGAAGCAATGAAAAATAATGACAATTTAGAGGGGTGGGTAGGATGGGATTAGTGCTCTCTCTACTCAAAAACTGTTCTCAGACTGCCATCCCCGATTTTATGTTCCATTATATGAATGACTTTAAGGATGTCACTTGTTCATTGAATCTGCTTTGAAAGGACTCCTTCTTGCCATTGCAGGAAGCTAACAGCTTGACTGACTACTCAGAAAGATTTGATCACTTGTTTGAAGTACTCAGCACTCCTCCATTGTTTACAGTTGTGCGAGTGAACAGTTTAAAATCAAATGTTCATGATGTTTGTCAGCAGTTGCAAGTCATTCTCAATGAGGTAATAATAATAATAATAATAATAATAATAATAATATAATAGTATTTATTATCCTCTCCCCTTATTTGAGATTTTCAGGTGGCTATTTTACGAGCCTGGCAGAAGATTTGAACTCGGGACTACTGAGAACAAACCTAGCTAGCAGGCAGGGCGGGACTTGAACTTGGGGCCTCTGAACTACAAGTCCATGCAGCGCTCTAACCCCGGGGGGGGGGGGGGGGGGGTTACTCCCGCGAATTTTGGATAGGGGTGTGCCGCGAAGGTTCGTGAACCCTAACCCTATTTAAGGACTAAGAAAGCAAATACTGATACCCTTTGTAAGGCCCAAAGCTGAAAAATGACACCCTATTCAAGGGAAAAACAAAATTATTAATAGCATGAAAAGGAAAACTTTATTTCTTCTCTGTAATATTGGATGTATAGCATCAAGCATAAAATACTAGAATAAGCCTAGTTTAATAACATGCAATCATAACGGGCGGGCGTTTTCACACTCCAGTATTAGATAATACAATTAAGCTACCCTATCTAAGGACCACACCAGGGACACAGAAACAAAAGGGTCAAACAAGATACCCTATTTAAGGACCGAGAACCTCAAAAACCATACCCTATTCCGCGGCACGTACCTATATAGCCCATATATGGGAGTACCCCCCCGGGGCTCTAACCGCTTGGCGTTACTACCTCCTCCGAGGTAAACCAAAAGCATAATGTTGCAAAAGTTGAATTACTTCTCCTTCAACTCTTTTCATTTGGTGCATGTGCATTTTATTTGGGGCAGGAAATGCATAATGACTTTCACACATTGTGGATCTTGGAAACTTCTGATCCAATCTTGAAATTTGAAATCGTTTGTGAAGTGTAAGCTAGGCTCTTTTTGTGTGTTTCTTTGCAACTTGTATGTATTGCTCTATCCCTCCCTGGAGGTAAAATATTGCTTATTCTCTTCAGAACCCCCAAAGGGGGAAGAGGTATTTTTTTGAACAGTGAGCACCAAAAAATATAAAAAATAATTTTTCAGAGCCCAAAAGGCCAAAAATACCTGCAATAGAGCACTCCTACTAAAATCACATGACAAGGCGTGACAGAATGCGACTAACAGTGAATGTGCTGGAGAGGCAACTGAGAAGAGCATATGCATGCGCATCCCCCCACCCCCCAAAGAAGAAATAAACCCATATTATCTGATAGTGTTGCTGATTTCTTAATGTAGGATTGCAAGTGGAAGGAAGGAAGGCAATGTCATTATAAAGTGACTGCACATCCCAGTGTGGATGATGTTCTGTTGATTCAGGGTGCCGGTCCACATCTTGATCTCGCACCAATTGAGAAAGAAGTAATAGTTGATTTGCACTGTGGCGCAGCAGTGCTCAGAGGAGCAGATATTTTTGTTCCTGGAGTTATGGCTGCTCATCCTGGTGAGTTTCATCAGTGTTCACAGCAGTAAAAAGCTAGTCTACATCTGGGGACCAAGGTTAAGACAGTCAATCCTTTTAGGAAAATTGATCCTGATTTGTTACTGCTGGGTCTCTCAGGGAGCAATAAAAGGGGAGTTTTGCTTTATAATCTTTGGCTCATCACACAGCCTTGGGCATATATATAAACAGCTCATTTACACAATTTGTGATTGTCACACAATCTGTGAGCTTGTCACACAACCCTTGTGCTTGTCACTCTGTGCACAAAGTCATTATGTGTGTCACACAATCTTTTGGTTTGTTGAACAACCATTTTCCTTATGCTTATCTTTCAAGTGACAACAAATGCATCTTGACCTTGTCACAATTAAAATTGAGTGTGCAGGGATTCATTTTCAAAGTAAAACAAGAAAAACATTTATCTTTTAATCTCAGGCATTGACAGAGGAGATGTTGTGTCAGTCTATTGTGACCTTGAGAGCAAGTGCCGTAAAGGTCTGATCAAACCCTTTGATGGACAGAAGGTTTTTCTGGGAAATGGAATGGCTGCACTTGCAAGAAAGGAAATTTTTTGCTCTGAGCAAAACACCAGGTGTGTAAATATGACACTTACTTCCTGTGGGAGGGGGTACTCAACAAAGGATCTGCCCTAAGCACCAACCCCTCCCCCTTTATTATACCATTTTTGACAGAAAAGGTATTGTTTTCATCCACATTTCCTTGAAAAATAGTTGCCTTTTTACATATCTTCTTATGAACACTGCATGCCTTTTCTTAACCTTTGGAATGAAGTTTATAAACAATATTACAGTAGCACAAAGTTTGTCTGTTCAGCCATTTTCTATACCTTAATGGTCAAAGTAGGTACCCCCTTTTGGCCAGAGCCCAGCTATTATAACCTCCACCCTGCCATGGACCATTATATAATAGTGAGTACCCTGCTTCCAGACTTGCTTTAGATTTCATTTTTTAGATATGTCTGCATAAGTAGAGGATATTACATGGCCGCGCAGAAATGTGAAATTTCTCTTCGAGTGTTTTCAACACGAGAAGAGAAATTTCGTTTCTCCAATGAAATACCAAACCATTTCACTCTAATAGCTTTTGGTGTGAAAGGCGCGATTTATTATGTAGCCTTAGCAAAGGTGATATTTTCACATGTGAAGATAACATGTTATTTTCACATGTGAAGATATCAAGTTTTTGCGCAAAAGCTCACCTGATATTTCATTGGTGTTTATATAATAATATAAAAGTAATGAATATTGTAGGTGCCCACTGCTGTCATATTTAAATTTTTGTTTGCAGTGGGGTTGCAATTCAAATGAGATTTCCTTTGTACAGCTGCCCCTCTCTCAGTGGTGTTCTCCCACATTTGCTGTTCCTTCAGAACTTACCTTCTGTTGTTGTTGGACATGTGTTGGGTCCTTGTCCTGGTGAAATTATTTTAGACATGTGTGCTGCACCAGGTTTGTCTAGTGTACTGCTATCTGGCATTGCAAGAAAGGTTGTGAAGATGATTTGAATCGTATTCAAGAAGACTCAGAGCTTGTAAAAATGGTGTATGATAATACAAACTAGTAAGATCCAACTAGTGGTCTATTATCAGTGTTCTGATTGGTTGAGCTACTAGTAGGCTATATGTTATAGCTCACTAGTAGAAAACCAAAACCAAAAACCAAAACAATGGCGGCTGAATCGCGTTTTGCTAGCTAAAGTTGTTTTGTCATGATATTTTTGATCAACCAATTGGATTTTACTAAAACAATTATTCCTCTTGCCATCATGGCCTCCGAGTCAACAGCCCATTCAGCCTTCGGCCTCATGGTCTATTGACTCAGAGCCCATTCAGAGTCAAGGAATAATTATTGTTAAATAGCCTGTGTCAAGACATCTCCTATTTCGGTGATTTTGTTTTTGTTACCTCAGTGTCCTGCATCCCTGATTCATAAAAAATTCCCAAAGATGCAAAATAATTCATGGCGTGCATCTCGTAGAATGCAAAGATTGATCGATAGATCTGAAGATGTTTTTGTAGAGTATCCTGTTCATCTAATTTTCTGTGGCAGTTATTATGACTGTTGTTTAACAATGCATATTTATTTAAGTCTTTTTTGTGCTTTAAAAAGGACCATATTTCAATTTCAGTAAACTGTAATAAAGAGTTTTGGCATCTGTCTTCAGATTAACTGTTTGGACACATTAAGACCAAGCATTTTCAATTTAGGACTCATTGTTTTTTGAACTCATTGGTTATATACAGGGACTCACCATCACTATCTGTAACTAAATCACTTCTATTTACTAGTGCAGCAAAGGAAATAGATGTTTGCACACAGTATAATGTAAAGTGAATATGCTCTTCTCACGTATGGTAATATGCCCGTCCAACCTCGTTTTTGAGTACAAGTTCTTTTGAAATGCTAATCAGACGATGTTTTCGTATTTGAATTTCAAAAGAATTTTTACTCGTAAACGAGGTTGGACGGGCATATTACCATACGTGAGAAGAGCGTATTGGTTTAAAAATGTTGTTCTTTTAACCTGTGAGCAATCTCTCCATTTGGGGAAGTTGCAAGAAGTCACACGAGAGCAGCACATAAAAGTAGACGTGAAAGAGAGCTTGCTTGTAGGCTGTTGTTCTTTGTAAGTCATAACAGAAATTGAGGTCATCCTGGTTTTTATCAAGGATTTGAAAAGTGTGATTGTCTAACAAATTTGCCACACCCCCTGGCATTGTATATTATTTGTGCTATAATTAGACGAAAATCCTTCAGTAAGAACGACCGAGACCAGGTTTTGTGAGCCCGCGAGACTGAGCACCCCACACAAACCCTTGTTTTCACTAAAACCACTGGATGCCACAACCTGGTTGAGGTCGTTGTTGTCTAAGGTCTTCCTTATTAGACAAATGTTGGCTGACTGTTATCAGTGATTGTAGTGATCATATTGCAATCAGCCTTTAATTCTTATTTTTTTCTTCCATGTTAACAGGCGGAAAAACAACTCACCTTGCCTCACTCATGGAAGACCAAGTGAGTAGCAATTTGAACTCCATCCTATTTACTTACAATTATTTAAAAACTGCTATTATTACGGTTAATTTTTTTGGTATTATTTTCAGGGGGTTGTAGTAGCTTTTGACAAGAGTGAACCAAAGATAGAAAAATTGAGGGCAAACTGTGACAGGCTTGGAATCTGTTGTGTGAAGAGCTATGTATATGATGGCGTCAAGGCTGTTGATCCTGACAAGCTATGGGATACAGCAAACAGTGAGTGGAGATAAAAAAGGACACAGCTCAAACCTTTCTTGATTCTTGTGAAGATCATTTCATTAACCATGAATGGTAGAATATGTATACCACGTCAACACTAAACTGAAACAAAGCAATGAGTTTGTCTGTTTTCAAAATGGTTTGGCATGATCATGTAATTGAAACTTCTTCTTAAATTGATATTTCTCATTTTTAAATAATTTTTCTTCGGTTGGACAGGTTCTTGTTTAAACCCTTTCTATCAAATTATTTATAGACACTCTTTTTGGGTTACTGATTTTCAAACATTCAAATTCTGTCGCATTTTCAGTCATCTGTTTCCGATTTTTAAAAACGATGTATTACGTATCATATGTTATTTATTTTCCAGTGCAGCTCCCAGCCTCCCCACCCTACCCCTGTGGGACATTTGACCGTATTCTCCTGGATGCTCCTTGCAGTGCATTAGGTCAGCGGCCTCAGTTTGTCATCAGGATGAATTTGAAGGAGTTACAGTCTTACCCCAGACTGCAAAGAAAGCTTTTCACCACCGTAAGTCAAGAGAACAAGTCAAGTCCTTGTCCTAGATAGATAGATGGTTGTGGCAAATGTTTCTGTGACTGAGATAGTTTTAACTGAAATTTTTGCTGGTAAAAATTCCGTGAAGTGTTTATCCTCTTAACCGGTGTAGCAGCCTTTTCTGTGTCTCCTCAGCCAAGAGGGAGAAGGGTGGTTGACGCTTGAGGGGGAGCAAAAAAATAGAAGCTTCAATTTGTGGTACTTTTCACCTCTTGCCCTAGCGTGTCTCGTGCTCCTCTACCATAAGCTACAATCTTGGACAAAATTGACGGAAAATTTAGACCCACCTCCCTTTATGGGAAAATGGTGCGTTTTGGTCTTTGTGGCTTTATCCTTGATTTTGGGGGATGGCTGTTCGCTATTCTTTTATATTCTGCCCAAGATTGCAATCTTTGACAAAATAGACACAAAACTAAAAATACTCTCCCCCTCCCCCCCAAATCAAGGATGGGAAAATTGCGCATTTTAGCCTTCGCGCAGCTTCATCTTTGATTTCCTGGGGAGTGGTAGTTTGCTGTTCCATTTTTTCGACCCACAGAATCCTAATCACTTCTTTACTTTGCAGGCAGTAAGTTTGTTAAAGAAAGGTGGTGTGCTTGTTTACTCCACTTGTACCATAACACCACAGGAAAATGAAGAGCAAGTAGCCTGGGCTCTAAAGTCTTTTCCCTGTTTACGACTAGAAAAACAGGTCAGCAGTCACTTAATACTCCTGCTATTAAAGATAAAAGAAATTGCATGGTGTTCTGTACTCAATGGTGATGTCCTCTTATTTACGAAAACTTTTCTTTTTAAGTGGTTAGCTAAAAAACTATGCTCCTATGACCATCGTACGCTTCTCTCAAAACCAGTCACTTAATCTTTTCTTCTCTTAGGGTCTGTTTACATGATGGTGGGGGACCACAGATAGGCGAGGTGATATGTGGCGGGTCACCCCATCTATTAAACATGTAAACCTGATCAAATTAAAATGAGAGATTATATGGACAGGCAGGTTACCCCACCTAAGCGGGTTACCTCACCTACTTGGGACTTCCCAAAACAGGCCCTTATTTGTTATTTTATTCCCATGTTGCTGTTTGATCAATGTAATAATTATTGTATTGAGTGCGTCGTCCTTGGTGTGAATAAACAACTGAAACTTCGACATTTTCTCTGATCTCCAACCTGCCTCGTATATGCCAGGCTCATGTTAAATGTCCATTGCTAAGTTGATCATGTTCTTCTCCACAGACTCCTCATATCGGAGGACCAGGTCTTGCTAATTGCGGTCTTTCAGATGATGAAAGGTTGTTAGTGCAGCGATTTGATCCCAGCAAACTCGAGGGAGAAATGTCTACACATGACCTAGATACTATTGGTTTCTTTATTGCAAAATTTGTAAAAACGAGCAGCTGAATAAACACCGATGTATGATTACCTTTTGGTATTTCCTATTCCACTGACATTTTTACCGTAGTGTAGTTCCAGAAAATATCCACCCCCCCCCCCCCCCCCCCCCCCATGGAGCGAAGGGCAACGGAAATTCAGAGAGGAGAGGAGTCCAAAAGGAGGCATTTTCCGAGGGGGTGAGGCCTGGCCTCTCGAGTCTTTTTTCCGGGAACTCCGAGTGACATTGATGAGCAAGCTGTCAGTTATTTTACTGTTAAGGTGTTTCGATACAGTTTTTCAAAGGCCAAACCGATATCTTTCAATTGCCTTAAAAGTGGTTTTTTCCTTGTCCGATCGCTATAAAATTTTCACAAGTAATTGGCTATGCATTGAAATTTGTGAAAATGTAGTTTTAAGTAAAATCACTAATAAACAAAATACTTTTGAAATTGATAAACGCCTAATTTTGTGTGATCTAGACCAGCTACTGAAAATCCAACACTATGAACTTAAAGTTTGGTGTTAAGCAAATAACCTCCGTAAAAAGTAAAAAATACTGTATGTTTGAATTCGACAAAAACGAAAATATATTTCAAACCTTAAATTTCAATAGCCGTGGTAGATTATTTAAGAAAATGTTATAAATGACTCAAATTATTCTTAAGTAGTGTCAGAATGCTGCTTAATATCCTATTTTGATGCTAGCAAGAACGAAAATACACCAAAATTTCCTAGCATCTTAAAAATAGTTTGAGTAATTTATAACGTTTTAATTAAATAACCTATCACGGCTATTGAAAATTTAAGGTTTGAAATATATTTTCGTTTTAGTCGAATTCAAACATACAGAATTTTTTTCTTACGGAGATTGCTTGTTAAACACCAAACTTTAAGTTTTCAGTAGCTGGTCTAGATCACACAAAATTCGGCTTTTATCAATTTCAAAGTTTTTTGTTTATTGTTGTCATAGTAATATCGATTTTACTTAAAACTTCATTTCTACAAATTTCAATCCATAGCCAATTACTGGTAAAACTTTTATAGCGATCGGACCAGGAAAAAAACACTTTTAAGGCGATTGAAAAATATCGGTATGGCCTCTGAAAAACTGCATCGAAAAGCCACGTTACACTGGTGGGAAGTCTGGTGCCGAGACAGATAGTTGCTTAGTAACAACACCTTCGCACCTGGAAACAATATGGCGGTCATACTGAGAAGATGACTTTGAGGTTTCAACAGTTTAATTAGGACCGGGTTTTTCACTTGTTCATGAAATGAATACTATAAATCCTTTAGCTAATCCTAAAGGTGTCAAGCTTTTATGTGAATTGTGTCAAAAACCGGCTTTTCTCCAATGTACAGAATGTCGAGTTACATATTATTGGTGAGTGCAAACTACAGAGTAGACTTTTGGAAGCCGTACTTGTCACATTATACGTTATCATTTCAACGCCAGGAACTGTTTCAATCCAGTAGAGGTTTATGTGACTTTATATATAGTCCGTATTCAGTGAGAAGGAAATTGTTGTGTAAATGTTGGGGAATATTTCAGTGGCCGGGTATTCTGAAGTTTAGCTTTGAAAATAAATTAACCTTATCGATTTTCACATTTCTTTTGAAATGTTTTTCGTGTTGAAAAGAATATACATTTTTTGCCGTGGCTCCCTTTGATGCTGCGGGGGTATTTTGCAGAATGCCGAATGACTCAAAAGTTTAGTGATTAGGGTTAGTAAACGTAGTAAATCAAGTTTCAGGTCAGTTTTTTCAGTATAAGGACCCGAAATGGAACCTGATTCTCTCAGTTTCCTAACCCTAATCACTAAACTCAGAGTCATTCCGTGTGTTACATTTGGCGTTCGGTGTTCTGAAAATCCCCCTGCCAACTTTGAGATAAAATCCGTGATGAATTTCGAATTTCAAAATGATGTTCATTTCAGCTCTACAGAGCATCAGAAAGCTGACTGGCTGGGAATCCATGAGAAAATTTGTCAATTACTAATTCCATTACGGACTCCAATACCATTTCTTGGCTCTGAAGAGGACAGGCAACACAGAAAACAACAGCAAATGGTCAGACAGGTGTGTGATTATTAATAGGGCACCCTAGTTTGTCAACACAATTATTTAAAATTCAATATGTTTAATAAAATTAATAGTTCTTGTAAGAGTTTCTGCAATAACATTGTGGTCAGTTTGGAGCTGTTTCTCAAACTGGACTTAGCCGTGTAGGCAATGCTAGTATATCAACCACAGCTCACTTTTTCTAAAAAATAAAGAAAAAAAACCAAAGAAGGACTTACTGAAAGGAGAGCCAGTCTTCCCACTTTAAGTCACTAGTCCCCACCCTCCCCCCACTCTACTTGGAAAATGTTCTGTTTTCCCAGGCTAGCCAGCTCTGCATTGCCTGTATGTGGCTACACTACTCTTGCCGATATGAGCTCAGGAAAGGATATTTTTTAGAGAAAGATTTCATACTTGGCAATTCCTTTTTGGCCTGAAAAAAAATACTTAAAGTTGCAGTATAAAATAATATTTTACAAACTATTAATTCATTTTTTCTTTATCACATATCTAATATTAAAGAAGCAAATGATTGAGCTATGTCGAACAGAGGGACAGAAGCTGTTGTTTGAAGGAAGATATGACAGAGTGGTTCCTGCAGCTCTGGAGTCTCTTAAGTTCTCCATTGAAGTTTATGGTCTGAGCAGTATTGAGCTTGTCCCATCCTATCTTATTCTTGGAGAGGCCAGTATAGGTCAGTATAGGTCAGTGTATAGGTCAGTATAGGCCAGTATAGGCCAGTATAATGAAGTGATTATCAGAACCAAATTTAGCAGGGTTTTCATTAAGAATTCTAGTAGCAGGCTGGGGAAAGATATAACGTTACAGGAGAATATTTTGAAAGAGGCTCCACGTCTGAATATAAAGTAGTCACAGGCTACCAAACATTTGCCAGAGAATTTTACGTAGTAAACAGAGAATCCTTTGATCTCTGATGCCTAATGAACACATGTTTAGGAAGAAATTTAACTTTTTTCTCAGTTTTTAAGTTTGTTGGATAGAATTATTTGGAAAGAAAACCTTTTTGGTGGTTACATGTTTTACAATTTTGATGGTGCCATTTTTTTAAAATTTTGACTCTGGAAGTGAAATTGTTTTTGATAAAAGTCAACTACACAAGAAGGATATGACTGCATTTTGACAAGCAAAGTCTCCTTCCTGAAACATAATGATTACATAGATAATAGCATACTGACATCTTAGTTTGGGCTGTGCTTTAGTATTACCACTGGGCCTTACAGCAACAATAATTATATTTTTATACGAAACTTTTATGATGGGTACCCTGTGGGTTTGACGAGTTAGATCTCAAGGGCTCCCTATGTAGGCAACCCCTGCCCTCCCTCCCTGGGTATCTTGCTCTTTATACACTGTAGCTGGGAAGTCTAGAGCATCTTCCTTCATAGCCATTTTGCTAAAATGAAGTACATTCATGTACACTTAAATTAAGACTGATTATTGTCAGCTCTTGATTGTCTTTACATGGACCTGTTTCTTTCTTTCTTCAGGCCTGGGTCGCTTATCTCAAGCTGAGGAATATTTAGCTCAGGCCCAGTGGACAGTTCTTAAGACACCAGAATGCACTGATGACATTAAATCAAAGCTTTTCAGAAACTTGGGACTCCTGTATGCTGCACAGGGAAACTACCCCGATGCTCTTTCACAACTAGCAGATGATGTAGGTCCCTATTTTTTTAGTAAATCAATTTTGAAAAGACATTTGACATTTGCCTTTTGAAATTCTTGGGATTTTATTGTCATGCATCAATAAAATTATACAGGTACCTGTAATTTAAATATGAAAACCTTCCACCTTTCAAACCTTGCTTTTGACCCCCTTTTTTGGCTTCCTCCTTTAGCCTTATGTGATTGCAAAACATTAAGCATTGGTGTGTAATTTCCCTCTATTTCTCCCGCTTCCTGCCGTTTTAGAACTCCCACCTCCAGTTCTTTCCTCTCCTACCTGTCCTGTACCTCTCTCTCCCCTATTTTCCCATGCTCCTACCACCTGCCATCCCCAACATTTATAGAGTGAATTGTCTTTATACCTTATTATTTTTATTCTTAGTAGTACTTTCAATTTTCTCTAAGGTGGACATTTTTTGGGTCTGGTATTAAGTGTCCATCTTAGAGAGATGTCCATCTTACAGAGAGTCAAATAAAGGGGGCAGGGCAACTCTAGATGTCTGTTTAACAGAGGTGACAGTCAAATAAAGGGAGTAAAGAAAGCCAGGGGCCAACTCTAGGTGTCTGTTTTAAAGTGGTGTATGTCTTACAGAGAGGCAAATAAAGGGAGTAAAGAAATGCAGGGGCCAACCCTAGGTGTCTGATTTACAGAGGTGTCTGTCTTATAGACTAGAGGTGTCCTTCAAGAGAGAGTCAACTGCATGTAGTCAGTGCAATTAATTGACTTTTGAACTCTTTGCACATTAGATTTACCATTCATCAAGGGTTCATGGCACAGATGACATCAGAACATCTGGGGGTTATTTTCACATGGCTAATGTGTTCTACAGACAGAGCAAGCTGGATATTGCTTTCTCCCTATACAATCAGGTAAACACTGCTTTAATTATCGTGATTTCATGATTTTTGTGCGTGACTACTCTTAACACACTGAAATAATGAAATAATTATCGCTGGCCACCAAACTGCAAAGTGTTGTTTTTTAAAAGATATTATCAGGAACAACAAGCAAACAAACAAACAAACAAAAAGTGAATGTTAGTGCTGGCCGGGTTTCTGAATCTTGGTTACTGGGCTGGAAAATTTCCCAGAGAAACACACTGACTTGTTTATAACCTGTTCACAGACCCTCTATTTTCTCCTTAGAACTCAGTAAAACGTGGGGGATAAAAATAAAAGAAGCAGGGGATTTATTGACCGCTAGCGCCCGCTCTCGTGTGCTCACACTCACCGATTATTGAAAAGAAAAAGAAAATGTCTGTGTACAGGCTAACTTGGTTACCATGATTAAAAAGGCGTTCAAGTACACACATGGTTTTCCTTTTCATATATTTATCCTTTGAAAAGGAGCAAGTTTGGTATCACATCAGGGGAAGAACCCAGAAATTCAGAAAGAGGGGGGAGACTTAGATACTATTTTGTTTACTGAGAATTCAGTACAAAATTTCACAGAAAAGGGCCAGATACCCTTAATCTGCTACACAGCCATTTTTTGTGTTGTCACGCAACATTCCTGGGGAGGAGATGTGACGACACTAAAAACGGCTGTGTAGCAGACTAAGGTACGTACCCTTGGACCACTCCTCCTATTTTTTATACTTAATCTTCTAAAAAAGATTTTTTAAAAACACCTCAAAACAAAAAAGAAACCCTGACTTTATAGGGGTAACACAATATTATCACATTAATTTACAAGCCTGACTGAGGGGTTGAACTTGGGACAACTGAGAACCAATCCAACTAGTGGTTAGGGTGGGGATTGAACCCAAGGCCTCAGATCATGCACAGTTACCCCAAGCTCACCAGTGAGAATCATTGTTGCGTAACAGAAAATTTCTGTTATGCAACCCTAAATACCAATTGCTTAAATCCCCATACAAACCCTTATAATATTTAATAACAATATTATTACAAGGGTTTGTATGGGGATTTAAGCGATTGTTATTTAGGGGTAAAAAATAGTAATAAAAAGACATCAGAATTCCTTAGTCCTTATCTCCTTGTCTAAATTTATGGTGTTTCATAGCATTTTTGGCCATTTCAGGACGATTCCAGTGAGCAACAACAGAACTAAAACTCGCTGAAATCACCCTAAAATGGCCAAAAATGCTAAAAAGCACCATAAATTTAGACAAGGACATAAGGTAAGAAATTCTGGTGTATCTTCATTATTATTTTTGACCCCTAAATAAATAGTGCTTAAATCTCCATACAACTCATTTTTCTGTTAACCAACAAGTCACGTGAGCTTGGAGTACCTGTGGTTCACGCTGCCTCCTGATTTCTATATAATGCACCTATCAATGTTAAGCCCCAGGGTGTGGGGGGGGGGGGGGGGGCGGGCAGACCCAGGGGAATTTGACATTTTAATGGAAGCCAGAGTCAAATTCCCCACCCCCAGGCACCTACTAAATGTCAATTTCCCGCCTCTGGGATAACTTTTTCTAACAGAGTCAGGACTTAATAATTGACAGGT
Source organism: Porites divaricata (assembly GCA_038088405.1). NCBI lineage: Eukaryota > Metazoa > Cnidaria > Anthozoa > Scleractinia > Poritidae > Porites > Porites divaricata. Next base: position 2,476,369 of record JBBMOI010000008.1, read on the forward strand.
TGGAAAGGATATGTCTTTTACAACCTCACATAGAAACAGAAACAGAAGGAACGAAGACTCTTCTATTTACGAACATTCGATCATACAATGAAAGAAGTGATGGTTCATATATACCGGAAAATGAAACAGATTTCCTCACCTTTCTTTCGCTCATGTTCTCTTGTTACTTTCAAGAAAAGGAGAGGTCATTTACCTCTGGTGACTTCTGGGTATTACCAGGATGTCAGGTCACTCATTTCCAGTTTCTCTCGGTCTTCCAAGATGGGGGCCATGTCAAATTCCCGACCCTGGATGCTTAAATGTCAAAATCCCTACCCAGGGGAAGGCACGCTCAGTCAATTTACCGTGGGTAGAAAGCCCCCCCCCCCCCCCCCTCACCCTGGGGCTTAACATTGATAGGTGCATAATGATTAAGTAATGACAAAAGAACCTGAAGAACTTCAGAGCTACAGCAACGGAACTTACTGATGAGTTAATACATTCCGTGTATACTAATCCTGGACAATTATTGTCATAGTAGACTTCTTGGCGGAAGTTTCCTTCTGCGTGCAGGAGGGTTAGCGTTGAGAAACATCGGCAGAAGCCAGATTGTATTCTTTCAGTAAAATCACATGATTGAAGAACAACTGAAGTCCAACTTCAGGGAAGTACTTGGTGTAAGACTGGGCAGTCTTAAACCAAGTGGTACCCCAACCTTTACTATGTGAAATAAAATAACATAGATAAATAGAAGTGGGAGTCTTGAACTTGAGTCATTTGCTTCATGACCTAGACGCCATAAAAATCCACTATACCATCGAGGCCTAGCTGCCAAATCCAGTAATTTTAAAAATATACATGTATTTATGACATATCCCAATACAATATTTGAAAGCTAACCGTTTTTAGGGTTTAACTCTTTAGTCGCTCGTCCCTTTTGTCTCTGGTTTCTCATTCAGTATCCTCACTAAAAAACGTCTTTGATTTGTGGAAGTAACCCTCTGAAGTTTGAAACACCCAACGCACAGAGTATGAAGACAAAACTGATAACGTCGGCAAAGTTCCAGGCAAAGTTTAACTTATAGACTTCCTACCGACCAATAGTACATTTGCAATAGACATCCCTGTCTTTCTAAAGCACTGATTCAACAATGTGAAATGCAAAAACAGTATAACAAAAACGATAGGCAAAGTCTCTTTACTCGCCAATACATTTTGACTGGATTTCTTTGGGCGGGGGGGGGGGGGGGTACTCCTTTATATGGCCTATACGGGGATGTGCCGCTGGAAAGGGTATGGGTATTAATTTGATTTGCTAGATGGTCAGGGCTCCAAACCCTCAGCGGCTCACCCATACTCAAATATTGGTCGAGTACGCTCCCCCCCCCCCCCCCCCCCCCGGCTGGATGTACATGTCCTAGTCTTTACAGACTTTACAGGGCCGGAGAAATAATGAGCTAGTGCACCCACTGACAAATTTTGAAAAAGGAACCATTTTGTAAAATCCTGGAAAATTTATTATACGCGTGAAAACACTACAGAAGGTTTTAGATGAGTGCTCAAATGATATGATAGAATTTTTGAGTAGTAATTGTTTCTGTAGGCAATGACGCGTGAACCCAAGCCGCGGCATCAATAGAGCCAATATTTTTACCACATACGAGAATCCGTTTTGCTACTGAGTAAAAGAGACCCTGTTACGGGCCTTTTTAAATGAATCTGGAATAAAAAAAATAATTTTCTTATCTTCATTTCCGTTGTATGAATTTTTGTTTGCCTTGCGTTACTTTTGTTAGCAATATGTTTTCCAAATGTTTTTGTAACAGAGCCGGAAATTTGCATTTAATTTGGAACATCCATTACAGAATGTGATATTTGAATGGGAAGAACTTTTGTCCTCTACATTTTCTACGTAATGGCATATTTAGCAAGTGTCAAAATGACTGCCGCTGAAGTGGCGTACCTTCCTAGCAGATATCCACGTATTTTCATTTTTCGTGCAACTAGAATGGCGATGTCGTCTGCTATTCATCCTTCGAGCAAAGAGCTGAAAGAGGTGGGCGCCGCAAATTCCACCAAAACTCTGGCGGACCTTCCAGGACCATTAAGCCTTCCCATGATAAAAACAGCCTGGACTTGGCTGCTTCCTTGATTCCCACTTGGGAAACGAATCTTACCTTTACAAGCCGAAAGTATTAAAAAATACGGCAAAATCCACCTAATTGAGATTACTGGTATGAAAGCCGTTCAGCTTAGCGATCCTGCAGATGTGGAGACAGTGTTGCGAAATGAACCGAAATACCCGCATCGGCTTAATTCTCCTATCTTGGAGTATTATCGAGAAAAACGCAAGAAAAAACCTGGAGTGTTTTTCGCCAATGGTACCGTATGGCGAAACTACCGAAGTGTAATCAGCAAGCGGATGCTTCGGCCTGTGGAAGTGGCAGACTACTCCTCCGCCTTCAACGAAATTGTCTCTGCTTTCTGCGATAGAGTGAAAAATGTTCGAGAGTGCCCGGGTTCCGAGAGAGAATATGAAGTCAAGGGACTCGACAACGAACTTTTTAAATGGTCCTTCGAGTCGGTTGCAGAAGTGGTGTTTGACAAAAGATTTGGGTGTTTTGATGCGCAAGTTAATGAGGACGCTCAGGCTTTCAGGGCAGCCGTCGGAGCGTTTCTTGAGCACTTTACGGCAAGTGTTTTTTTTCCGATTTGGTTTGTGAAGATCTTCGAACCGACACCCGTCAAAAAGATGTTTGACAACTTTGATAAGATGTACGATTATGCTGAAATGTTCATCGAGAAAAGATTGAAGGAGTTAGAAGAACGGGGAAAGTTGAAACCAAATGAAAGGGAAAGTGGAGGGAAAATAGGATTTTTTGAATTTCTCCTGTCGAGTGGCAACCTTACTAAAGAGGACTTGCTTGCGAGCGTGATTGATATTTTATTCGGTGGAGTCGACACAACCTCCAACACAATGCAGTGGGTGATGTATATGATGGCGCGAAACCCAGAAAAACGAGCAATTCTCCAACAAGAAGTATTGTCTGTACTGGGCGAACAAAATCATGCATCGCCAGATGCAATTGCCCAAATGCCTTACCTCAGAGCCTGGGTGAGAGAAACCCTTCGGTTATATCCGCCAGCTACGATCCTCATTCGAATTACCAACAAAGACCTGATTTTAAGCGGGTATCACATTCCCGCAGGCACTGAGCTGCACTTGCTTGCTTATCAGATGAGTCGAGATGAAAGTGTATTTGAGGAGCCCAACGCTTTCAGACCAGAGAGATGGCTTCGTGATAAAAAAGTTAGCCTACAAAACAGTAAGTTTGTTGAAGCTAAGGAAGTATTTTCTTCCCTTCCTTTTGGATTTGGCAGGCGAATGTGTATTGGCCGCCGTATAGCCGAGCTTGAACTCCATCTTCTGTTGGCCAGAATCGTTCAGCAGTTTGAGATTCATTACCCTACTGACGCAAATGATGTGGAGCCTTTTTTCAGGGGGCTTATGATTCCTGACAGACCAGTGAGAGTGAAATTCGTGGATCGAAACAAATGAACTCTGCCCCCACGACTGGACGCTGAACTGATGCTTTAACTTTTCACAGTGAACTGCTTGGCTGTTCTTGAGTAAATTTCCCATCCGTAATGTAGATACAATGAAATTTGGCAACCTACCATTTAGCGTGTAAACGGGAAATTTTGGCTGGTCGGCTTACGAAGGGTTTGGTTATATAATCATTAAATGGCTGTTCATGCCATTTCCATCCGAATGGTTTGTGTAAATAGTAAGCTTCCAGTATTTAGCGGACCCCATATGAAGCTTCAGTGAGCTCCAAACTTTTTTTGAATTCCGGTCCTTGGAATTTTCTTTAAAAGGAACTTGTATTTAATGGACACCTGTATTAAGAGGGCACAAGCGAAGGTCTCGACTGTCCGCTTAATACGGGTTTCACTACGTACATTCCAGGTATTGAATCATTGGGGACCTTAAGCAACAGCGTTTTTGAGCGACGGACGTCAACCGGAAGTGGACTTTTTGCATCATTGGGCAGTGGTTTGGTTAAAACTTTCGGGTAAATAGTCTTTAAAAGAGAAAAGAAAGTTAGCAATGAAAATTTGATAGCGTCAAGGCATATAAAAAGAAAGAAAGCCTCACTTCCGGTTGACGTTCGTCGCTCAAAAACGTCTTTCCTTAAGTTCCCTAAAATTAACATCAACATCACCGCCACCATCTTCGTCATTGTCATCGTCATTATCATCATGTAAGTGTGTAAATGACGCCATAGAACCCTGATCTTCGGCGAGTTTTACTGTAATCAGTGTGAATGTCACACCCCTAAGCTGTGTTTCCTTTTTACGGGATGCTCACTCGCGGATACACTCAAGTTTAGTAACTCGTCGTACGTGTTGCTTCATTGGGTGAACAATCAAATGTCTTCTTCTGTAAACACAGCTTATATTACCAGCATCGGACTTGGCCTAATTAAAAAGTAGCAATTAAAGTAGGAAAATGCATTGACAGCTTTCAACGTAAATTGAATAGTAAAGAACCAGTGCGAAAGGTGACAGCTCGTATCTGAAGGATTAGAGATCTTAAATTGTCCTTCATGTCTGATAGACTTACAGCATTTGCTGCGACAAAATATGTAAGAATAAAAGTTAGTGGAAAGTTTTCATTGTCACTGCAAGTTATTATCATTGTGCTAAATTTTTAAAAAATCATACCGCCCAAGGATGGGTATTGACAGATAGCTTCCGTCTTTTTCGCGCTTTTATAGTTACTACAGGATTGTTTTGCGGTTCCAAACCTACAGCTACCACTTATAGCTAGTTAATGTTTTTGCACACGATTTCTCCCCTGGTGGGTGGTTTGTGTAAATTATAAGCACCCTAGCTGGTTACTGTCTTCTCGATAAGTTTGCGAAAATGAATACAAAACATCATTATAATACGCGATTATCTGCAAAAGAATGTTTTTCTGTCAAATTCTCTAGAACTGAAAAAATGAAAAATCTTTTACTAGAATTGGCGTGTCTATTTGGAATTCTATTCCACTTTCTATTAAGACTCTCAAATCAAATTTTCGTAAAAAAATTAAATCACTGCTCCTTAATGTTCTAGGTAATGAAGATAATTATTTAAATGTTAATTATATAATAGCATATTTTATGAAGTTAACCTGATATGTTGTATATACCTCCAGTTGTAATTTTTGTCTTTTTCAAATAACAAAATCAGTCCCCTGTACTTGAATTTATATGTAAGGTGTTTCTTTCTGTATGTTATTTTATTTTATTTCTTTTCTTTTTTCTTATGTAATTTTAATAACGTCTTTATTTAAAGTCTTGTCCTGCCTAGATTAGCATTATAGCTATTTGCAGGACATAAAGTATTGTAAACTTTATATTTCTTTAAATAAATACATTGTTGTTGTTGTTACGGTAACGATAGCGAGCCCAAACACTTAAGAAGGACGCTGGTGATAGATTCAACTTCTGATCACATGACCTAAGACCACAGGCATACCATGACATTTACTATTCAAGATGATGTACCCCTGAGCTAAAGGAGACTCGAGGTAGCTGAGGCCACAAACTAGCCTGTGTACAGACCCCCCTCCTCCCCCCAGGAAAAATCGGAGAAGGTCGCCTCCGATTTTTCCTGAAGGAAGGGGGTGTGTACACAGGCTAGCCAAGAACACATCCAGGTCTTCCAAAAAGAAAAAAGAAATCAAGCATGTTAAATTTATGCACCCATTCAAATGGAATAGCTTGAAACAAGTGACGTTGTATTGGACCAGCTGGTCAGCATCGAACCAGAAACTAACGTTCGGAACGATGAAACAAAACGATGTTAACAAACCACAAAAAACAAAACAAAAACAAGCGATGACATTGTGTAAAAAACTGAGTCCGTTATAATCATTTTATTCAAGAGACTAAATTATTCTCATGGTCTGCATGTAAGGATGAGAAGGATAGTCTTGATACGACGCTTTGTTTCTGGTTTCTGGTTTCAGTATCCTCACTAAATATTGTCTTTGATTTTAGAAATTAACACCCTCACGAAGACCCTCAAGTTAAACACCGAAGGCATGGAGTACGCATCAAGACAAAACAACGTCGACAAACGTCGTTTAAATCAGACTTCCTTCCGACCAATTAATTGACTAAAACAAGTTGGCCAAGTTGCAATAATTCATGAGTCTTCTTTAGAAAGTAATGCGTTGCAATGGACCGTAACAGTCTTTCTCAAGCACAGATTAAACAATGTGAAATGTAAGAATAGTGTAACACAAAGATAAGCCAAATCTCTGGCTCATCACCGGTGACGTAAAACAAAGAAAACAAAGAAGTCAACTCAATAAAAACTAGAAAAACAAAAGGTAAAAAACAAAGAAAAAGTTCACAAGTTCTTACACCGGGGTAAACCCAGATCTCTTTACTCGCCAATACTCAGTTTGACTGGGTGTACTAGAAGTCTTTACAGGCAGGAGAAATAATGACCAATTGTGTCCACACACAAATTTCGAAAAAAAAAGTGTTTGTAAAACCCTGAAAAAAAAAATTGTTGTGCGCTTGAAACCACAGCAGAAGGCTTCAGTTGAGTGCTCAATTATAATCATGATATAATTTTTGACTAGTAATGGAGTAATGGTTACTGTAGGTAGGGACGCGTGAAGTCAATCGCGTGAATAGGGAGCTAATAGGGCCAATATTTTTTCGAGTATCAATTTTGCTACTGGGTAAAGAAAACCCTGTTACTTTCTTTCATAAATGAACCTGGGATAAAAAAAACGAATTTTTTTTGTCTTTATTTCCCCTGTACCAGCCATGTATTTTTGTTTACACTGCGTTATTTTTGTCAGCTATATATGCATGACCTTAGCTTGTGTGACGTAAACGAACGGAAATTTGCATTCGTATCTATTTCAGAATGTGATATATGAATAGGAAAAGAATTTTGTCCTTTACGTTTTGTAGGTAAACTTATATTGTACCAACCGAACCAATGGCGTATTTAGCAAGTGTCAAGTTGACTGCCGCTAAAGTGGCGTACCTTCCTAGCAGATATCCACGTATTTTCATTTTTCGTGCAACTAGAATGGCGATGTCGTCTACTGTTCATCATTCAGGTGAAGATGCAGGCGCCGCACATTCCATCAAAACACTGGCGGACCTTCCAGGACCATTAAGTCTTCCCATAATAAAAACAGCCTGGACTGCGTTACTTCTTGGATTCAGTGGAGAACCTCTTGGGAAACGAATGTTACCGTTACAAGCCGAAAGTATTAAAAAATACGGGAAAATTTACCTCATTGAGTTTCCTGGCGTGAAAGCCGTCCAGCTTAGCGATCCTACAGATGTGGAGACAGTGTTGCGAAATGAACCGAAATACCCGCAACGGTTTAGGTCTCCTATCTTCGATTATTATCGAGCAAAACGCAAGAAAAAACCTGGAGTGTTTTTCGCCAATGGTACCGTATGGCACAACTACCGAAGTGTAATCAGCAGACGGATGCTTCGGCCTGCAGAAGTTGCAAATCATTACTCCTCCGCGTTCAACGAAATTGTCTCTGCTTTCTGCGATAGAGTGAAAAATGTTCGAGACTGCCCGGGTTCCGAGAGAGAATATGAAGTCAAGGGACTCGACAACGAGCTTTTCAAATGGTCCTTCGAGTCGGTTGCCGAAATGCTGTTTGACAAGAGATTTGGCTGTCTCGATGCGCAAGTTAATGAGGACGCTCAGGCTTTCATAACGGCCATCGCAGAGTTTCTTGAGCAGACCTTGGCGAGCATGTTTTATCCGATTTGGCTTGTGAAGATCTTCGAACCGAAACCCGTCAAAAAGATGTTTGACAACTTTGATAAGATGTACGATTATGCTGAAAAGTTCATCGAACAAAGATCAAAGGAGTCAGAAGAACGGGAAAAGATGAAACCAAATGAAAGGGAAAGTGGAGGGAAAATAGGATTTTTTGAATTTCTCCTGTCGAGTGGTAACCTTACTAAAGAGGACTTGCTTGCGAGCGTAATTGATATTCTGTTTGGGGGAGTAGAAACAACTTCTAATACAATGCAGTGGGTCATATATATGTTGGCCAGAAACCCAGAGAAACAAGCAATTCTCCGACAAGAAGTGCTGTCAGTACTCGGCGAACAAAATCATGCATCGCCAGATGCAATTTCCCAAATGCCTTACCTCAGAGCCTGGGTGAGAGAAACTCTTCGGTTATATCCGCCGCTAACGATCCTTAGTCGAATTACCAGCAAAGACCTGAGTTTAAGCGGATATCACATTCCCGAGGGCACGGAGCTGCACATGAATATTTATCACATGAGTCGAGATGAAAACGTGTTTCTGCAGCCCACTGCTTTCAGACCAGAAAGATGGCTTCGCGATAAAAAAGACAACCTAAAAAGTAACAAGTTTAATGAAGCAAAAGAAGTATTTTCTTCCCTTCCTTTTGGATTTGGCAGGCGAATGTGTATTGGCCGCCGTATAGCCGAGCTTGAACTCCATCATCTGTTGGCCAGAATCGTTCAGCAGTTTGAGATTCATTACCCTACTGACGCAGAAGCTGTCGAGCCATTTATGAGGGGGATTCTTATTCCTGACAGACCAGTGAGAGTAAAGTTCATGGATCGAAATATTAAATGAACTCTGCCGCCACGATTGAACGCCTCATCGGAGCGAACTTTTCGCAGTCAATTGATTGCCTTGTTATGAGTAAATTATCCAATTCCCCCTTCATGTAAGATAAACCAAGACAGTCTTGGACCGTGGATTCCGGATGTTTGTCAGTAGATCTTGGATTTCGGATTCCACTCGTTAGCGGGATCCGGATTCCACCAGCAAAAATTTCCCTTATTCTGACTCTCAGGCCGGCGGGTTCCCAAAGAATAAATATTTATAAATATTAATCTTAATATTATTATCATTGTAATGTTTTTCTAATTCTTTTCTTGTAAAACTTAAAGGATTAAAATCTGATGATTGTATGACTAAGGTGAAAAACCTTGTCTGTGTCTAAAAGAGAGAAAATAACAAACACTGCACCTGTTTGCTTTGGTAGATTCCTGGTTTTTTAGTACTTCAGTGAGAACTATAAACTCGTTTCCCACTCTGAAGCCCTGTCCAGTGTCCACTCGTATGCGTTTTCGAAACCCTCCTTCTCATTCTTGTAAAAAAAAAAAACGCATTAGCACGTTAGAATGATATTTTTTCTGTCAGTGACAGAAATAACACAGCAAAAAAAATCCGAATTCTCCCAACAAAAGTCGAACGTATAACCTTCTGGTCAAGGTGCTTGGCAAGCACTGAGCTATTGAAGACTAGGGTTATGTGACAAGCATTCTGAATACTGCTAGGGTTGGAACGTCACAGTGATATAAATTAGGTAGTGAATTTTAACTAGGAAAAATCAGAGTTCTTCCAACGCGATTCAATCCTGTCTGGTTGCTAGTCCACCTGATCTGTACCCTGGGTTCTAGAGGATATTTTTTTCTTATGGATACTGCTAGTTCTCGATGCCGCGTCAACGAGGCGCGAAGCGCCGAGAGGAAAAAGTCCGTCTCGGGAGCCTTATCAAACCGTAAGCACGGTTCATTTCATATCAGGTATTTTGAGAACGGACCTCTGGAGTCAGGGTACCTAATCTGTCACAGCAAAGGCCACTAAAAAATTAGTTAATCACGCATTTCTTTCTGTAGCGTGTGCAGGTTATCCTTAGTACTGTTGTTTCCATTTGTCTGTAGGTAACTGATATCTGGTACGAGCACCTTAGCAGACTATTACGTCAGCGAACCAAAACGCCCGCGGAGCCATCTGGTATAGGTCCAGCTTTTAACTCAGGTCTCCCGACGGACTTTGAAATTTTAGGTAAATTTTTTGTTGTTCTTATTAAATCTTTGTAGTTAACTCTTCAGCGACTTTATATCTGCGCAGTTGAAGAAACCGCTCTCTATGGATTACAAGTAAGACTGGGTCCGGTTTGTTGAATTGCATTATGGGAATGAGATCCTTTTTGAAAACCATATTTTGTATGAAAAAGTCATCTCAATAAAGATTATTATTATGAATGTCTCGGGAACTCGCTTGTTTTATTGGCTATTACGAGGTTGCACAGGACACCCAACCGGTCAAAATTCGTCTCCTAAAACAATCCCATAGTGCAATCGACACAACACCGCCTTAATTACAACCTCACAATCGCCAAATGATAGAGGACTGGGGCCGAAAATCAGGGGAGAGATGCATGGGGTAGCAAGTCTTGGAGTGGTGATCATGATGAGATAAGAGCAATAACGATATTCCTGTGGGAGGCGTCACTATAACCATTTCACCCATTGTGGTGGACATTTTTTTGCGGAAATAAATTTGTAACCTAGAAATCTCAGTTAAATTCATAAGATAATTAACCATGATCAATTTTTTCGAGTCGATCAGGACACCGTCCAAGGAACGTGAAGAAAACTTGTCCACCTTTCAATCTCCATCCTTAACTGTCCCTTGTCCAATACGCTTATTAATGTCCACTTGCAGCGCATTTGTAGAGAGAGCCGTAAGGTATTAAATACAAGAAGCAGTGATCTCAAAACTCCCTTAGACCAGGCGTAGAACCATGTAAATTTGCCATTTTTTTCTTTTAGATGAAGCCCAGGAAGCCGAGGCTATCCAGGTTATAAATGCCATATTAGACCTGCGAGAACAACAATCGGTGCAGACACCAGCAGTGATGTGTAAAATATACTTCACCACAGCCATGTTGCAGTATATCCTGGGGGACATGCCTAAAGTAAGCACATGTTTTGCTTGTTTGTTTATAATGTTTGTTTGTTTTTTGGCTACGTCGTAGCCACTTTGTAATGGTTATTTACCTGGAACAAGGGGGTATGTGATATATTCACCTGGTGCCGCCCCTCGGGCTGCGCCCGCGGGGGGGTACCAGGTGAATATATCACATACCCCCGATGGATAGGTAAATAACATTCTTATTTTTCACTTGTGAGGTTTCCTAAAGCAAAAAGCTTTTGAAAAAGCTTTAAATTAATTCACTAGAGATTCGTATTCCCAAGAACCTGGAATTGCTTGATGTTGAATTCTAAAATATGGACATTGGTCAATTCATGTGGAGTAGTCAAGCAGTAGTTTTGCCAAATATAGATGAGTAACTCAGAGGAAAAATTATTCTTACCGTTAAGGCAGAGCGGTTTTGGAAACTCTTTTGGACTTTCTACCGCGACAGATTTTTGCGTCAGTCGTCCGACGAGTCACATTGCAAACCAGTATGTTTAAAGTGACGCAGCCGGTGATGCGAATTTCTAGTTTGAAGGACATTGCGCTATGAAAACTGCCGACGAAGAAAATGAAGTCCAAGAAAATGTGGTAAGTTCGTTAAATCGAAATTCAAAATTCTGACTCGTGTTGTTTTACTGGAACGTTTAAACATGTGCAAGCGAATATTAACGTTAAAAGCCGACGTTTCGGTATCATCATGACACCATTCTCATTCTTATGTTTTAAGAAATCGTTATTGATCAAGAGTTTAAACATGTTGAGGGGAATATCAGCAGGGGAATATGATGAGAGGAATCAGCTTCTGTTTCAGCCCCACCCTCCCCTCTTACAATCAAAGCCGCCACAAATTTTTCAGTCTTTTCAGACAGTGAATAATAATGAGGGGTTATGTAATACATCCCCCTAAAAAGAACAAAGAAAACCAAGCAAAGTGAAAGATAAGTCATCAGGTGCGAAAATAATTAAGGTAGTCCGCAACTGCAGCGTATTAAGGTCCGCAATGGGTTGGCAGTGTTAATAACACAGATATCTTCGCAGTGCCTAGTAGAGCGGCTTATTTTCTTCAACAAGTGCTTCGACGACAAAGGCAGTGGCTTAGAAGCCGTATCCTGATGAAGAGAAGATTCCATGCTCGAGCAGACTCGGGTACGAAGGTTGAAACACTGAAGGACACACAGTGTTTTGAATCGGGAAACATTATTTTATTTTATTTTTCTTTATTTCTTAATTAACTTGAGGCACTTGTGCTCCTCCGAGTGCCAAGTTTGATTGTCTTTAAAAATTGTCTTTTCAGGCAAAAGAGTTTGGAATTAAAGCTCGTACAGCATGTGAAAACTCCGTGTCCTCTGATGATGAAGCCATGAAGAATGTGGTCGAGTTTTTGAAAGCTGTTGAACGACCATTGTAGATATACCTGTCCAACGGTGAGATAAACACAAAGAGAAAATCTTATACTCAGCAGCCAACAATATAGGTACAAACGCCAACAAGCTCATGCTGTGAACACGTTATAAGCACGTTCAAATCCCTGTCTGTCAAGGTGATCTTTCTTTTAAAAAAAAGATAGAATAAAAAATAGTGCCATACTTTTAGATATGCTTTAGAATTTGACGTCAAGTTTGGAACCTTGATTGATGGTCTGACGCCCCTCTTTGTAAAAATCAACAAGAGTTTTCTACTTGGGTAGTTATGCTTAGAAAGTAGCTTGTGTTCTTCCCGCTGTATATAAGTCAACTTGTCATTCCTCTGCGTGCAAAACAAATAAAACGTTATTTATAGCGTCATGAGTGCTGTATGAATTTCCTCGTCCCAAAATCAATGCAATATTGCGCGCCCCCTGAGTCTGAGATAGTATCCTTATTTGTGATTATTCAAATGAAACCTCTTCCGCGCTGTTTATTGGTGATTGGTTGTTGGAAAAATGAAAGTTAAAATTTTATTGTAGCAAGTGAAAGTTGGTTTCACGTGGATGAAAATAAGGGTGTAGAGACGGTTGGTTTAAATAAGCTCAAAGGTTTCTGAAAATCATCATCATCATCATCATCATTATTATTATTATTAATCAATTATCTTTCAATGAACAGTCATCAATATCTCTTACCCTCAACTATTTATGACTTGTTTATTTCTATTCCTTTGTATCCAAATGGTCGGTTTTTATGTGATGTTTAAAAAACGAGCAGGAGTGTTTTATCAGGTTTAAAAATTCAAGGCGAAGCTGATAGTTTTTAAAGGCCTGGATAATAGACGACTACGAGGTTTTTGAGCGGCTTCAAAATCTCTGATATAGATCAACTCATTCTTGCACTAATATTTAGATTTGGAGTTATTTTGGTGTAGAAAAATTGGATGTAAAGTTTTTAGCTGTGTCTTTATCAGATATAATGACACTCATTAAACATTAACTTCTTTTGTTTTTTCTGTATGAATTATTTTAATAATTATAATAATAATATTAATATTATTTTAATAACCCATTAAAATGAGTTTTTAAATTCAGTAAGCAAAATTAGAGATTAGCAATCCGGAAAGAGTCAATATAGAACTACAGCATGTTTTAAAGATATATTTATTCATCACCATGCAAACAGACCTGAGAACGAAAGGGAAGATGATGTATGTTATTTTATGAAAAATAATTCCAGGAAAAAACGTTTCTTGGTTGCTGTAGTAAATCAATGGACTGGTAGTGATAAGTAGCGAAAAATGAAATTCCCAACGTTTTCAGATTACATTAGTTCCAAGAGGTTGTGAAGATGAGAATAAATTTTACTAGAAATAAAATGCCCAAAGATCAAGCTAGCTAATAGCTAATTATAATGCTTACGAAGCAAACTGAATACGAAATTTCATTAAGCACTTGTCAACTGAAACACGGTGTGTCAATACTCGTTTCTGGCGTGCATATTAATTTAAAATTGTGGTTATTAAAAAATTAAGAGTGTAAAAGCCTGAAACCTGGCGATAACTTGCGATTTGCTTGATCAGGGCTTGTGAGAACTTTGAATAGATTCATAACAATTTATACGTTTGCTTTGATTGAACTCAGACTTTTTGGCAAACATGTAACTTTCCTACTAGTACTGCCATCCCACCCTCACTCAAAAATCAACGAATTGCGTGAAATTTTTTCTTAAATTTTGTATTTAAACGCTAAATTCTCTGAAACTGATGCGTTGAAATATCGTCAAACAGAAAATAAACGAATAGTATTGATCAAATCGCGCATTTCCTTGACCTATTTAAAGATGTTGTGACAATTTAATTGCCAAACTATTTCAATGAAAAAAGAGACAACTTAATTGCAATTCGCGTCTAAACTTCCCGGCCTATAGAAATAACCGCGATCATTTAGTCACCAATTTGTTTGGTCACAACAAGTTCGAGTCAAACGTTTATAGTATCGTACGAATATCCCGCTATCTAAACTATATCAGTCAATGGACACAAGAAGGGTTGTTGTTATTTTAAGTTCAAAACATATCTTAAGAACCATCTGAAAGATGTATTTGTATTTGTATGAGTGTATTTGTATTGTTGTCAGAGTATCGCTTTCGGAATAAAATTTACGCAATAAAGAAAGAACCAGAAAAATGATTCAATACGGCGACAACTGGGAGCCAAACGCAAGGTAGTCTTTTGGGTAAATGCTACTGGAATCGGTTCTCAATCGATTGATCTCGGTACAAAAACATTAATCTGAATCTACCATCAAGAAGCAGCTGAATTTCAGTAATAATAGACTTGTTAACCGAAACTTTAAGCGGCGTTAAAGTAAAGTTAGACCCTACGCATCGAAATCATGTCTACAAACGAGAGCTTCAATACCACTGCTCGACCAGAACAAAGAAACGGAACCATAGAAGACTGCTTTTTGAGAGATTCGACAGCCGTTAAAGTGGCTCGTGTCATGACATATTGTATTCTGGTAATTGTGTCTTTGTGTGGAAACTCCGCCATAATTGCGGTGGTGTGGAAAGTAAGGCGAATGAGGAAAACTATTAACTTTTTCATTGTAAACATGTGTATTGCAGATCTCCTTATAACGCTGTACATGCCGCGCTCGATATCTGTCTCTTGCACGGGATATCGTTGGCTTGTAGGTGGAATAGTAGGACTGATATTCTGCAAATTTTCCGTGTTCATGCATCAAACAGCGATAGCAGTCTCTATATTCACTGTTATTGCAATTAGCTGCGATCGGTTTTTTGCCGTTGTTTTCCCACTTAAGACTTTCATCACAAGGAAAATTTGCCAAATAACCATAGCTTTTACCTGGATTTTGTCAGTTGTGATTCGACTGCCGATGTTGTACGGGCTACAGATTACAGTGGGCATAAACGGTTATCTCGGGTGCGGGCTGTCTCTAGACGATGCCTTTTACAAAGGAGCGGAGAAGAGTTACTATCAGTTCACCTTGATTGGATTATTTACGGTACCTTTATCAGTGATTGCTATACTCTACTCAGGAATTTTTATTTCCCTGAGACTCAGAAAATATCCTGGAGAAGTTGTTCCAAGAGGAGCGGCAAGAGAACATAGACGAGACGCCGTCATAAAGAAAAAGGTCCTTCGCATGGTCTTTATAGTGGTGGCTGTATTTATCTTATGTTGGCTTCTGTTTTTCATTCAGCTTATTTTGTTTTCCTATAAAATTCGAGTTCCCTGTGAGGTGTTATTCTGGCGTCTGTTTCTGGCTCATCTCAATAGTGGCATTAATCCCATCTTGTATCTTGCCCTCAACGGGAATTATCGCCAAGGAGTTAAGAATCTCATTCGACGCTGGAGGCCGGCCAGGTTTGTCGCTAAGAAAACGATGTTTTTGTACCCTTCGAGATCTGTAACCCTGGAGAGCTCTAGAAACCCGCAAATGGAAGGAACACGTGACAGACCAAAAACAACGTGAACGAATGAGACAACAGTGGTCTTTGAACAGATGGGAGGTTTGTCTTCTATACTGAACTGACTGAACAACTTTATCAGTTAAAAGTCATATCTTCTAGCTGGCTACATGTAGCTTTCAAATCGGGGACAACCTCGTATTTCAGGTATTTCTCCGTCCTTGCCTGAGTAGCTTGGTTGTATCCGTCGTGAAAAATATTTCAAGAAGTTCTCAGATAGCTTTAGCGAGCTAGTATATTTCTATCGCTATGATTGATAGTGGTTGAGGTCGGTTAACTTAGCAATAAACGCAATTGTTGTGAAGCCAAAAACCAATCTGAAAGGCTTTGGTCGATATGAGGTTTTTTTGTTTCTACTAATACTACTTTCATATTTTCGACTCTAGTCTGAAACTCAGACGTTTTTCTTTATTTTAAAACTAATCATCTTTCGTCATTATCTGTGATCATCATCCGCTGTTTAGGCTTATGTTTATACTATGGTATTGTGCTGTCGCAATTTGTGACGACAGTCATCGCACTTTGTAGTACCTGTCGCAATTTGAAATAAACTGCGTGTCCCACTTTGTCATAACTAATGCTGCAGTAATTTTTAATAACTGTCAAGAGAGAATCCGTCGTTGGGTGCCTCTGTTTAGGTTATTACGCTGTTAAACCGAGTGCTAAATGATTTCATCTATTTACTACTTTTGAAGTCCTATCCGGCCTTATTGACCCTTGAATCCATCAAGTAGTCTTTCAGAATGGAGTTAGGGTATCAACTAACTTCGATGTTTTCCTGGAGGTATTTTATTCTGCTTAGTTGCCTAGCGTTGACTGCGATGTCGTGTAGGTAGGAGTATATGTACCAGCCACGCCGTCTGTGTACAGAGTCATGCTTGTGCGGAGCCCAATTTGATTTCGCCCGGGATTACGTCTTTTGCGAAATTTTTCATTGAGAAGCCCACGAACTTTCTTTGTAGTGATGAAACACAGCATAATGAAAAATCCTGCGAGAAAGTGATAGAAGTTCAATTAGGTGCTCATTTCTTGTCGATAGAATTTTACTTTTTTAAACTATAATTAGCCTGAGAAAACAGCCGACATTTGGCGACGCTACCACTGGTTTTCCCGCCAAATGACGTCTGAGAAACGAGCGCAGAAATTCCATACTGATGACACGTTACTACCCAGGCCCCCGCAATGACGTCACAGATCACCTGGCCAACATGTGAATAAATCATACCAGAGCAGTTCACGTCTACCATTTCAGAATAAAGGGGGAGGGGAGGGGGGTTGGGGCTTAAAAGAGAGGGGGCTTCTTTGAGATGTGGGGGAGGGGTTGGGGTGCTTAATAGAACTGTAATGGCTTCATACCATATCCAACATGGAAGGTTTCAGTGGAGTCCAGCGCAGCGCACACAGTCACAATGATTCCAGGAAATGCCCAGCCAACAATACAATATTTGATGAAAGTCTTTCTGATGTCAGAAGCTTGCCTTCTTGTGTCACGTACTGCACAAAGTAAAATATGTTTAAAAAATTCAGAATATATTTTAAAAAATCGTCATCGTCACCATCATCGTCATCATTATAATCTTTCTTACTGTCATTGTCTCCTTGTAAATTTTGAAATTTTCCAACTGTCGTTAAACCTTTCCCTTACGCATTTAAGAGGTCAAAGTGCCTGTTATGAAGAAGAAAATATTTCACCACAGTTTGAAAGTTTCAAAATGTACAAGGATTCGTATGGAACACCATTCAAGCGTGATTGGATGTCAAAAATGTTTTTTCTCATACACATCCTCCTAACTTTCGGCGGCCATTGCATTCGCTACTTTTTAGATATATGGTTGCAAATTTGCAGGTTACCTAATTTTAATACGCTTTTTCAGCTCGTGCTAACAAAATTTTACAAAGCGCACTTTACCGAAAGTTGATCACGTGATCAACTAATGCAAAAAGACCTATCAAAACTCTCATCACTATCATCACTTCACCTACTCTTGTCGACCTGCTTGTCAAATCTTCTCAAAGATTTTTCGCTTGGAGTAGGGAAGAAAATTTGGATTGATCTTCTACTGGCAGTTGTTTTAGAATCACCATTTATAGAAATACAGACAGCTTCGACTTTATCAACTCTCGGGTGTATAAACAAAATAATTCAAGAACAAGAGGAATGCTCGTACCTGCGTGTTTGCTGAGTTACACTGAATTTTAAAGTATCTTTTAAAAGTAACTGAAAACTGTTATAATTAATTATATATACTAACCATAAACGTTAAACGCATTTGCTGTATCAAACGCCATGACACTCATCCACGAAAAGGAAGCCAGAACAAGGAAATGAAGAAAGATCGCGATTGCTTTGCAGAAAAGCTCAACTTGTTGAAACTTATCAGCGCAAAGAAAAATAATATTTTTGCACAGCATTGCTGATAGGAGGCTGATAAGACATCTTCCGGGCAGGTTACGTAGTTCTTTGGAAGATAGGTAAACAACGAGCAAAAAGCACGTCGAGATAATGGAGACTATTATGCCAGCAAATGTGATTTGCCCAAGGGTCCCAGAGGCTTCGTGTTGCAAATCTTTGGGGTTCTGGTTATCTGGACACAGAAGATAAAACAGGGTTCCGTTTTGTCTCATTTCTTTCTCTTGATTCTTGAACAGTTGTGACGTAAGCACTGTCACACGACTAGAGTTCAGAGGCGACAGTATTGTGGGATTTATCGGTGTCGTCAGAAGGATACACACTTCGTTACCCAAATCAACTGTACAATTATTCATACCTGAGCTGCAGTTAAATAAAGACGTCAGATTATATTCATATGATGACATATCATAACTCTTCGGTTTGTTGTTCGCTGGGGGAGGTTGAGCTTCTTGTGTCACTTTCTCATCTTGAACGTTCGAACTCATATCAAATAGGATTGACAGCGGTGGTCCAGCAATACTTGTTGTCGCAGTCTGTGAAAAACTTTCTTGAATTCCATCTTCTTTTCCTCTTTGATTTGGTTGGCAGAGTGCACAGTGAGGGTTTCGAAAAGGTAATGTATTTAAACCAGCTATTATAATCGGCATGGAATATGACGAACATAACTTCCTGATTACAGACATGACTGGTAATTGATTAGAAGCACAAACCATGTCCTGTGGAATACATCTCTTGTAAGGTTGTTCAAGGCTTGAAAGCGGTGCATATCTCCACGAGCACTGGTCGTTTTCTTTCAGAAACCTTTTGATCGCTGTAACATTGGGTTGAAGCGACGCTAAACTCAGACTCCGGCAATTCGCTATTTCTAGACCCCAGAACGAGAGATTTTCTGCGTTGTTGCATTTCGCACAAGCAATGCTTCGGTATGTTACATTGTTATTAATGTCAAACACAGGCAATTCTTTCTCCAGTGTCATATTTAGTTCGTGAATGGTTTGGCACTCGTTCTTGTCTTGAATTTTTGGCTGTAAACTACAAGAAGATTTCATTATGACCCCACCTGTCCATGATGAAGTACTGAAATCCTCGCACGTCATATTTTGAAATGATGAATCAATTCGAGTGTTTCTAAATGTACCACACCTGCAAATGCAAAGGAATACAGTTAACAGAGCCCACCTTTATTCCGTTTTGATATCCGTGTGGTAGTTGACAAATGACCCTTTGAAAACAAAGGTCGGTGTTGCTTTGGTACGGACGTGCACGGAAGAAGGTCTTCGAAAACGATCAGGCACGACGCGAATTTGCGCACTGATGTTTCAGTCGGCTTTGTGTTTGTGAGGATGGTAAAAAATAAAGCGATGGGGCTGTTTTGGTGAGTAAAAACAGTCCTATTTTTTAGTCTAATTTGGCTCCCTTAAATCAGGGCCAATACAGTTTAAATAGTGATTTGCGAAACTTTTTTTCTTCCAAAGGACCAAAAGCTCGTGCCACCACCAAACAAACAAACAAACAAACAGTCTAATATTTACCTCAAGTGAAAATCCAAACAGCAATCACCCCACGAAACACAAGCCAGGTCACAATAACAAGTTTTAGAATGGCTTCTTTCTTCTAAGTAACACCTGCCTTTACATGAGTGTGTTCTTAAGTGCTTATGGTTGATCACATTTTCGAGGAAGTCCTTAATCTGAAACGGCGTGATGATAAGATTACGAAGACGCTGAATCAGGCTTATAAGACTCACATTTCTTCCTTGAAACTTCACAACAAAATCCTCGTCAGTTGTATCTACGAAAAAATCATTTCCAGTTTTTTAAGGCTAAAATCTCGTGAGATAGAACATTTAGAAGCAAGCAAAAACTGATCAAAAAAGAGCAACTTTGGTAAAAATCAAACATACCAACTGGTATTAGCATTTCACCTGACTCTTCTCTCTCCTGTACCCCAAAAGACGATCCCTGACTTTCATTGTAAATCTGATGACCTTCTGTTTTCTCAATTTCAAAAACTGCAACGATTATCAAAACTACTATCACCACTTTACAATTGAATGGCAGATATGGATGTTCTGTTTTCATTTTCTGCAAGCAACTGCAATGTGTTTGAGGTTTATAGGAAAGAAGGTACGCCTTGAGCGTTAAACAGCTTGTTTGATGCACGATCCACCTAACTATAATTCACAGCAGTTTTAATTAAATAAAAGTTCATTGCGTGCTTCATTGTAGTTTGTGAAAGAAGTTCTGTTTGAGCTCAAAATTGTTTAAAAAACTGGCACTTTTTGTGTTTTGATTAACTTTAATAAATATCCTATGACACTTCGGATCACAGTTGATTACAAAGTATGTTTGAAATAAAGCTCTTTTCAAAGGCAACATTTAGTTTATCGAGTTTCGTTACGTAACACAGTCTCCTCACTACTCCTAGCTACTTCTTGGGTAAAATGATATGATGGAGCAATTTCTGTGAAAGCAATTAGAGCGATTTTCGTATGACCTTGAAATGAAAACGCGCGAACAAAACAGAAACAACAAACGAACGGAAATAGAGCGATTTGATTGGTGTATCGAACGGATACAAACGCACCTGGCTTTTGGTTGGCTAAGCGAACGCTCGGGTAAACAAACTTCGTGCCCGAAGAACTTTCTAGAAATTGCTTTGACGTCATACTGCAACACGATTGGTCAATCGAACAATGCCTTCTCCATATTAGGGTTTTCTTTGGTGGAGTCCATGTTTTGTTCTTTCCATCCATTGGCTGATAAAACAAATAACAAACACTTACGGAAACCATTTTTCAAGGTCATACGAAAATCGCTCTAACAGTCTCATAAGAAGAACCAATAGACTACGCCCGGTCCCAATCGCGCTGTCCATGCCAGTGTTAAGTTCAAAGTCCAGTTTCTATTTGTGAGAAAAATTTCTTTCTTGAATTTTCGTAACGCATTAGAAACACAGTTTGATAGGATCAGTTTGAAATTGGTTTATGATGAGTTTAATGCTGAAAGTTTGTTTGTTACCGCTTCAGTTCTATTTTCTGTGTATTTTGTCGCTACCGAACAAATAATGTGATTAATTTTCTTTTCCTCGTTTTACGAAATGGTCGAAATTCATGAATTTTATTTTAAGGTACTGATGAGAGAGAAAAGTTTAGTGTTAAATTACACTCAGCTTTCCTTGGATTTCATCAGCAATTAAATCATTTTTTTATGTATATCATGTTTAAAATTGAAAACAGTTGAAAGTATAAGCCCCAAAAAACATGATATAGTAAATTAAGAAAACCAACAACCACATTTCCTCTTCTTTTAAATCTTGATGACTAATATATATAAATTTTGCTTGAGGGTAAAATTCGTACTGAATTATTAAGTAATCTGAAAAGTAAGCCCACAATTAAAAAGATTTTTTTTTTGAATTTTTGAATGCTGTACCACGGGAAAATCGAAACTCATGTGGCGAAATAATAAAAAAACAGCATATTAATCTTCGTTGGTAATAAAGCTTTGAGTTTTTTGGCTTTATTTTCATTACATTGGGTTTATATTGTTATCAGATTTAATTGCAAGGCTTGTACAATAGCAAAAGGACCCTTCTGTCAGGGCAATATTTCACATGGTGCAACTGTTCCCCTCCAGGGTCAGTCGTAGTCTTGGGGAAGTAAAGGTGATTTTACACGGGACGATTCGCAACGACGATTTTTAGCGCAACGCAACATTTCAACATCGTTGCGACATTGTTCCAACATTGCTACGCTGTGTTGCGCTCATAATCGTCGTTGCGAATCGTCGCGTGTAACGTCACCGTAAAGGATACCAAATTAACTGTCACTGATTGTGGGAGGTTTCTTAGAGCCTTTTAGTCTTTTTACGAGGAGACTTTTTGAATTCCTCCTTTAATCTTATTTTAGAATACGCCAATAAACTCAAATATGGTGAATAAATTTTTTCCAAAACGCACACTGACTAAACTTAAATTAGCACGTAGCTTTGCTTGAGTGACTGTGCGCTTTATATCAAAATCAAGCCGGGTCAGCTTTACGCCTAAAACTGCATTCTGATCAGAAACTACTTTTAAATTTTTTATTTGTTTGAGCTCAAATTTTGCAGGGTGATAGAAACAACCGTATGTTTTTTTGTTTCTACCTGTTTTTGGCGGGAAAATGACGTAACATGATTGACAGCAAATTGAAAATTCAACTAATAATGTAAACAATAAATATTTTTAAAGAGCACGACGTGATACAATCAATTGTGAAATAATTTTTTTTGCAAAGGTCAATCGGATAAGAAGTTATTAAGCTATGATTTTTGAATTTCCCGCCATTTTGTTGCTATTTTTAGATTTCCATAAGCAAATTTCAAAATGCTACATCTCCTAAAGCAATTGAGTTTTTCAAAAACATTTTCCATATCTGTTTCTATCCCGTCGTGCTTTTTAAAAACTATCTATTTGTTACGTCATTAGTTGAACTTTAAATTTTTCTCTCAATCATGCGACGTCATTTTCCCGCCAAAAACTTTGAACTGTCAAAATCGAAAAACAAAAAACATACGATTTTTTGTTTGGAGTAGAAAGTTCTACCATCCTGCAAACTTCGGGGCTCAAACGGATAAGAACTGTAAAAAGTAGTTCCCAAAGTGCAGTTTCAGACGTAAAGCTGACCCGACGTGACAAATTTTAGTGTGCCTATGAAAAGAAAGAGATACAGAAAAAAAAGTTATTAATAAAAGAGAGGATAGGTATTATACTTGACTTAATAAGGAAAGAACCTAGGCATTTATTTGATGACAGTTGAAAAGCCTCAAAGTTCGAAATGCGCGCGCGCTCGAAAATGACGCAAGAATTATGCGCAGGGATGCGCAATTTTGACAACCTCTCGCGTTCTTAACGTCAATAGTTGGTTCAGCTGTCTGCTGAAATCATCACAAAAGCTTAATAATGGCGACTGCTACCTCATGAATTAGTTAAGCGATCTTGAAACTTTGATCGTTGATCATCAAGTTGCCATTCAAAAACCCGTTGATGATACAAAGTACTTTATGAATGAAATTAAGAAGATTATAACCCTCGTCTCTGTAATCTATGCTTTGTATTCACTCTACCTAAGATGTCAAGCTAATCCTGGTAGTAGATCATGTGGTAGGTATAATTTTGAATATATTTTTCGTGAACGCCTTACAAGGAGTTACTTTGAAAGAGCTTGAGATAAAACCAAAGTGCCGAGGCATCACAACTGACATGGCCCGACATACAATTGACTGATAACGACTCCCGCGCAGTTTGTCAAAACGTCAGTCACTTTGAGCAACAGATCGAAAAAAAAGTGTTATTTACTGCACAGCTCTCAAAAGAGTTCGATAATGAATCTAATAAAACAAATAACTTGAGCACAAACCGTTTTTCAGCATGTATTAAACAATCCATAATGCTCGTCTTTACGTCGGTTTGTATGTCCCACCTTTGTATGTCGCGTGCCGCAAGCTAGTGACTGTAACAGTTCCGGAACTACTTCACCTGGACGAACATTTTCAATCAAGAGAGAATGGCATGGCTCTGCTGCCTGGTTGTAACCATTCAGAATGTATTTAACATTGACTTCAAGTTGTGCCTGGCCAGGAAGAAAACTATCTTGAACAGAGTTAATTGCAGAAAATGGTAAAGCTTTCTATATGGCTTATGATCAAAATGATGAGCTGAAATTACAAGTATATATGTTGTAGTTCACGATAGTCTGAATTCTGTTTACAAAGGGTGCTTCATCTGCTCATTCACTTTTGAAAGTAAAGAATGATCATCGCAAGAAATTTTTCATTTTAAGCAATCGGAAAGAAGAAGCCTGAAAAAAAATCAGGGCTTCAACGGGATTCGAACCCATGACCTCCGCGTTGCCGGTGCGTTGCTCTACCAACTGAGCTGTGAAGCCACACATTGGGAGCGAGGTCAATTTATTGAGTTCATGTCTCCCGTGAGGAGTGAAATGATATGAAGTATATGAAATAATTCATATTTGAACTGCGGCTCAAATATGAATTATTTCATATACTTCATATCATTCACTTTTATTAGTCATTTGAGCTATGGTACGGCGCAGAAAAACGGCGAGCGCTTCCCTTTTCTCACTTAACAGCGATCACATTACCGAGCATCGTTTTTGGTGAAAGAAAGAATCTGATACCCAAATCTAATTAAATAAAAAAAATCTCACCCGAGGATAACGTTATGTGTGATGTTATGTTCAACAGACTTTGTGAAATCATGGAGAAGTCTAATGCGACTCAGGGTAGATATAACGGAGTTTGTGAGTTTCATTCTTCTTTATGCAGCTGTAGAGGTAATCGATTTTTAATTAGGTAAAACGTAATTATAAATTTAAAGTGCCTTTTCGATTTTGGCCTTTGTGCAATTCACCAGCCGATAACATTCAATGAAGAAATAATGCGGGTTTGTGGTCAACTGAGAACATATATACAGTCAGCAAGCCTGTATTATCGGTGTATTGAACTCTTGGAGATGGTTAACTCACCGCTATATACATGTTGACCGTTAAATACAGGTTTAACAAACCTCTCTGAGAGTTTATCCACAAAGCAAAGATGGTGATCAAGCGAAATCCACCACAAATTTAGCCTGCGTAGCTGGCGGTATTGTCTCGGTGTGTGATTAAAATTTTGGCGGCGGAGCCGTGATCCAAAAAAGGGAGTGGGGACTACCGGGCGAGGCGCCAAATCTCACTCAACTAGTACACAATACCGCCAGTTACGCAGGCTACCACAAATTGACCTACCAGTGTTTCTAAGGCTTCTTGTACCAAAAG
The DNA here is from genome assembly GCA_038088405.1 of Porites divaricata. NCBI lineage: Eukaryota > Metazoa > Cnidaria > Anthozoa > Scleractinia > Poritidae > Porites > Porites divaricata. The sequence goes on from JBBMOI010000008.1 coordinate 2,501,282, forward strand.
AAAGGAAGCTGAACAACCACTGAACGCCATGCATAGTTTATCTACTGCTCTATTATGGTACATGTGACCGTTGAATAGAGGTGAAGACAATCCGAAAAACTCGCTGGGATTCGGAATACGTGACTGCGAACGCTTAATACAGGTCAGTGATTTACGGGACTTTGGTCGTAAGTGACCGCTTAATAGAGGGTGACCGCCAATACAGGTTCACGAAAAGTTTTACTGTAAATGAAACAGAACAAGACTCCTATATACTAACCGTGTATTGGGCAGCAGTGGGTCTATTGCTTTTTAGGCTGAGTTAAAAGCTACTCAGACGACGCCGCTCATACTTAGATTAAGCTTTGCCACAGGCAGAACAATAAATATTTTATATTTTTTTGCTGGTAGCGTCGCCAAGAACTCTTGGAGGAAGCAGACGAAGACGATTTACCAGAAATCGAGGAAGAACAGGAATTGCAAGTTGAAGATAATTTATGGCCATATAACGACGATTTTTTAATGCGTAAGGAAATAATAACCGATTATGAACTTCATCCCAAGCTGATACCGCTCTTTATATGTCTGGCTTTCACGATGATTAACTTTGTTTTGGTGAGTTGACAGCAGTCACCGATTGTTCCGCGTGCAATATATGATCTACTGTGACCAATATTGATCAACCGCCACCTGGTTGGCTCAATAGGGAGACCGCCGGTCTGCTGAGAGGGAGGTCACAGGTTCAAACCCTGGCCGGACCAACACTCTGGGTCTTTAACTGAGAAGAAAATGCTGCCTTTGTAATGAAATCTGCAGACTTTCTAGTCTTCTCGGATAAGGACGAAAAACAGTCGGTCCCGTTTCACAGCTCTTTTACTTAGTTGGTTCTTATGGGACGAAAAACGTACGGTGACGTAGACCCCGGTAGTGTGGCCAACCTTTTCTGGGCTTGGTGGGTTATCTGTTTGGAGAGATCTTGATATAGAGATAACCTTATGATCCTCCTTAAACAGTATATGTTGACGTGTATCAAGTAGCACAGTTCCTGGCGTACAAACCAGTAAATTTTGCTTCGTTAACTAATAGTTTCATTGTGTCATTTTCAAAATTATTGAAACTTCGATCTTGAATGGAAACGCGGCAAAGTTAAACAGCTTTTCGCACCCGTAAAGTTACCAGGACTGTCGAGAAACGGGTCCCTGGTCATTAGTCTCTGTTTCATCGAGCAGTAATTCAACTTCGATCCCCGAAAACTATTCGGTCCTAGCTCTCCTGGTTTAACAATTTGATCTATGCAATCTTCTACAGTTGACTATGACTAGCGAGGCGAGGTGAATTTTTGATTTGATTTAATTCGTTTGTTATTTGTGACTATAAGTACAAGATTTATGGAACTGATCGGGTTTTTGGAAATTATTTTCCGCGAACTGTCACGTTTTCATTTCAGAGAGAGACTGGAGCTAGTAGAAGAAACCATTGAATTATTACCAAGGATTAAAACACTTTAAAAATCCCCGATTAATCTGAGATGTTTAGCATTAAACTAAATACAATAAAAGAAAAATTCAGAACTCAAAGGTTTGTAAAAGTGGTTTAATTCTAAAATGTAAAATTTTGAATTAAAAAAGGGCGTGGCTGGTCATGTGACATCAAAAGTGCAATGTCAGCACCAAAAATAGTCTCTTTTATCCTTGGACGAAGCAAAGATAAAAGTACTGTGATAAAAACGAGAAAAATAAGGGTAAAAGCTAGATATCAATGAGGAGCTGACATGAGTATTTGCATGTATAATCTGTTTCAGGTTTTGTCATTCAAAGTTAATTCAGTCTTGGCCATGGACTCCAAGAAACTGTCAGCGATGCATTAGATAAAAGAGCCATAAAAATGTGCATTAATTTACAGAGCATGTTTGATTATTATTATTAAAGATTAAATGACGGTATTAAGTCAAAGCCTCAAAGAACAAGAGAAGTTTGCCAGCATACTAACTACTGAGAGATGAACAGCAAAAACTTTTCTGCAGAAAGGTCATTTGTAACTTTGTGCTCAGTACTGTTTGACGATTCTATCTAATAAAAGAGTGTAAAAACTTTGTAATAAATGTAAAAAAAGGAAAATAGTAATGTTATAATTAATAAGCAAACCGGAGGGAGAGGGAATTAAGTTCAAAATGTTCCAGACGTACAAACAGTTTCACGGGGACGATTTGATCAAATTTCCACTTGTTTAAGTAGCGCGAATGCAACTCGAGGTTATTTTGACGGGAAGTCGCATAGCTACCCGCGTCTTGTGAAGCAGAGACAACTAACGGGCCAATAAAGACGAAAACGGAAAGCGGAAATTGTCTCTGTATCCGTGTTTTCTAAAGTATTAAGCTTAGATTAATTGTTATGTCCACAAATTTGGAATATAGAGCAAGAGAAAGACAGACAAAAAGAGAAAGTAAGCGACAGAGATCTAGAGAGAGAGAGAAAAAAGAAAGGAGACATCTTTTTGTTGGAAGAGCAACATGAAAATTTTGTAGCGGAGGTAACAAAATGAGAAATGCTAGCGGCCATAAATGCAAGGTGAAAATGAGCGGCAGTGAAAAAAAGGTGAACAAGAACACGTACGACATTTCCTCCATAAAACGTGTAACTAAGAAGTTTCTGGAAGTTTCACGTTGTAGTCATGCAAAACAACTGCAAAGAAATGTACAAAAAAAGTGTGCTGCACGTGCAAAATTGCTTTTTTGCTAATTAGACCTATTGCTGTTTTTCACCGTTCTCCGGCGTTGCCCTCGGCGCTTAGCATTACAGGATTTTATGTTTTGTTTGAGCAAACTATAAATATTATCGAGAGCTTTGCTTTTAGCCCTGGCTAAATCTATATATATTATGGTGAGGTAATAATCTCTCTTGGTCTTATGACCATGTCCTCCAGGGAATGTTTGTAAATTAAAAAGCGGATTCCTAAAAATGGTGATTGCGGATGGAAAATGAGGATAGAAAAATACGGATAAAAAAAAACAATAAAACAAGAGAGAAAGGAAAAAAAGGGAAATCGTCCTTCAAGTTTCACGATGCTGCCATTATTGGGGCTTTTCATGTCTCAGTGGACCACGTTGCAGTGCTTGGCACAAGCTCCTCAAGTGTTTTTATCTTTATTTGTGTTTTATCCATACTGACGATGTAAATGATTCCTCTCCCATCCCGTGGGCAATCCAGAGTAGTTTAAGCGTAATCTAAAAAATGGAATTGTACCTGATGCATTGTGAACTGCAAATTGATCACTAATGCATGACCTAGCTAGGTCAAGGTGTTAAATTTTCTGTCTAAAAGACATTTATTACCATGAAGATGATGATCTGATATTAATGTGGATTTGGAAAAAGCTTACTAATGCTTGTAACAAAAGTTGTCTGTCATATTTTAGTAATTTTTCCGGTCTCATAGCGATCACATTTTAAAGTCATACAAGTCGTAATATTTGAGACAATTTCTTGCAGGCGGTTCTAACAAATACGCGACAAAGATTTTAGTTTAAAATGTGACATCCGGATTGTTTTTTAGCACATTTTATGAGATACATAAAAATAGGTGAGCTGAGTTAGATCAGGGTCAATAAATCCGCTCTTAACCGAGTTGACTTTTTTAGTGTGGTTCCCATTATTTTTTTAAAATAAAATCTAAAAGAGAACTCGCTGACTACTTTATAACGAGAGCGCGAAAAAGGAATAATGCAAGACAAACAATATAAACTTAATCGTAAGGCTAATATTATCGCTAAGATATTCTGGTTTTAGTCAAGGCAATTCAGACCACAAGATTTGGTTGGTTACGTCAGTCATCATCAGTGGATCGACATGGAATAGCTTATATGTACTGCTTGAAAAATAGCCACAGCTTGAGGACGCACATATAACTTGAATTTTTAAATGCGAAATTTAACAAGTCCAGATGCCATTGTTATCAATTTGGCTCCGCTGACCGCAAGAGAGAACTAAAATGAAACAGAGAGGGGAAAACCCAGTCTAGTCCATGAGATATGTGAATTTCAAAAAATTACTCGGAAGTTAATTTCCAGAGAGATCGGCAAACTTTTTTTTTCAGTGTTGGAAAAAGTCCTGGAAAAAGAGAATAATTCAGAGACATTATGGCTCTCTCCGAGGTCGTCATTACAATATTCTGCATTGTTTGCTTTGCGGAGGAAGTCGCGCGATAGCGTTTCAAGCAAATGACAAAAATTAGTCCCAGAGGTGCAAGGAATATTAGACTTCCGCTTAATTACAACCAGGGGCACCCAGCGACTTTTTTTCTGCAAAATAACTGTTCGAAGGAGCAAATATTGCCTAGAAATTTCTAAAGCTTGAGAAAAGCTAAAAATTTCTGGATAACCGTTCCATTCTTTTAAATATTTCGACGTTTTCTAATAGCTTAACTACGATTTTCGGAGGTTGTGTTATGGACATGCATTTTAATGTCAAGATATTGCGATTATTGTTAAAAAAAAGGTCTCCTAAAATTTTCGGTATAAAGGCAAAATGTCCCCTATAATTTTCTAAGTGAAAGCAAGGCTACTTCATGTCCTGGAACTTTCGACCGGACCCATACGGGTACCTAACACTTTCGGATGAGACGAAAGAGCCACCTAAAACTTTCGTGACGACCAAAGTTCCCTAAGACCTTCCGAACAGAAAAATAGGTTTTACGCCCGGGGGGGGGGGGGAGGTACCCCCATACATTACCTATACGAGTATGTCCTGATTTAGAACGGGGTATCCATTTCAGTGGCGCTTTCTAGAACGGGCTAGAACGGGGCATAAAAAATGCCCCATTTCTAGAACGGGGTATCAATTTTAGTGGAAATTTCTTTCAGAACGGGGTGCCAATTTGGAGTCCCGGGCGGCACATACCCACCCAGAAAATACCCAAGTGCCCCCCCGGGTTTTACGGCAACTCCAAATTAACCAAAAAGGCTTCAAAAAGCATAGAGAAAACAAACTGAGACATTTCTGGCGTATTTGGAAATATTCGGTCGTTGGGTGCCCCTGTACAACCTCTAAAAATTACTTTAGTCAAGTTCACATATCCCGCGCGGCCAACGCTCTAAGATTCGCTTTCTGTCCCATGATTTGGTGAAATCACAGACGTTCTCAGTCGTTTGGAGGCATGCAAGAATAAGGTAAGATAAAATCAGTCTCGTATTCAGGCCCCAAGAAAAGAGGTTGAGATAAGAAATGTATGAATTGTGATTGGTTGGGGGGTAGATCGTTCCTTACAGGCTCAGTTAGGGCCGAGAAAGAAATCACACTTCATCCTCCGCCTCACCTAGAGACCAAAACCTCTTTTTAAGTTAAGAAGTTATTAAAAAAAATCAATTCTGTACCAAATATTAGGTGTAAAACATGTGTAAGTGTCAGTTTTGTTGACAGGGGGACAGGTGTGTCATTACGGAGAAAAAGGCAAATGACAGTTGTCATACGTCTCATGAGTAATAAACTGCAGTTAATGAAAAACAAATAATCCCGACAAAAGGTGTCTTATCTAAACAGAAAGGACATTTCCCTTCAAAAAACTTAAGGAAAAAAGTTGGTGGCACTGCAATTTAGGCAGATGTAAAACCCATTTTCGCCGAGCTAGCACCAGTTTATTCAGTTCTCTTCGCAAAAGCAAATCCATATAATCAGACGGCTAAATGTGGAAAAAACAACCAGGCGTCTTTAAATTTTTTTGACTCGATGAAAGCAAATTCGCTTTGAACACTAGTGCAGTCAAAGTTTGCTGAGCCTTTAATTGCAAAAATTTGGCTAGTCAAAATTATTTCTTTCTGTTGTCAACTGACGTTTACTTTTGTACTTTCATGCTAGAAGAATCCTCTCGCCAATACTACCCTAGTTCAGGTCGTTTGAACTACAAACGGTAGCGTTAAAAAGGTCCGCCGTTCCTTTTTTTTTTTTTCAACCAATTTGAGCCTGCTTTTATATTTTCCATTTTTAATGAATCGGATGTGTCAACTGTGTCAACCTCAAATTAATTCTGGAATAGGAGATTCTGCGAAATAGGTTTTCCCATTTTGTCGCAAATTAATGAATATCACCTGCTTGGGGAATTAAACGTCTTAGACAAAGAAAGTTAAAGTGTCTGTCACGCAAAAAAAAAAAAAGCGCATTGAAAGAGTTGCATCAAACATTGGTTTTTTGTCATTGAATTAGCGAGAACATAATACCTAATTTATGACACTTACGAGCTTCGAAGTCTTTAAAACAACGGTTGATCAAAAAAAGAAAAGAAAAAAACCTGGGCACATAATTTTTTCAGTCGCGTTCCATTGTTTGGCAATACCCTTTGCTGTGAGTGACAACTCCTTTAGTGCAAAAGTGATGCAAGCTAATTAAAGAACTACATGTGTTTGTTCCTCTGGTTATTACTGCGCGAATGATGTATAGTTGTGTATTACTTATCGAAAAGAAAGCTCCAAAGTAATCTTTCTCGATACTTCAAAGCCGAAATCCACTTCAGTTAACATTGTTAGAATGGCTAAAGCTGGCCTTCTTGAGGACACTTACAACACTTCATCTTTTGCTATGGCCTTAAACTTTTCGACGGGAAATTCTCTCGTATCAGAAAGCGAGTGCTTTCATAGAGACTCACTAGCGAGAAAATCTCTGCGAATTCTTCCTCACTGCTTCATAATCATTGTGTCGTTGATAGGGAATTCTATGGTTGTGGCCGTTGTGTTCAAGAATCCTCGAATGAGAACTACAGTGAATTACTATATAGTGAACATGGCCATTGCTGACTTACTCATTACACTCTACATGCCAAGAACGATATCTACCGTTATATTTGGCTATGAGTGGGTCATAGGTGGAACAGCTGGTCTCGTTCTTTGCAAGCTCTCTATTTTTGTTAACCAAATACCTATGATAGCCTCCATGTTCACCGTAGTCGCTATCAGTTTTGACCGTTTCAACGCCGTGGTATTTCCGCTGCGTACTTTCGTTTCCACTCGGATGTGTAAGGTTGTAATATTCTGCACGTGGCTTATAGCCTTGGCATTTCGCTCTCCAACAGTCTATGCCGTACATCTAATGCCTGGAAAAGACGGCACACCCTACTGCAATCTAGCATTAGATGTAACTTTCGAACCCGGGGCGAAGAAACTGTACTATCATTTTAACATGATTGCAATTTTCACAATCCCCTTTCTTACAACTGTGATCTTCTACACTTCTATAATAGTGACTTTAAAGAGACGAAAAGCGCCAGGCCTTACGCCCGAAAATTCATCTAACAACAGCGAGGGGTTTAGACGCAGAGAAGTGGTAAAAAAGAACGTCCTTCGTTTGGTCTTAATTGTAGTAACGGCGTTCATTTTATGCTGGTTGTTGTATTATATCAGGCTCATTTTTTTCGCCTATGGCTACGATTTTTCCTGCAACTGGTTGTTTGTGCGGCTTATTCTAGCGCATTTTAACAGCGCCTTAAATCCCTGTTTGTACGCCATTTTCAGCGAAAACTACCGCAAAGGATTTAAGAAGATCTTAGCGAGAGGAAATTGCTTAAAGAGGTTGCCAAAAAGACGCCTTTCAGATCAAAGTCGCGATTCAAACAGATTTGTCCGAAGACGCTTGGGGCCCTGGGCCAGTACAGGAAGTATTAGTATTCGAATATAGAAAGTGAAAAACAACAATCATCAGCCTCGATCGGCCTGGTGATACAAAGAGCTTGCCCCTTTTCCTTCAGTGTATTTGACCTTTAAGTGGACTACCGTGCGGCACGAAATTTTTGCGGGTTCTAAGTTTTGCGATTTTTCAGTCCAACGATCCGCCAAAATAAGTTCCCGCAAATAAAAATTATCGCAACATTTTTCCCACAAAAATTTGCTCCAGAGTAAATATTCTCTAACTTAAATTTGCTACGTAAAAATACAGTACTAGGAAATCGTGTCAGTTCAATTACAACTTGTCTCTTTCGTTCAGAAACAAAACGGTAAACAATGAACTTACTGGTTTTACATAAGGTGGTGCACTACATTGTTTGAAAATATGCATTTCTATTGCAAGTGTTCAATAAAAACGAAAATGTCATCGATGCTGGGTACTGGGTACTTTCTGAAAATCGCAAAAATTAAATCCCAGCAAGAAAACCAATCTGTCCAAATCGCATAAAAATTAGTTCCCGCAAAACACAAAAAATCGCCAATCCGTAGAAATGAACTGCCGCAAAAATTTAATTTCGTGCCACACGGTAGCAAGAGCTACTGAGTTGGGGCAAGAGAGAATGATCTAGCTCATTCTCTCTTGGTTGGGGTGGGTAGGGGGATGGGCAAATTATTGTCTTGCCAATATGGTTAGCCCCTTCTAATAATGCATGCGCAAAATCGCATTTTTCAATCCTCCTTTGATTTGCCTCTGAGATTATTTAACGCCTAAGGTTTTCATCTAAAAGCCTTTTACCCTTTATGGCCGGGGAAAGGTTTATCTAAAGAAGTGTTGCTTGGGTCATATCACTGAATGATTAATAGAGTTCCCAAACTAAAAACATCTTCAAGAGGAGCCGACAGAACATCGAGTATTCATTGTAATAAAAAAAAAAAAAACACATTTAAAAACCAGAAAAATAAATTCGAACTTTAAAAAGCTTAGGCTAGGATATATCTCCGGGAATCGCCGATAACTTAAACACATATTGCACTTAGCAACAACTATTCAACACAGGATCGAGAAAGAGCTTCGAAGCATTTCCCGATTTTTCTTGATCTTATCATAAATACACTCGCTAAATATACATAGTTAAAAAAAAACAAAACAAAAATAATGATGTGACTAAATTGCTGCAAACAGGTGTTAACTTGGATCATTTAAGATTACTTCGATCGGTTTAGGTTCGGAATCAGTGTTTTATCTCTTTATAGTAGACCCATAAATACCGGCGAAACTAAAAGAGCACTACATGAAGTTGCTAAATATACGATCAATCATTGGTAAAACGCTTTAAAAAACTATTTTAGAGTTGTTCAGTTCGTACTGAAAAACACATCAAAAAGTAAAAATTGAATACTTAACTCTGAACAAAATTAAAATTTAAAAGAAAGAAGAAAATTTCCCAACCCTTGGGGAAATCTCACATCGTCCCTTTTTCAGTTTTTTTTGGGAAAATAACTGTATATTATGTCAAAACACCAAGCCTGTTAAAGAAGTCATTTCTTTTCTTTAAATGCAAAAATAGGATATTCTATTAGTACAGGTTGCGGGGGGGGGGGGGGGGGGGTCCATATGAAGGGGGCGGGGATGCTCGTCGTACGCCATTATATTCTAAGGAATATAAAAAAAATTATATATTTTCAATTCGTTTTAGTTACTCGATTCATGTAATTAGTTTTTTAAAGTTACATATTGTAGATATCAATAATAATAAAAAAATAGTTGTGTGAAACCAAGAACAGCAAAGTAAAGGGGTGGGGAAGTGAAATCCTTGTACCCAGGGCCGTTAACCTTCTTGATAACAAGTTGTCGAGCGGACGCTGGGAATGAGTCCGAAAAAATGGTTCAGCTATTGAAGTTAAAACAATTATTTTAGGTAGTTATGACACTAATATCACGCACCCGCCTTATGGAGTAGGTGAACACAACACAAACTTAGATACAGTCCTTTCGGATTCAAACCCAGAAAAATACGCTAAAATTTGACAAGTTCAATGACACTGAATGAGATCGATGAAGTTTGAAACAGTGCGAGCTCACTTTACAGGTTTTCGCCCTGTAGTCATCCCTACATTCTGTGTTACGAAAAACTCTGTTGCGTGACTAGCGTGACTTTCTAGAAGCTTCGCGAGAGTTCGTAATTTGTTTATTTTAGGATATTGTGTAAGTGTTTCTAAAGTGGGATATTTTGTAATCTTTTTGTAATCTTTCTATAATTAGACTATTTAGAAACTTCTAGATTATTATTGTTAACGTATATAAGTAAGCGATTTCGAGCGAAGTTTTAACTAGTTTACCACAAGCGAAGAGAGTTTGACGATCAGTCGTGTTTAGTCAAGTGTGACGGACGCAGTGTTTATTGAAGTTGGCAGAGGCCGTGTGAATTTATTGAAGTTGGCGGAGGCCGTGTAAGTTTATCGAGTTAAGTGCTGTTGTGGAGTTTTACTTCGTGGAAACTACGTTCATTTTTGGAATAAATCTTCTTGTTGCTGTTCCGACAACCCTGCGTTCAGTTTAGTTTGCAAGCTACTCGTCCTCTAAAAGATTACCCGCGTAACATTCTGCTACCATGGCAACATGATGTAACGACCTCTCTTCTCGTTTCTTATAAAATAAAAATTAACAGCAAGATATAGTCAATTTTAGGTTGGAAAACGTAAGTTAGTTATGCGTCCTCAAGTCATGGCTGTTTTCGGAAACAGTGTGAAAAAACTGAAAGTTATTCCATCGACGTGACGAACCAAATCTTGTAATCTGAACTGAGTTACTTAAAGCTAGAAAATCCTAATGACAACTATAGTTTGATAAATAATTTTTGTTATTCCTGTATTTCCTTTTCGCATCGAACAAGACATATGCATTAAAGAGTGTCCAGAATATCTTAAGATTTTATTTTTGGAAATTATAGAAATGCTCCTTAAATATTTAATGTAATCAAGAGTTTTTACTCGTTTCACGATGTAGTTCACCTGTTTCATCTCTCATTAAATTAAATTAAAAAGAACAACAACAAATACAAAAAAAAAAAAAAACAAGCAGAACATTACATTTAAATCCCAAATCATGATCGCTTTTTGCAAGAGTCACTTGCTAGAAACCCTCAGACAAATACCCAGCTTAGAATTTTGTCTTATTTCGAAATAATCATCAGTTTTACATGCAATAAATTGGCAGATGTTTTTTAATTAAAACTTTCTTAGTTTGTAATATTTTTAACTGTAATCTGTATGGGACCGGAAAAGTTACTTAGTAAAACAAACAGAAAGCTATATTCAAAGCATCACTGAATAAGTTTTCTTTTTTAAAGTTCACATTAGTGTACCAATCATTTCCTTAATAGTAATAACTGTTTTATAAACAGATTATTAATCCTCAATTGCAGTTCATGTTGCATCTGTTTGGTGAATGCAATGAGGCATGTTTAATTCTTACTTTGAAGATAATTCTAGGTTAAAGGCTGAGTAATGGAAACGTAAAAAATGTACTAAATACGTAATGAAATCGTGTGCATCGTGTGGGTGTAAATCAATTCCTAAAAAGTTAATTAACGATCGCTAAACACTTTATTGCACACCTAGGTTTAATTACACGAGAGGCATCATTAAGATTTTCAGTATGATAAAACACAAAGAAAAAAGAGATCACTTTATTTTTAATTTAATTTTATACTGTACAGTTCCTATTGGCCTGATACAGACACCATGACGGGGCGAGAAACATATCTAAGCTCACGCTGACATGCTTTTAAAAGTTGTGGTATATAGGGCCGTAGACAACACTTCTAAGCATTTATGCCTCCGAGCTTTCTTAATCAAAAATGAAAGCAAACTTTTGGGCATGTCTGTCTTCAATTCTTCTCACAATGGTTGTTGAAGTTTTGATTTTAATTTCGCCGGTAAAATCTGAAGATAATCGGTTGCCGGAAAGCGACGGGAACGCGGAAAGTTCTGATGGTTATATCATGCCAGTTGGTATGTTCGTCTTAATATTTTCCATGGAGTATTTCTACTGATCAGTTATTAAGCTGCTTACTAACGCTGAATGATGTTTTCCGTCCTACAAATCTCAACATCTCTAACAAACAAGACGGAATTACGAAGTAATATAATGTTAGTTTCTGTTGATGCCATGAGATTTAAATAGGCTTACTTTGTATGTTTGTTAGAGTCAGTTGACCGCGACTTTACAGTAAAGTATAAAGGAGAAGTCTTAAGTTTAAAGAAACTTCTGGATCTTCTTAGAGATCATAACATCTCTGTGCCACAAAATGAGGATTCCTTTTTTTACGAAGCAATTAACAATCAGACGTCCTCAAGAATACAGTCATGTAATGGCAGATGCTTCATAGACGAAAGAAGCATTCCTAAAACCTGTTATTGCGACAAGGCTTGCATTACGTTGGGTGATTGTTGTTTAGATTTTCACTTCAGGTAAGACCAAAAATATGAACTTGAAGAGGCACCTTTTGTTTTAGTTCATGTACTTTGTTTCTTAGTTACAGTAAAAACCCGCATAAATTTGTTCAAACAACAATGAAGCCTGAAAACTGAAAATTGTTCTCATATAAAAAAAATTGGCTACCAGTTAGATTAGAATAACCTACTTAACTAGGGTACAGTCAATAGTTACATGGAAAGAGGGGGAGATGGCGCATTTTGAATTGGCTTGACTTTTGCTGAGTTTCGAGTTGTTTATCACCAGAACTGCTACCCCTTGCCCAATGTAATAATTATTATTGCCTTGATTAATGCAGTTAAGGATAGTTCCATCCATTAGTAAATTAAAAAGTTGTGCTTGTTAACATAGCATTGTTGAACGTATTTTAGTATTTAAATGGTAGATATAGGGCATATTTTTATCCCCTAAAAACTTTTCATTTGTTCGGATTTGCTAGCTGAAAGTCTAGTGCTGCGAAAATTATAGGGATCAAAATTTACCTTTTCGAAAATTTCAGCCAGAAAAAGGCTGCCGAAAATTCTAGGCGGCCTTTTTTAGGGTAAAAATCCGTTAAAAATGGGTAATTAAACCAGTTTTTAGATATTCGAAAATTCTAGGAGTGGCAGCCAAGCAAGAAATTTTACAACAAATGTTCCGAAAATTCTAGATCTCAAATCGCCTTCCGAAGAGATATTTTCCGAAAGTTGACGTTGGGTCCCCCCGGTCTATGCAGTACTAATTTTTAGAAACGATTTTAAGAACACCTTTTAAGAACACCTTTTAAAGAGCATTTTCCGGCTAATTTTGCAGAAAACACCCGATATGTAAGAACAAAATCAGCCTGAACCCCCAAAACACGTGTTCTCTTATTCGGGCTTTTACTGTAGTTCAATGTACATCAATATGACAGACTCGAAATGTTTTTCGTGTAATGGGGTTTAGTATGCCTCCTCAGATTTCATGATTGTGATCAGTTTTTAATCATGACATAAAAGTACGATTTGAAAGAAGAAAATAGTGATTTTTAACGCCAGATTAGTCAAAAGTCAAAAGTCAAAATAACATATTGGGATGCCTTCCACATTTGAATCTGATTGGGAAATCGAGGAAAGATAAACCAGCATTTTGACTCGCCCAAAAATTCGTCCACTATTTCCAAAAAGGCCATAAACTAGACGCTTTTAACTCTTGAACAGAACGGGAAAACTGAAAGAGATTAGCAAATTGCGGAAGTAAAACCGTTAAGTGATTGGCAGTATGGATGAAATGACGTAAGCTTGAGCCTATTGAAAAAGCCTCGCCTGATGGGTGGGTTAACCAAATTTCCTTATAAAGCCGGGCGCTCCTCTCAGACAATCCGGGTGTCTATAGTTACAGTTTAACTTCGTAATTTGCATTATTCGAAGGAAGATCATCGCAGTTATATACGCAACTTATGCATTTGCGAAAAGAAAGCCTGAAAAAAATTCAGGCTTGTACGGGATTCGAACCCTTGACTTCTGCGATACCGGTGCAGCGCTCTACCAATTAAGCTAACAAGCCAACTGGGAGCAGGTCGTTGAATTGGTTCGTTATAAACCCGTGAAAGGATGATGATGAAATTATGAATATACGAAAATCATATATGTGAACTGCGGAGTGAAGAATTATTTGAAGGAAGATCATCGCTGTTATATACGCAACTTATGCAGTTGCGAAATTTGTATTTTGCTTGTTTATGTTGCTGAAAATTTGAATGTCACTTTTGTTCAGCACATGGAAAGTACAGTTGAACCTCTCCATAATACGCTCTTCTCACGTATGGTAATATGCCCGTCCAACCTCGTTTACGAGTAAAAATTCTTTTGAAATTCAAATACGAAAACATCGTCTGATTAGCATTTCAAAAGAACTTGTACTCAAAAACGAGGTTGGACGGGCATATTACCATGTGTGAGAAGAGCGTATGGCCTCCTTGGGAACAGAAGAAAGTGGCCATAGTAGACATAGTAGAGAGGAAGCCGTTGAAGAGAGGTTTGAACAAGAGTCAATGTATGGACTTTCCACCAAAAAAAGGTGGCCGTTGTGGTGGAGGTTTGACTGTAGTCTTTTACCAATTTTATTTTGCAGATGCAGACAAACTAGCAATATTTCAGTTGTAGATGGAACATGTGGTGACGTTAATAATGTTTTTTGGTCCGGGCTGATCATGAAATCTTGCAGTTCAGAGAAATCACAGCAGAACAATCAAACCAACCAACAAGCATGTCAAACCGTTCAGCAGCTTAACTTGACATTCGAACAAGAACTGCCGGTATTTGACTGGACGACCAATATGACATACCGCAGTATTGCTTGTGGCAAATGCAACCATGCCAAAAATTTGTCATTTTGGGGTCTCGAAGTAACTTGTTCACCCGGTTTGCAACCTCCTCGCCACAATATCAAGAGTCTTAAAGCATTTGTCAGGGAACATGATCAGTGCTCCTGGCAATATAAACCATTTCCAAACCGCCCGCAACATCACAAGTTCTGTGTGGTGCAAGATTCGCTTTGTGCCTCAAGTCAGGTACAGCTCATCCCAGTAATGTCTACTATAAGAGAATTGTGTTCCTCATATTCCATGGCCTTTTCGTTTGCCAGTGGTCAAAATGAACTCTACTATAGAAATCCCCACTGTGCTCTTTGTAACCCAGCGGGAAGACAGTTGAAAAAGAAAGAAGAACAAGGAGAAGTGGAAGAAGAAGAAGAAGAAGAAGACAATAGTATCGCCGGTATCGAAAGTGGAACACCAAACTTTGCCCCGGTGGCACCACTGACAATTCTCTTTGACGTGAGCTCAGACATTTTAATCAACGACGCAACGATACCTTCTTCAACACAAGATTACAATCTGATATCCTTTGCGTACAACCAGACATCGTTTGGTTATAACATGACCTGGCAGGAGTTTGCTTGCGGTTCCAATAAAAACTGCACCGTCACCTTTGGAATTGCTGTAATTCTTGGTTACATCACCCTTTTCGGATCAGTATTTTCCATTGTATCTCTATGTTTTCTTCTCGGAGTTTATATGTCTTCAAAAGAGCTTCGGAATCTACCTGGAAAATGCCTCATCAGTCTCTCATGGGCGTTGTTGTTTTATCAAGTTATATTCCTCTTCACTAAAATGTCCAAAGAAGTCGAAGGTGTTTGCAAAGCCATTGCGATTGGTCTTCATTTCTTTGCTCTGGCTGCTTTCTCGTGGATGAGTATCATGGCGTTTGATACAGCTTGTACTTTCTCAGTCCAAGGTCAGTTGAAATTCATTGAGAGCGGAAAGAGTAAACGTAAATAACAATATTTTGCTTTCTACAATAAGTAAAGCAACAAAACCTAGTTAACAAAAACAAAGAAACAACTAAAAAACCGCCTGGATTAGAAAAAAAATAGATGAAGAAAACTAAGTTTCAAATACCAGGATAGAAACCTTTTAGCACACACAAACTTTCGATTTTATGTGATGGAGTTGGACGTTTTGTCACGTGATTCATACAACTAATCACGTGACAAAACGTCCCGGTAGATCGCAGGGAGCTCGTAACCAGCGTCCCTGTTTAATGTTTGAGCTCGACGAAATACTTCGATGGCCTCCCTGACTCTTCTCTTAAACATTCCATCTTCTCTGGGAAGGATCGAGGCGGAGGTGGTATCCAGCGTGTGGCCTGAATCCTCTCTTCTCTAAAAAAGTCGTTGTATTATTACTCAGTTGAACGATCACGACTGAAGCTAAAATGGAACCCGTAAAACGTTCAACAAGGGATAATCGTCAGTGAATATGAAGGAAATTAGTTTACTCCTACAACTCTACGGCGATAATGTGAAAGGTTAGAATTCACGCGAAAAAAAAAAGAATACTGGTAAATGGCCCATCGTCTAAAAAATAATTTTTACACTTGAAAACTCTACCTTTTTGGCGAAGAGTTACTTGGGGCACCACCTCGAGTTTTTTTAAAAAAGGCAAAACTAGAAACGTTTCTGTTACAAGAGATAGTCACAGAAGTATTTACTTTTTCACTTGACAGTGAGTGACACATCAAGGCAGCCGTCAGACATCACCAAGACCTTTCTTAAGTACAGCATCGTCGGATGGGGTATTCCTGCGGTACCTGTGGTTGGTTGTGCTGTGCTAGACTCCACAGGAACCCTTCATATTGGATACGGTCTGTTTCCCTCCTGCATTTCAGTTGCTGCTATTTTATTTTGTTTCAGCCTATTTATTTTTATATATACAGGAGCACCTAGTTTAGATAAAAGAAACGAAAAGATACAAAGAAAATCAATACAGAGAGTAGTACACTAAAACACATAGAGACAGGCGGCAATTAAAACGATTGGACAGACTAGCCCTTGAAATGCCGTTTCGTCAAGGACTTGAACATATAAAGCGTTTTCACATGACGTCACGGCGGCCATGTTGGTGTTCCAAAACAATAAAACGGCAGCCATGTTGGTGTACCAAACCGGCCAGTCCTGTGGGAATTGAACTCTTTTCTTATGTAAACGCTTTCTTTTGTTCCAATAAATTTGCATAGTCGCTGGCCACGTGAGTGAAAACGCTCTATTTAAGTCCGTTGCAGATCTAATATAAGAGGACAGGAAATTATAGGCACCAAATAGTGAACCAACAAGTACAAATACGCGCTATTTTGTCAGGCGACAGTTATTTACTATTTTTCTCTTTTCTGAAATTCATGTAATATTCAAACACTTCGTTTTATGTTTTAGGGAATTCCCTGTATTGCTGGATCTCCAACAAAACGGCAATATTGGTTGCCATGGTGACGCCCGTGGGCCTCGCAATGGCCTTTAATGCTGTGTGCTTATCCAAGAGCATATATTCTATTCATAATCTTCAGCAAGTACGTCTTATTTTGCCTAGTCCCTATACTAGGTCTCATTTTTCCGCGCGTCCTATGCCTTTCGGGTTACGTGACGGGGGAAGGCCTGAGAAAGCGCCGTATAGGGACTAGGCAACGTCTCATTAATAGCACACGTGTTTATAGAGAAGCATATTTCCTGTTTACATATCAGTTTGTGTCGTTTGATAACCGGATCGTAAAACCGCTAAGAACTCCCGGCTCTAAACTTGTTTAAAAAAATTGACACACCAAAGTTCAGATGACAAGATACTGCACTGTTCTCGTGTTATCTGTGTCGCAGATTGTAAACATAGGATGATATACCACTTGGCTTTCCTCTGAGCACGGATTTTAAGCCCGAAACGTTAACGGAAAACATTGCTCCATCCTGGGAGGAGAATCTGCTTAATATTTGCCTTTTTCGTGAGTGAGGAGGAGAACATCAGGCCCTGCTGGCTGGATGTTTTGGTTGATAAAAAGTAAAATAAATTTATCTATTGGCTGTTTGGAGGTTGCGTCGGGTTAGTGTGAGTCTCCCACGGAGATATTCTTAGCGTTTTGTCACGCCTTCCTACCTGGGGAGGATTGTGTGACGAGCCAAAAAAAAAAGTAAGCCTCGGTCGTCGTTTCGACCGGAAATACGTCTGCGGTTCGCAGTATAAAAGAAGTCTGCGTAGGAGGCTAGGTCAGTGGCGCGTGTGACTGGGTCGGTGCTGTGTCGAAATGCAGTGTGGGGCTGTTTTTGGGACGCTGTCGCTTCTTTTATACTCACAACGAGGCTGCGCAGAACACTGAGTCAATATTTGTCTCCTAAAAACAATCCCATAATGCAACATCGATGGACCCAGTCTTCCGCGCAACCAAAAAGTGGCCAGTTGGAAGACATGAACTCCCTTGACCAATCAGAACCTTAAATGAAAATTTTGCGCAGCTGAACTGAGAAAAAAGGATCAAAAGCAAATGTTTTTTTTATGGACGCGTTTCAGTAGATGGAGAGACATGAAATCGACAGACATTTGGCCATGGTTCTCCACGCGAGAGAACGACGAGCTGACAACGGTCAGAAATTCCATAGTGTCATTACAGAATAATTGTTTTTATGTAATAAAACTCATAACATGAAAGGAAAGTTAATTGATTGATCCCAAAGCAATGAGTTGACTTACTAGATAATTTTCTCATTTCCCAGGGCACCCAGCTTGCAGCGGCCAACTCCCCCAGAGTTTCTCTAGTTGTCATCAGCATCAAACTGACTTCAGTCATGGGACTTACCTGGATTCTGGCACTCATCCCCAACTGGCAACAATCTGCTTTTCTGCAATTTACTTCAACCATTTTAAACAGCTTGCAAGGTATTAAGTTAAATGATCTCAGGCAAAGAATGTCCAAGACTATTCTTTTTCAGTTACGTTTAATGGCTTTCCCATCGGACTTGGAAGAATGCGACGTATTCTTTCTTTTTTTCTATAAACGTTCGCTTGTATTGTGGAGAGATGGAAGACCGAGCGCTGAATATTCTAAGAAAGAGTTAGAGGCTAGAGTTGCACTAGGCTGAGTCTTGCGCCTCATTCGTGCCGTCAAAACTTCCCGCGCGCTTGCTGACGCACAAACCAATTTTTATTTGAGGGCGGTATAAAAATGTTTTTTTTAAATGTTGTTACACTTTGAAAGGGTTTTTCATCATGCTGTGCTTTACCACGACAAAGAAAGTACGTGGCCTCATCAGCGACAAACTTCCCAAGCGACGCACCCGAACAGAACGTCAAACAACCATGACTCGGTGCAGTGGAGGTACTAATACCGAAATGGCGTCAGACTCACCCATCATGAAAAAAGGCAAAATAAGCATGGCATGGCACAAATAAAAGCGAAGTATTTCATAAATATGTCAGAGGGTCTCAAAACCTGGAGTCGTAAGTTACTAGAGGATCGATGGTGGTAATGCACAATGGCGCACGTGAAGAATTAAAAAATGCTGATTCTTTGGTCAGGATCGGGCCTTCCCGCTCAAAGTGAGATATGGCCAATTTCTTGACTAAAATCACCTTTTCGTCAACCCAAAAACAGGATATCTCCTTTCACAATATGAACTGACGATGAGTATTCAATGAGCAAGTGATCTTAAGAACTTATGCAACTGAAAATATCAGAAGCCGATAACAGGTCCGCACCCTTAGTCAAGCGAAAAACGTAGTAGTAACCTACGTTTAACAGAGATTACAAAAGCAAAGTACCTATAGCCGCCAAAGACACTAGATGGTTTAGATAAGTACCGCATTACTTTTTAAATTCTATTGTAGTAAAAATTACTTTTTTCTTGTTCTTGCTGTATATAACTTGTACATAGTGTTTCGTAGAGCAAATTATCAAGGCAAAGAACGCGTGTAACTGAACTTCTCTAACTGGCAAGAGTAAAAAAGCATTTTATTAATACTCCAATTATTCAATTGTAAATGTTTTAATGTTCCAACATATTCTAAAGGATGGAAATTAACAAGTCTTTGTGAATAAAGAAGCAGCACAGCAGTTTTATTTTGCCATCGATGATACTAGACAACACCAAGAACAATCCATTTATGCCAACATGACGTGCGTATCAGCTGTGAGCCAGCGAGCTCCAAAAACGTCAACTGTCGATTCGCTTGTAAAGATAGAGATAACCAAGGTCCGTTGGAGGCGCCTCTGATTGGGCAACTTTACGATCATTGAAAATAACCCATCTAAGGACACAGAAAACCAAACAAACAAAAGGAAAATAAATAAATAAAGTCCTGGAATATGCAACAAGTTGTGACTTCCACAAATTCGCCAAAGCAATTGGCAGAGCTTCGCACCAAACAAGTGTGTCTCTCACTCATTACTTACGGTTACAAACAAGAGAGGTGAACTTAGAAAACCTGTTAGGCTTAATAGTCTTCAATAACCCTAATCACAATCTGTTTTAGTTTTTATCCAATTTTGGCGGTTCCTGCCTTCTTCTGTATTTTTCTTTCTACGTTTCCCGCGGTAATTTTATGTTTCGCTCACTGGGCAGTTTCCATAGTTTGAATTTGGCTAAATTTCCCGATACAGCTCCTTTAAAGAGATAGGTTTTATCCTGTTAATAGAAAAAATTTAAGATACTTCAAGTACCTTCCTTCCTTCAGCACGTGACATACATAGTGCCCACACATTGTAGAGGTACCCATATGACTAATAAAGGCAACAAGACGGTACTCTGAAAATAAGAGTAAGGACAGGTTAAAACGATTAACCTTCTATGGGATAAAAGTTAAGCAAAGTATTTGTTTTACTGATTTAAAAGCATCTTATCTCGTTATCTTATTTATGATTCTTAATTTTCAACCGAGGCGTGCTTTTTACATACTTCCAGTTCCATCTTTGTACTGGGGCCCTGAGTCCTGATTGCCTTGGCTTTCGTCTTCTAACGTATCAAGCTCATGCGCATGACTAAATATCCAATCCGCTGCTCGCTCCAGGTTATTGTTCTGCAGTAAGGGATAAAGACAAGAAAACGGAGAATCTTAGTATTCATCTTCAAAAACTAGGACTCACAATAACCAACTTCCACGTAGACTTAATTATCAGCAACATATTTCCGGAAATGAACCCAAAGTAAAGACAGCGTAAGCGCCACACCATAAGAAGCCACTTTGGCACATAACTGCGCACTCGGTTGAAAGGTATTTTTTTCATGGGTGTCTTATCCATTGTAATAAGCAGTCTCACATTCACCACTTAAACCAGTCAGTTTGCCTCCTTTTTCATTTTAACGCTTCTCAGACTCAGGCGGCGCACAAGACATTTAAGGACGAAATCGTTGCAGGCATTTACAAGAAGAGCGAAGGGACACTGGGCACTAAAGCACTATTCTTGCTGGCGGGACTAGTCACAGAATCATTTAAAGTTCTTGTTTTGGATTGGTCAGATCTCATATTTTCCTGACCAATCCGTGAAGAGGACCTTTTGATACTTACAGTGGCTTTTAAAGCTTTAATGGCTTGATTCCGAGTGAATCCCATCGCGGTGATAAAACCCAAAGCCTCCTCATCAACACTCGTTGATCCTGGAAGGCTGAGCGGTGAACTGAAATCTAAGTTACGGATCGAAGCATAATCAGGAAATAAAGCCATGAACAGTTTGTACCAGTTAGAGAATGAGTATATTTTGTACTTTCATCTTTTTACTTTGTGCTTAGAGCCCCTAGCACCTAGCAAATCATTTTGAGTACCACAGAGAATATAATTTGCGTCATTTCGAAGTACACGTGATTCATATGGTAAGCTACGATTCCAGGTCAGGTTGCCAAAAGCATCTTAAGATTAAGGGAACTCGTAACTATTAGTTCGAAACAATAGGTTATTGTTCCAGAGCAAAAGTTAAGAGCCCTCTTAACTTATCTTAACAAGGTTTTATGCAACCGGGCCCAGGGCTCGAAATTAACGCTCGCAAACTCGCGAGTGATTTTGATAATCTGCGAGTGAGAAAAATATTCACTAGCAAACGTTTGCGAGTTAGAATCATCCATGTCTCCCAAACAAAGAGAAAGAATTTGCTAGTGGTCTCACCAGTTTGCTGGTGGAAAAAGGCTTACTAGCAAAACTTTACAAGCGCACTAAGAAGTTAACTTCGAGCCCTGCGCTAGTGTAGTATTTACGAGGCAAATTGCAGAATTTTTCCGGCCTGAATGGTTCGTACGTTTTGTATTCTTTTACTTGCAGTGTCCTCCATTTAGCACGTAATTAACTCAGTTAAACACGCTCAACATCTCCGTCAAAAAAGTTTCTGTGACTGTTTGTGTGACGTCATACATACCTGAATCTCCCATATGTTCCAGAACCCAGTTCATAGCTGGCTCAATGCCTAAGTGGAATACAAACACGTCATTGAAGCGTTTACCCGTAACCTCGATTTGTCATTTCAGAGTTCAGAGACATCCATTACTCTTTGCACACCCTACCCTTAAAAATGGGATGCTTAGTACGCAAGTTTGTGGGTGAGCGTATTTACCTATCGCAAACGGTCGCTGCCATCTTTGCGAACCAAAGTTTTAGTAACAGTAGTTCCAAAGCAAAAGTTATAAAATCAAAAAAGTCTTAGAAAGAACAAGGATTGGATCTAACCTCAAGTAATAGAGAGCATCGCACTTACGGCAAACGGCAAACGTGAGATTCAAGTTGAGAAATTTTAAAAATGAGAAATGAGCAGATACTGTAAAACAGCTTAAAACAATTCTTATGGCTAAAATTGGCGCGAATCTACAGATTTTCGTGTAGTTATAATGAACAGTAAACGACAAGTAACTTGGTCACGTGGTACAAATTCACGTTTGTCGTAAACGCGATGCTTTATGACCTTTATCTCTCCAATGTAAAAAGTTCGAGAAAGGGCTGGGGTCACTTTCTATGATACGATACGACAATTATGAGATTATGAAGCCTCTAAATTATTACAATATAGAGTAATTAACGTGGTAGTGTAGGTCGTTTAAGGAGAGAGAAGCGCGAAAAAAGGTTCGTTTTCAATTCTGAACTCCTTGAATCTTTTTTTTTTTTTAAGAAAGTAACCGCCCCTGAACCGCTGTCAAGCCTAATACACCAATCACGGAAGGAATGTTTGATTTGTCATCACACACTCAGAAGTGCAGATTTTCCGGCCTGGTTTTATCCATGCGCGACAGATGACCAGTGCGATGAAACTATGCTTAGCTGCTTGAATAGGTGATAATCATTCACCGTCTAAACAGCGTAATTAAGAAAACCATACCTTGGTTATTGGTGTGATATACAGCCTTCCGGCAGCCTTCCTTGTCAAAACCCATAGAGACAAGCTGCATCACAACACTTTCATCTATTTGCACCTCGGCTGATAAACAAATCAGGTTCAAATTGATAAAAATGTTTGTAGAATGTAGTAAAAACAAGCAAAAACTCTGTAAAATGTAAAACTAGATTCAGCAACTTTTATTCAATCAACAGAGCAAAAGTCTGTAAGAGAATCCGGAGTCGGGAATCCTAGGCTTTCAAATCCGGAAATCAGCTAAAAGAATCCGAAATCCTAGAAACGATTGTAATCCGCAATCCACTTAAAATTCCAAGTTTCGCTGTTAATGAATCGGGAATCCAGCTCATGTGGTAATAAGCCAATGAAAACAGACAGTTTACCTGGAGCGGGAGCAGCTTGTTCACCTTCAGGTAATTCTTGTTCGTTTGGCTGCAGACCAGTGGCTCTTAAGTGAGTCAAGTCAAGCTCATCTAAAATGTCTATTGAAACGTCTGAAAAGCAAAAATAATATTTAGTAATTAAAACACACAAATGTACACAAGCACAATGGTAATTTTGATGTTGAGTGAGAGACTGGGTCGGTGTTGTATCACATTGCATTATGGGACTGTTTTAGGGGCCGAATTTTGATCCAGTTTCCTGTATAACTTCGTAATAGCCAAAAAGAAAAGCGACAGCGTCTTTAAAACAGTCTCGTAGTGTAATAGGCCTTTTGCAATGATTGGTCAACGTAACCAACTTTTGTCAACACGAAAATGGTTCGCTTTTGGAAAATGTTGTTAGCAGGAACTGAAAGAACATATTAAAAATTAAGTAACCTGTAAATTTTCAGCCGTACATCTCAAAAGTAGCGACGGAAACGGCCGCCGAAGATCAGAAGGATTTGTATGAGAAAAACAACCCTTGCCACCGAATCACAATTGAGTGGTTTTCCATAACAAATCCTTGAGATATACGGCTGAAAATTTACAGGTGACCTAATTTTAATATGCTCTTTCAGTTCCTGCTAACAACATTTTACAAAAGCGAACTGTTTTCGTGTTTACAGAAAGTTGATCACGTGATCAGCTAATGCAAAAGGCCTATTCAACAAGCACAGGCACAGTCTTACGATGCAAGTATCCGCTATTTTCGGCGCAATGTTCGCTTTACAGTGCAGGTGGTTGGTCACCCCTCCCCTAAGGGTGCTGGGTTTAAGTATGGGGCCCCACTACAAAAGAACAACACAAGATTTGATACAAAGGAGTGAAAGTGTTAAATGGCCGCCAAATAAGACATAACAGATCTGTCAAGCACCTAATTTTTTTGGTATCCAGTCGTCACCCAGCGTAAACTTTTTCATCTGTACCATCAGATAATCAGGAAACGTGGTAAATCTCGTTGATCTAAAATAACAAAGAGGAGAACAACGAGAGTCAGTAAAAACAGACCATAAATAGCTACTAAATATTTAAGACCGTGGGTGATACTGACGAATAATATGAGAAACTGGCGGGTTAGTTAAACGATCCTAATTCTCCACTCCAGAAGGGGAATGGGTACAAGATTTCGGCACAGCGATTTCTGGGATCGTTTGGGTGGAAAAGCGTCACGCTTTTAATGGTTGGCTAATCGTTGCCTTTAATACCATCGACCAATCATAACTAATGTTTGTCCACTCAAATGATCCCAGAAATCGTTGCGCCGAAAGCTTTTACCTAATTCCCCTTATAGTTTGTGGAGTAGGGAATTCCAAATAATCTAGACAAATCGTAAGACCCAACATTCTTTAGCTCCATGTTACACAACAATTTCATTGTTCGCACTGACGAACGCCAAGCCCTCGAAATTTCAGCTTTTTTACGGCGGTAACTCAGTTACGAATCTTTGTAATTTTACTCCCGCACCGATTTCTTTTGAAGCTACAAGTTTCACTTGCTTGCAAAAGCCAAGTGTTCGTCAGTTCAGTCACCTAGGAAACTTACTACAAATGAAAGTGATTTACAAATATTAAACTTCATGTAAAACGGACATACACTCACTTTTGCGCCACACTTTTCGCTTTTAGAGCTGTGCTGTAAAAATCATCGATAATTTCCGGGGCAGCAAACGCCTCTACACAGGCTGACATGGTTATTCTGGGCCGCACCATTTCACTGGGATCTCTGTAAACGAAAAGTAACAATTTGACTCTTGCAATTATCTTAATAGTGGCTAACGAAAAACAAAAAAGAGAAAATTTTCAAATTTCTTTCCGTATAATTTAACGTAATAAATGGTACAATGCAAAAGTCCTGAATGTTAACACCAAAGGATTTCGGCCAGAGATTTAAAGGTCAGAGTTACAAATCCACTTAATCTTCCTGCCATAATAAGCTATTTCCGAGTTCCAAAAAATTCTCACTTTCAAATCGAGGCCAAGTACAAAACCTTTCTTGTGAAAATTAGTTTTAAACGCATCAGTCAAAATAGAAAAACATTTTCATATCAATGTCTTTGCATTGAGCCTCGCTTCGACAAAGAGGCTTGAGGTAACTCAGAAGTGGCCGATTGGGCCTAAGAGCCTAAGGGCTAATACCCAGAGATACTCAAATGCATTTTGTACTGCTAAGTGTTTGCCGCGCCACTAAGTTTCTGTCATATTCGTCCATCTGATCCCAACGCGGCATTTCACTCAAATGATAAAGCCAACAGCGATATTTTCGCTAGTGTTGTCACCATGTATGTTGTCCCAATACTCTTTGTGGAGAAGGCTCGCACCGGCAAAGCGGAGGTCACGGGTTCGAATCCCGTTGAAGCCCTGATTTTTTCAGGCTTCTTCTTTCCAATTGCTTAAATTGGAAAATTCACTGCGATGATCATTCTTCACTTTCATCTATAACCGCAGTTCAAAATGAATTATTTCATATATTTCACATCATTAACATAAAGTTACCGATAGCGATCACGTACAGACGTTCTTGGTATTACAAACTATCAGGAATCTACAAACGAGGAACTTATTTTTTTGGGAAAATGCGAAGCTAACTCACAATCGTTCTTTTTTTGCCTCTGCTTCTTTCTGCTTCAACTCATACGCCGCGACTTCATCTGAAAGAAATACAAACAAACAAACCAAAAAGACACAAGTCAGTGAAACAACAACTGCTGAACAAAACAACAGAAACTTAAATTAGACCCACAGGTTATGTGGTAGCCAAGTTTTGATCAAATGAAACGTTCACCTTTATTTTGCACAGCGTCCATTGGTATTGACAGCGCTAATAGCGTGTCTTCTCTGTCAACGTAACGGACTTTTCCCGACTTCATACATTGCGTACGTTCTTCTACCTACGGGGGAGGGGGGAGGAAACAGAAAGCATGAGCAGTCACTAGCTGCACGGCAATCAACAGTTACATGACAAACGTGGTAACACATGCAGCACCCCCTGGGGTTTCTCCACAGATGGAAATACAAAGAGGAGTGAACTGTAGACGTACCTTGTACCTAAATGAATCTGCCGGGTTAATTGGCCCAGCACTGGATCGCTGCAAAATAAAAGGACACTCCACTTGAGAAATAACTGATTTACTTTTATGGTACAATCCAATCTCTAATACGACCACCTCCCATAAGCGCCAACCCATCCAAAACACCAAGATTTTTCCATTTAGAGTCCTGTATTTGAGAGTTCTTGTAAACGACCACCTCCAGCAAGCGGCTGCGACTACTTCCTTGGAGTGATCGTTTTAGAGTTTCCATTGCTTTTAAGCTCTTGTAAGCGACCACTTGACCCATAGTCTGATCTACGACACTACTCAGAGTGTGCAAATAACGTCCAGGGACAACATGAACCTAGTTATACCGTGACTCTGTAGACAACGAATTCTCTTGTAGAAAGTAGATGTGTTAAGACTTCCTCTCGGAAGAGACCGCCTGTTCCCTGTGGCTCTTTTCTCGTACACAGCCACCTCCCGCAAGCGACAACTAAATCCACTTATTTTGGCTGGTCGCTTACGGAAGGTTGGACTGTATCAATTTTTCATTATAAAGTCATTACGTAATATCATTTAGGACGTGTTTGCCCTGGCCCAAAAACATGTCGATTGGTTCTTTCAGAGAAAGTCAGTACTGCTTAGAAGCAAACCTCTGCTCTGTCGATTGTAGAGATTAAATGCATGAAGAACTCCTGTGCATCTTGCTGTCTGCTGGTGGAGAATTCAGGGTGACCGCGCCCTATTACTGACTTAAACATCTGAGGAGCAATGCCATCTTGTTCCTGAGAAACAAACCAAGTTTTAAAAGTTAAATAGAAACGCACGCAGGTTAACCCCATACTTGCAGCTTGTAAAGCAACGGATGCCGTGATGTTGCACATGTTATCCCTTTTATACTGAAGTTTGTGGATTACATTTGTCGAGGTGCATCGTTGATACTTACTTGACTACTACAAGACCTAAATAAAATTTAAGTCTGTGGACGAAACACGACAGCAACTACTTTGACTCGTCTTCCGCTCTGCACTATTTATTTGTTACGATTTTACTTAGATCAGTTGCGGGATCTTTCCCAAAGCTTTATTGCTGTTACTTTTGTGAGTTTATAACCACTCAGTGCTAAAGTCAGCAATAGAGGTATCTAATATGTCTCTAACTTTTAAGTCTGCAGACGAACATTCGAGTGAAACCTCATCAGCAGTATTTAACATGATGCTATTCGCTTTTTTTTTCAAATTTTACAAAGTGAAACTTGCCTACTATTTCAGAGCAGCCTCCTCCTCAGGCGCTTCGTTTTTCGCATGGCAGAGGCGAGCGCGAAACGAGTGACTGGTGATGAACCGCAAGGGACCATGGGAAGGATACAGACGGAAGGTTTAGCACGTCTCGCCCGTTGTCTCCTTCCCGCCTTCCTTTGCGCGAACATTTTCATCAAAAGAGAGACGTGTGGGTACGAGGCAGATTTCAGAGAGCATTAGATTTGAGGACAAGGACGACTACTAGTACGAGATTTAACTTAGTTTCTTTTTTTTTCGCGTATTTTCGAAAAATATTCTACCCGGAAAACTTCATGGTACTATTTTTCATCTGAAAAATTAGTGCGGTTATTTTTATTGGAGAAGGTTTAGCCCTTACCCGGTCGCACAATGATTAAACTTCTAAAATCACAGACAGCCCAAACTCTGAGGGAGTTCGTTGGACTTTAAATTTATAAGAGAATGTATGACAATTAACAAAATACGTCCTAAATTCCATTTTTTTGACACAAATAGAAACGTTAAACGTTGATAAAACGGCTTCCAAATGGCTCTACAGGAAAAGAGACAGTAAATAACAAAACACAAACACAAGGTAAGTCATTTTTATTTCTATTTTTGTCAAAAAATGGAATTTAGGACGTATTTTGTTAATTTTCATACATTCTCTTATAAATTCAAAGTCCAACGAACTCCCACAGAGTTTGGGCTGCCTGTGCTAAAATCTGATAACTTGTTCCCGCCACTACGACATTGTCGCTAAAACCCGTAATAGAATGACGACGGCTATCACGTTTTCCCGCCAAAATGATCCTGGTTCACACGTGAGCAATACTCAGTATTGAGAAAATCTCGTGCTATGCATGCAGTCGTTCTTGTATCGGCAGAATCTAACGCTCTCTATTATTTGACGTTCCCAAAGTTGATATAGTTAGGAATGGCAAACCTAATCCAACAAACATACCTCTCTTAAAAGACTGAACAGGAAATCTTTTTTTTTTGTATCACACAGGGACAAAACAGAGTGTATTTGAATGGCCAGTTACAAAGGTCATACCTGTTCTGATTTTTGGTCCGTTTCCTGAAGATCTTTATCAGGTGCTTGCGAGTATTTTCCTGAAAGAAGTCCATCTGCGAACTTGGCCCTTAATCCAAAGAAACAACAAAGAAATACAGTTACAGCAAACTGTAAATGAAGAGGACCTGGCGGTGCATACTCCCCAAAACGACGTTTTCCTAACAGAGTCTGTACTAGTGTTGCTGACGTTTGCAGTCGGGGCTTGGAAAACCTTATTCGAGCACTGGCTTATAGAGTTCCGTATGGACTTTGTGGGGCTTTACTTGTAGTTACCACCTGACATTATACGAGAACCAGTCGAGGCATTCTATAATTCCAATATCAATAGGGGCCGATCTTTTAGAGTTGAATTCTGTGAAATGTTCGAGATCACAAGTACAACTTACATTTGAGTATTGAAGTCTCCACTCGGGTCAGCAGGCGCCTTGGAAAAAATGGCGGCACATTGATCTCCATACCTTTAAAAAAGTATAAGTTAAACAGTTTTTTTTTTCACGGGTTACAAATTTACGACCACAAAAAACAGGAACATTGCTGCCGCATTTCCTCTCGACACCGTTTTAAACTGATATAAGCTTATATAAGTAGGAATTTTGTCTCTTTGTTGGTTACCTTTGTTTAAACTCCGGCAGGGAATATAGAACCTGCATTACTGAGTTCATGTAACAACTAAAAATGAAGAAGACAGGCAAAAATTGAATCAATTAAAAGTAAAATTGTCAGGAAATATTCCATCGGAAGAGAGATAGGTTAGGGTACTTCAGCTTGTAACGGAGCGAAAATGACGTAAAGAAGACACCCAAAACAGTAAATATAAAACCGCTCAAAAAATACATGTAGAAAGACAACGTATTCTGCTGTAAAACTGCAGGGAGAACCCCCAAATCACTCCAGATTTAGCAGGCCGTACAGTGCAATAAGGCCCACTAAATCATAGCGCGTTTATTAAGTGAGCTAAGAGACATGACCGTTCAAAACTTTGCAGTGAAACCACTCGCCTTCGGCTCGTGGTTCCACTTGAGTTGTGAACATTTTATGACGTCGTTTCTATGGTCTATATGAGTGTAGACCATGGAAAATTGTGGTCGATTTGTTAAATCTGGAAAAAAATATTACTGCCTGTGACCGCTTCTTTCCCGCAAAAGAGATGCACTACCAACAGCAGGTACATGTACCGAGGTGTAATTTCACAGCTTTCAAAGATGTAGAATTAATGTAATGAGCGAGAAATACCGCCGCAAAGTAATTTTCAAACTGTATGTAACAAAGAGTCTTCTAACAATTTAAAGCAGAGCTAATTTTTCGTTTTACCTGTTTCCTAGATTTTTTAATCCGGTATAGCCTGGACCGTACAAGGGAATTAATTTTTTGCCCGCTTCCTGCAATTGGAGAAATGCGATAAAAACGATGCGTCAATAAAATATTGATATTTTGGCAGGATAGCATCTCTCTGAACCAAATTAAGGTGGCTGAACACAGTTTTGCGGGCGGTCAGCGGTAACTCGTGTGACGGCGAGTGTTTTAAACAAACACAGCGGCGAAAAAGCAATGGTAAAAAGAAGACGATTTCTCAAAATCTACTCATTAAAATTTTGTGATATTTGGAGGAATTTTTAATTTTATCGTATTTTAGATAATGAGAACTTTAAAATGGAAGTTAAACAGACGATTTTTGTGAAACATTTAATAATTACAGTACAATTATATTATTGATTATCTAAAAACCCCTCTGTTAAAATTTGGTCAAATAAGTTTCAAATGGTAATGATTAATTATAGTAAGCTATGTGCAAGTTTATAGGAAAATCTAATGAGTGAATTTTCTGTAAACTGAGCAAAAGGGAAATTTTAAGGTTGTATTCAATCGTTCATGTTGCCATGGAAACTACGAAAATGTCAAATTTTACCTGTTAATCAAAATCTTTCATCAGTATATTTTTCATATGCCAAGTTTCAGCTTGTGAGCTGCGACCCTTCTCTTGCTATAATTTGGCAAATGACATATACTCATAAACTGCCAAAACTGTGTTCAGCCACCTTAAAGTAGTTTTGAGGAGTCTGCGAGAGAACGCGCGAGCGAGCAGCGAAGCTTTGCGGGGTGTCTCCTTTCGCGTGCCGTTGACGCGTGACTTCTCGCGACTCCCTTGAATGAACCGCTTGCTCGCAGGCTAAAAATGACAGGAAGAGAGAATTTCTTAGTTTTACCTGAATAACATCCCACTCTCGTATTCTCATGTTGATGTCTATCTCTAACTCTGCCATGGTCTTCTCTGTCTGCAATTATAACAACTTAATTATCAGCAAAAAGGACACTGACAAAGGTTAACAAATGCAGTTGAAAAGCATGGGTGACTTGCAGAGTACAGAGATATTGGTGTTGTCCTAGCCTTCAATACAGGCGCCCATTTTTCGGGCGAACGAAGCACAAAGCAGGCTAGAAGCGCAAGACACACGCGACGGGGAAGACGCCTTCCCCTTGCCGCGCGTCTCTCGTGCTCCTCGCTCGCTTCACGCTTGGCTTCACTCGCCTAAAAAACGCGAAAAAATAGTGCCTACATTCAGCAGGGTCGTGAGGTCCAAGCATTTGAGCCAATTAAGTAGTCTAACTTTTACCCAAGGAATGAAGACATGACTTAAAGACCAGATGTTGCTTTCAAGAATTGATCCGCTGAGAATTTGTGCTAACACAAAGCTTATCACAAACCTTTTCCATTTGAGTTATGTTGATTCCAAAGTGAGCAAGATGTTGAGCAAGATTGGGATCTTCTACCATGTCATCTTCACCATAAGAAAATACATCTGCAAAAAGATATACACACGTTCAGCAGGCACTTTCTCTCAAAATTGGACACAGAGGATTTTATGAGCATTGCATTTCCCTTTCACCAAAGTACTATGTACTAAAATGCTTGAAGATGTTTCATTAAAGATGAACAAAGAGTTATCCTTTGTGAGTTACATGTACAGCAGACATTTATTATGTGGTGAGTTAAAAATCTTGAAAATTCAACATCTTGCTTCATGAATCTTGAAAGTTTAACATCTTACTGGCAGGATCAAGCCTGATTTTTCCAAGCTTTCTTTTCGCAAATGTTTAGTGTACGTTACATCTTCAACTGAAAGGATCATCTTTACATTTATTTCTTCATTCCACGGTTCCAATAAATGACATTCATGTATTCACCACTTAAAGACCAATTTCAACATCTTGTTAGTGAGATCTTAAATTTGCAACACCTTGCCAACAAGATCTTGAAAAAGCCATCGGACTTACAGCAGAGACGCCAACCTCTGGAGACCTAAAATCGGGAGACTGTCTTTTTTTTTTATCCCCCCCGGAATTTCAACGACCCCCCCCCCCCCCCCCCGAAAAATTGACCCAGCCCCCAATGGGAATGACTTAGGACATTATATGATGTCTTACATGATGAACATACTATCAAAATTCGAATGGTAAAAATAATTTTGTCAATGACAAAAATGCCCCAGAAACTGTACTGCGAATAAGAAAAATTCAAGTTTTGAGCTAAAAATGGGCTAAATCTCAAACTAAGTCTGTTTTATTTTTTACTGAGTATTCAATATTTATAGTGGACATAAAAAGCGGGAGATTTATGTACCAAAGTGGGAGAGCGGGAGACGAGGCAAAAAAGCGCAAGTCTCCCGCCAAAAGCGGGAGAGTTGGCATCACTGTTACAGTGTAAATTTATCTCTCACTTGCAATCCAAATTATCTAAAGTCCCTATTACTAGGTTCAACATAAACTTTTAACATGGCAAGCTTGTAATCACATTATGATAATAAAAAGCAATACCTGCACCATCAGGTGTGATTGTTCCAAGTTTAACAGCCAGGGGATAGTTTGTCTCTTTGTAATAATCAACTGCATGATTGTTACCTCCAGATCCTAAACAAGTGATAATGAAGAGAGTTTGAATAATAAAACTGAGCTGTTAGGACTGAAAATGAGTCTATAACTCTGTAAAAGCAAGAGTCTGTCCTAATAATAGGAGTGTCAGACAAATGGCAGAAAATTTGGCTGAGGATTAATCTGCTTGGCTGCTCAAGGCAAGTTGACTGTGAATAATAAATAAAAAATGGTTTTGTTTCCACCTCAGTATGCTGGAAAAAGTTGACAATCATTATATTTACAGTTTTTTGTCACATAATTTGCTATCCACTTTCAAAGAAAAGGTTATTCTCATGTAGGTACCAACCATCAAAATATCTTCTCCCACACAGTATTGTTCCATCAGTCAAGTTTAGCCACAGATTTTCCTTCAAATCACACTTTGCACATTTCCAGCCTCTGAAAAAAACATGGATACCAAAAATGGTGCTGTGAGTTTGAACACAATGATAAGTCATCCACTTACATGTAGTTAAAGGAACCTCTCACCTATGCCTGTTTTGAACATAAGAGGGGTTGTTTTTAAATTTGAAAAGTGAGAGTAGTCAAAGCCATGCAGTTGCGGATGACAGACAATCAAGGTCCGACGGTCAGAGTTAGCAACAGTCAGTCAAATGTCAGTCAGACCATTCAACCAATCAGTTGGTTTGTTTGGCAGTCAGACGGACCCAGATGGTTCGAGTCAAATCTAAGTACCAAATTTCCTCAATTTAACACCTCTGTTGATTAAACACTGCAGATGGAAACAAAATAAATAAATAAACACATTGCTCCCATTCAGAAAAATGCAGCCATCCTGTTAGCCAAGCAGGCAGCTAGCAAATTATCTGAACCATAAATAACAACTAACCTTGGAGGAACTTTTACACCATTGTCCAGTTGTAACAGATTGTTTGCATGCCTTTGAAATAAAAAAAATTGATATTGATTACAACTACAAGCACAGTTTTATAGAGCTACTTTGAAACAAATAGCTCATATGTAAGTGGTTTGAGCAATGTATCTTTTATTTAGTGATTGGTACACAGTATTCACATATACAAAAATCTATTATTACAATCTAAGCGAGGCTGTAGCTTTAATATTTTCTTAGAGCCTACTCAAACCTACAGGTAAATCTAACGTCCTGTAAGGTCACAAGAGTGACCAACCTTAAAGGTCGATACACACTAGGCAACAAGTTGAAGCAACAAGTCGCGGCGACAGATCACTCTGTGTGTACAGGTCCGGCGACTAGTTGCAGCAACATGTTACTGCGACACATCGCAGCGACAAATTGCTTTGTTTGTACAGGAGAAATTTTGTAAAAATCTTTGTCTCAGCAACAAAATCTTGTCATTGTGACAAGTCGCACAAATTCTGTCTGATTTGATTTTTTGCAACATGTCGCTGTGACAAAATTCTGTTGCAGAGACAAAGATTTTCACAAAAATTCTCCAGTGCACACGAAGCAATTTGTCGCTGCGACCTGTCGTCGCGACATGTTGCTACAACTTGTCGCCTAGTGTGTAGTGACCTTAATAATTTTCTCCTAATAATAACAAGACATAATCAAAAGGAAAGGTTATGAGAATCAGTAAAATAATCACCAAAGGGAAAATGCTTTGATCTTCTATCAAATTCTCTCGACTAATTCTTTCAGGAAATGTATGGAGATCGGTATGGAGAATTCGTATGTGGATATTGGGGGTTTAAAGCTTACTTTGATATCACCCTTTTTTCTCCATCCCAAGCCGCTACTTGATCCTTGTAGGCTACAGTATCAGCTGCAAGTACACCTGCAATGGAGAGCTGAACCTACGCAAATAACAAAAAATAAATGAATAAAAAGCAACATTTTTCAGTTATATTATGTATTTTAAAAATAACCTAAACATTTAGCCTGAATTTCATCTGATTACTTTGAGTCGTTATTACTCTCTCAGTAACATCTGAATTGACTGGCCATTAATGCCATCCAGTAACATCACTACTCCTTTGCTTTAATTCATGCAAAAAATTAAACATGATTTTCAAGTGGCAAACCGGGAAAATCGTTTGGAAATGTCTGCATGATACAGAATGGCTTTACTTTTTTTCGATGGTAATTCAAGTTCAACATTCAAACTATCAACTGCACGCAGTACTCTGAACTGGTTATAATTCCATAATCAAACTCAGTTGCATTCATGCATGAAATAAATACACACATGGAACACTTAGTTCAACAACACATGCACAATGATTTGCTTTAATTGAAAAGAAGCTATTTGGTCCTTAATGAAGAAAAACAAAAGGAAACAAGAAAGAAAAGTTAACAGAATCATTACACTTGATGGTGAAAATAGCTGGAGGATTGAATTACAACATTGGTCTCAGAAACTTCGCATAAACAAAATCCCTGCCGAAACCACAAAGCGGCTCTAAATGAAAAACCTGCTGACTTACCACATTGATTCTTCATTCGCAGTTCAATAGCATTTCAGTTTCAAAGACAAGGGCAATTTTGCTGTTTATGATAAAGATTATCAAAATGTTTAAACTCCATGCAAGCATACCTGGGATGTGATCCGCTGAATATCAAGCGACAATCCCGCTGCGAGGAGAGAAAAACGACTCAAAGCAATCGGATGATATTCAGGCTACTAAACATTGTTTTTACATTAAAGCAAGCAAGTAAGTACAGTTGTAGGAATGAATGGACAGAAAGGACGCAGGAAAAAACTGAATAGTAAGTAATAATAATGTTAGTAAAAATTAAATACCTGCAAGGGAATATCAGCATTCGGAAGAGGAATAATGAGCGGATCTCCACCTGTGCCCAGTACTGACAGTGAGTTAAATTCATCATATTCTACCTGCAGATTACAAAGAGAAGTTTATAAGCAGCTGCCTATGATCACTCTACTACGTACAACCATAGTTTCCATCTGCTCCATTTTGCAGTATCTACAAAACAATGTCTAGCTGGACCATATATACAAGTTTGTACAAAATACCTGGCGGGCAACAAAAACACCACTGAGTTTCTCATTTTTGGGGGGCCCACTATTCTGCTGTAAGCTTATCCTTTGATTCTTTAGTAAATAACAGCAAAATTAGCCACCTATTTTTAGCAGTAAAGCCACCTACAATAACTAAACACAAAACTTTGTGACAGCAATATACATACTGTACAACAAAGTCAGATAAGACTGACAAAACCCAAGGCGTGGGCTGTTGAGTCTGGTCTCCTACAATCTTATTAAACTGAATCAAAGGGAAGCTATAACTGAGAGGTATAACTGTACATTCCACATGTAGAGTTATTTTATACAACCTTCCTGATGGCACCTGAGATATGTTTTAAGAACCTGTCTCATAAAACATAGATTTCATATTAATTTTAAACTTCACCAACTAGAGAGATACTGAGTCACTTATTTTTAACATGCTGACTCCAGTAGTTCAAAAGGCGAATACTGTGCTACCCACTGGATAAATCACTATCCAGTGGAGAAGTATATGGAAAACCAACTCCATTTTCTACAGGTTAGAAACAACTGGGACCTGAAGTCTGGAGAATGCTTATTTAACAGTTATTTTTACCTTCGGTTTCTCTACATCAAACCCTCCTTCAACTCCTAATGATTGATGTAAAAAAAATACATAAAATTAACAATTGATTTTAAAAAAATTATCATATTCAAACTTTAACTTTCCACTCAATATATATCTGTCTGATTTCATCAAAATGTGGCCACTAGGTTTTTGCTCCCAGCACTGGGCACAGCCCGGCTCCAGGTCAGTGCAGTGTCCAAAAAAGTAGGGGGCTTGCCGTCTTGGTCAACACAGGCGGATAGCCCAGCGACTGCCTTAACAGTGGGTGGGTGGATCAGGCCTGGGGGGCAAGACTAGTGGGGTAGGGATGGGGCTATTTTGACACATCCCCTTCAGTAAGCAGCAGTGTTTACTAGAGGCTATGACAGGCAACTACCTTGTTCTTTCTTTACCCTGGCCAGCTGAATCAGGCCTCACGATAATTGCAGAGCTCAGTGGGAGGCACAGAGAGCCACCCAGTGTCCTGGGAGGGGAGGGTGAAATTTTCGGTACTGAGGACATACTTAGCCGAGGGCCTGCAGACACTCACTGAAGCCATGTTTACATACCGGTAAATTCAGTCAGATATATTTTACAGGTAAAAATTAAATTTGGGATAAAATTTTTTAACCTTGGTTGATTCTCAAGTCCCTTTGTCTCCTAGCCCTAATTCATGAATAATTAGGGCTAGGAGACAAAAGAAATTAAGAATCAAACTAGGTTGAAAAATTTTAACCTGAATTTAATTTTGACATGTAACATATAGATGTACTGTGCATATGAAAATATTTTGCCTACTAAGATGCTATTCCCAGTAGCTGGTTGTGAATTAACTCACCAATAGCTAATCTTGTAGGTTTTTTCTTTGGTGGAGTATCTACAGTGATGTCTGCTTCAGCTGTCTGAGGCTTGAATTGAACAAAAAACCCACATTTGATTTGAGATAACAGTACTATTTTCCGTGATGGTTCATTTTCCAGGTGATAGCATTATTATTGTTAACTCACAAGTCTTCCTGATTCTGGTAAAATAACAACAACAACAACAACAACAAAAACAAAAACAAACTAACTAACAAAAAAAGCTCACACGCAACTTTTCATATGCTGGAGAGCAGAGTAGAAATTCACATACATGAAAGTTCTTGAAATAGCTACAATCGGCAACAAAATTGTTGAGACATTGTACTCAAACAGGGTAACTTAAGAGAATAAAAGAATCCACACCCCTCCCCCATCCCCTCCATTCAAAGTTGGGGTGTTTGTTGGTTTCTACAGGTAGCTCCAACGGTGGCACAAGATTACATAGAGGGGATGAGAGGAGGAAAAGCTATATTTTCCCCTTTTGAGGTCAGTTAAACGTCAAAAAGCCCCTTTTAGGATGAAGTGTCTTGACTCATTTTGTCACCGAAAGTATAGTTAAATACAGTATTTTTAGAAGATTAAGACATTAAAATACAAAACCATTTGACACAATCAAGAAATAAACTTAATGCAGAATACCTTCTTCACTTTTTTGAAGTGCATAAATACTCGGTGAGTTGTTTTACTGATATGAAGGTTAACATGATCCTCACAAAATCCAAGGAATGTGAAAAGACACACATACAGACCTCCATCACTTTCCTATAATTTTATTCAGTGTTAATGAAACTATTTAGATTTGCAAGTAACACAACTATATAAAAAATAAACTAATAAAATCAAATAAACACAATTGAGAGCAATTTCAATGAATAAAGGATTTCTGTGAAGGTACTGCTTATATAATGCACATGTCATTGGCTTCCCCCTGGGGTACTCGTAGGACCCCAGGCCAACCTGGGGGATTGTAAAATGGGTGGTGTAAAGTTAACAATTTCCCCCCAGGAGGGGATTTAACAAGGCAAAGTCCCCCTGGGTCAAGTGCTTCTCAATGAAAAACCTCTCTGATAACCACCTCAAAAAACTGGGCTTCACTTGATTGATTCACTTGAATTTTAATGATACTGGCCGGGTCTGCTTAGCTGGAGGAATTTGTTGTTCATGACTGCACAAAAGCATGTGTGAAATGAATTTGGCTATAAAGCCACCAGACAAATGGGAAAATAATTTCCTTCGTCGTGAACTCAGGCAACGTGATCCCGTCAGTTATGCTTTTTTCAGTGGGAACAAGAACAGTGACATTAACATTAACAAGT
The DNA here is from genome assembly GCA_038088405.1 of Porites divaricata. Classification (NCBI taxonomy): domain Eukaryota; kingdom Metazoa; phylum Cnidaria; class Anthozoa; order Scleractinia; family Poritidae; genus Porites; species Porites divaricata. The sequence goes on from JBBMOI010000008.1 coordinate 2,539,485, forward strand.
GAGATTCACATTACAGATCAAAGCAATGTGCGTGTCCGCAAAATTTACTATATGTTAGTTACCTTTTCTCGCTTAGTTTTTTTGTGATTTGTTATGAGAAATGACTAGTTTTAACAAAGGATGAGAAGGATGGCCTACAAATAGAAGTGGAATATAGAGATAGAAATTTTTAGCTGTAGTCACCATAATCTAGACATCTCCATCTCAGGTCTCTAGAAAATGCATAATTCACCTTCCCGATATTTACAGAATGGGCAATGAGATATATCACTGTGGGATCCCTGTGAACTTTCCCATCTAAGATTTTAGAAAATTTTGAATTCCCCCACCCCTTTTCTTTGAACTTGAAACAATGTCATGAATTTTCCCCTCCCCAGGGGAAAAGAATCCAGTCCATCTCATTATATTCCCCGACATATTCCACTGGGGGAAGCTGATGAAATGCGCATAACCTGCCCGCAAACTTTCCTTCAACAATTATATGGCTCTTGGTCCTGGTGCCCCCAATGATTGCATAATTGCTATGAGGGTATATCTATGACAAAATTCAATAACCTAAAAGTGAAAAGGGTTAAGTCAAATCTGAAATATACCGAGTCAAAGTTGGTGAAAGAAAGACCACGGTAAGAGGAAGAAATACTAAAAAAGCCACCATCATATAGGTATCGCGCAGAAAAAGGCATCGCGCTAAAAGGCAACACGCAAAGAGGCATAACGCAAAGAGGCAACACGCAAAAAGGCATCACGCAAAAAGGTATCACGCAAAGAGGCATCACGTAAAGAGGCATAATGCAAAGAGGCAACACGCAAAAAGGCATCACGCAAAAAGGTATCACGCAAAGAGGCATCACGTAAATAGGCATAACGCAAAGAGGCAACACGCAAAAAGGCATCACGCAAAAAGGTATCACGCAAAGAGGCATCACGCAAAGAGGCATAATGCAAAGAGGCAACACGCAAAAAGGCATCACGCAAAAAGGCAACACGCAAAAAGGCAGCACGCAAGGAGGCGTTTTTTTAGCCACAGGGCTGTTTAGCTTTAATCTGCAAGTTTGAAGTCTCTCGTGACCATACAACTAGCTGCACAAATGCTGGTCAAAGTTAACCTTAAAATGCTACGCTAACACTTTTGTGAAAATTGACGCACAAATGGAGGGCGAATGCCGAAGGATCATTTCCTATCTGCAAGGGTATTCTTGCCATAAGCCTTACTGTAATAAACTGAGTAATCATAAACTTACAGCACATACAATTCGCTCTACAAGAAGAACAATTTATACTGAATGCGGGGCAAGATTAAAGAATTAGCATTCATCAAACATACTTAGTTTGTATTTGTCCCTCTCCTTTCACTCAATATTTTAATATTGAATCTGACAGTCTGATGTGCTACAATCTGTAAACCGGTTACTGTAACTGAATTACTTTATTAATTTAATATGCGATTTGTTTGGTGTCGCTTGATGTACCCGCAATGAAGCTTGCTGACTGCTTCCAACTGACACAATGCGAACATTATTTTTTGGTTGGTTTTTGTTCGAAATTAAGTAGTATTTTTAGAAAGCAATACCTATGATCCTGGTCCTCGTCTTTACTATTGATGCAAATCTCCAGGATGCGTGATGCGTGCAGACGGGTTGGATGTTGTGTCACGATGTCACAAAAAGCTTATGTTTCATCATTTTTTAAGCACCGCAGTTTCCTCTCGCAATTCAGGAGAGATGTGATTTAAAAGCTGAATGATGCCGACTCTGACTGACTTTGCTCTATTTAAAAGTAAAACGTGAAAGTACTGTTATTGTAAAAAATTTTAATAATAATCTTGCTCAGTTGTCACGCGCTGGCGCCACGGAGTCTGGCGGCAACAATACCTTTTTTTCAGTACGAAAACCAAGAATCCTTATCGATTGTAAACTTTCACAATGAGTCATATATAACTGGCATGTATTTTTCTTCTAGTTAAGAATGATCTCCCGGTTTCGCAAATAAAACCCCCGTGACGGACAATTCTTGTAACTCAGCAAACTGTTTCAATCAGATTCGTGGTTTACAAATATTTGTACGAAACACACCGAACGGTCCAGATAAGAAAAGCGAACAGTGGAATAGACATGATCTCGAACAAATTTCGGTACATTAATGAAAACAATTTTAAAAATCTGTCTACAGTCTGGTTTGTTGCGATTAGCTCTTCGCTACCTATTTATTTTATATGCGTGTTGGTTGTGTTTTCGGCAGGAACGATTTCTATTATTTTGGCATCCTTAGGAAAGAATGGAGGAATTTTAAGAAAATATTATTCTTTTTCTTTGTATGAAAACGTTCGAGATTAATCGGCACATATCTAAAACCGCATTTTTACAAAAAAATGTAAATAATTTCGTTATTTTGCTCAGATAAGATCTGTTTGGAAAGAAGAGGGACAAATACAAACTAAGTAACTAAGTATGTTTGATGAATGCTAATTCTTTAATCTTGTCCCGCATTCAGTATAAATTGTTCTTCTTGTAGAGCGAATTGTATGTGCTGTAGGTTTATGATTACTCAGTTTATTACAGTAAGGCTTATGGCAAGAATACCCTTGCAGATAGGAAATGATCCTTCGGCATTCGCCCTCCATTTGTGCGTCAATTTTCACAAAAGTGTTAGTGTAGCATTTTAAGGTTAACTTTGACCAGCATTTGTGCAGCTAGTTGTATGGTCACGAGAGACTTCAAACTTGCATATTAAAACTAAACAGCTCTGCGGCTAAAAAAAATGCCTCCTTGCGTGCTGCCTTTTTGCGTGTTGCCTTTTTGCGTTATACCTGTTTGCGTGATGCCTTTTTGCGTGATGCCTGTTTGCGTGTTGCCTCTTTGCGTTATGCCTTTTTGCGTGATACCTTTATGCGTGATGCCTTTTTGCGTGTTGCCTCTTTGCGTTATGCCTGTTTGCATGATGCCTTTTTGCGTGATGCCTGTTTGCGTGTTGCCTCTTTGCGTTATGCCTCTTTGCGTGTTGCCTTTTAGCGCGATGCCTTTTTCTGCGCGATACCTTTTTGATAGTGGCTTTTTTAAGTATTTCTTCCTCTTACCGTGGTCTTTCTTTTACCACCTTTGACTCGGCATATTTCAGATTTGACTTAACCCTTTTCACTTTTAGGTTATTGAATTTTGTCATAGATATACCCTCATAAATTGCCACCAAAGCTTACTCACAGGTTAACAAAATTATTACATTTTTGACATGAATCTTCTGTAGTCTTGGGTAATTTCTGGTATGCTTTTCTTCCATGAAAAGAAATGCGAGAAATGCCCAGGATTTTCGCAACAACTACATGTAAATGCTTGGGTAACCTGTGCATCTCTCACACTGGCTCTACCATGGAGCTTCGAATTCATCCTTCATTTAATTTTTTAAGACAGCTTTATAAATGAAAAAGTTTCCTAGAGGACTAAAAATCCCCAAACAATCAGCAGGTTTATTAAGCTTTAATAAAGAGTCTACAGGTACAGCTTTCTTTTTTCTAACATTCACTATCGATCACTGCTGGACAATTCAAAGAACACACTTACCGGAGAATTGAAGCAGTAGACGCATTCGTCTTTATAAACTTTATCACCTCCCGCGGGAACACGAAGGCTAACATTCTGTAAATACTCCATTAAGGGAAAACCAACAGCTGATTTGTCTAATAAATGTTATCGTTCAAGAAGAGGGAAAGAGGAAGAGAGAAATGCATTTCAGTCATCAGCAACCGCTGACTGTCTCACGCTGTGTAAAGAACACTGAAGTGTACCGGATGGAACGGCACCCTTGGGATATCTTGGGATATCCGAGGATGATATGTGTCCCCCGCCCCTATGCCTTCCGCTGAGTCAGTAGGCACATCAGCAGCCATAAAAACAAAATTGTCGTTAAAACACCAAAACTACTATTTTCTGATCTGTGCCTTGATTAGCGCCAAAATCGATCTAAAAACAAGACCCCCACTGGCGTCTCAAGCTCACGCCACGAGTGTGTTCTGTAAATTACAGTCAAGCCAAGTCAAGCGTACCCCCCAAGATTACATTAATGAATTTATTATTTGAAAGTTGAATCCGTTGGTAGCTGTAGATTTCAGATTCATGTCTGCATTTTTGCATGCGTAAGCAGCCGTGAATTCACGAGGATGGCTAAATCACTTGGGCAGCAGGGGAGTAGACAGGACTTTTTCAGAGGTACGCACAATTTGTGCATATTAAATGACATTAGCAGCTTATGAAATACTTTGTCGGGTGTTTGGGTCCATTGACTGATGCACGTCAATCATCTATCATTTAAATAAGCCAGTGTAGAAGGGGATCTGTGACGGGCTACTATCATGTTATAAGTCCACATACTTTTCCGGATTCGTTACTTTATTCTTTGATACTAGGTTCGTTTCGTAGGTTTTAAGCAGACGCAGTGCTAGCCTGTCCACAGACCCTCTATTTTCTTTTCGAAGTCCGTCGAGCGCGCGTGATAAAAAAAAAACCGCGGGGAATTTATTAACCGCCAGCGCAAGGGGGTAGGGGTGGGGGAAGGAGATGTTTCGAAAAGAGCGAAAAGAAAAAGAAAATAACGCCTGGGTACAGGCTTATGCAGCGCGTCGATTGTAATTGAAAAGGTGCCGGTTTGGTCAAGTCTCTATCGAGTTTGAATCCGAAGTCTAAAGTGAATCCGATGCCTTGTAAATTCGCAATGTTTTGTAGTGTAAACAATTTGTCCAGCTTATCCGGATACTAAATTTTCCGCATTTGATCATATGAGTTTGCAGTAAAACCAAAATGGAACTTTCACTTTCACGAATATAGGATGCTTTAGCAACGACGACGGCGAGGGCCGGGAAGGAAAACGTTCCTAGCCAGCTATTAAAATGAATGCGCGGTTGTTGTTGTTGTTTTTTTAACTTTTTCGCGTTTATTTCCGTCAACTCTCTTAAAATGGCGAATATAGGTGAACTTCCCTACGGAGTCTTGGGAACCGCACCCAAGTTCGGATCAGTGAAGAAATTGAATTTGTCCCTGTGTTTCGTCCTCCAAAAAACGTCGCAAAAGGGAATTTTTTACGGTGGTGTTCGTACAGGTTGTAAAGAAAAGCACGCTGGACGTGCAAAATTGTTTTTTCTTTTACTCATTGGGCTCATTGCCGTCGCTGTCACCGTGGCATTCGTCGCTTCTCCCAGGATTTATCGATTTGTGTAAACCGTTAGGAACTCGAACACGGTTTTAGTAAAAACGCCTGCCATCGGTTCTCTAGATATATACATGTATGTTATCCAAGATCGGTCCATTACTGGTTGATTTACTTCGTTTCTCGGGAAACCGACATTTGGGTGGAGAGAGGAAAAAATTCCGTTGTTGTAGAAAAAATATATATTTCAAAGAAACAACCAGAGTTGAATGAATTAAGGCAAACTGTACTCTTAAAAATAATTATCTTTAGATATTTTGCTTTCTTTCTAGAATTAACTTTTTATTTTTTATTATTTATTCATTATATATCTTTTTTGTTCACGACTTTTTCAGGTACGCAAGTGCGTACCGTGCGTACAGGTAGCTACGCCCCTGGGTAAGTGGGTCGTGCGTCGTGGGTCGTAAGACTTAAGAGCTGCTAAGTTTTACTTAACCAAAAATGCGTGTGTGAAGGCCTAAGTAAAATCTCAAGTAACTTTACATTGCATCTCATTAAAGTCGGAAAGTTGAAACGATTCAAGAAAGTTTCAAGTGACTTGAAAACCATCCTTAAAACCGACTTAGTGAACTTGCGGTTTCTAAACTTTGAGAAAGGCGAAGCATGTCAATCAATCTTAATTATGTTGCGTGGTAAAATAGGCTTAAGTTAACCTGAAGTAAAAAAGATAGGTTGTGTGAAGCTTTTTTTACTTGAAGAATTTAAAATTTACTTGTCTTGAATTATTTCTTAGCTTGTTTAGGCTCTAGTGTAAAGACTACCATTGAATCATTGAAACAAGTACATGGAAAGTTCCGCGTCTGAATCAGTTAAAAACGCCTGTTTCAATTTGGAACGGATCAGCCGTTTTTTTCGCCTAGCCCCGGCCGGGAATTCCACCTTTGGAGCGACTTTGGAACGGCTTTAATTCAGACGCCGAACTTTCCATGTACCGAACCTAATGCATAAATTATAATAACGTATTTTGTAAGCAGTTTGACCGAAACGAGCATTTTTCGTCTTTTGAACTTAGTTCAGCTGGAATTAAGAACGGCGTCTGAATCAAATTAGCCGGTCTAAATAATTTGGGTCGGCCTTAATTCAAATTAGGTTCGGCTCATGAAAAGTTCGGCGTCTGAACCGGGCCTTAGATTCCAGTTTCAAAATCTCTGGAAGCGCGACCAAACCCGGATGTTTTTATTTCGGAAATCACGCATCTGAGTGTCAACGGCCAACCTCAGCTCTAGTGCATAAACCTAACTTTAGTCATCAGGCTATCCTTGTTAACAAGGCATCCAAATGAGTACTTGTAGCTTCTTGAAGAATTAGTTCCACTTTCTACTGTTAACACTTTTGCTTATGGAAGAGAGTGTCAAGCCTTGTTAAGAAATTGTTCCAAAAACTCTATATACACCTTTCTTTGAGGAGCTTGTGTTGGGACGAAATGGCCTGAGGAGCAAAGAAATAAACACTTTGCTAAAATAGTGTAAAACAACAAAACGAAACACTTTAGTGAGATAAAAAACATATTAATAAAGATTCCACTGTACAAATGATAAAATGATAAAATAATGTGAATTTATTATTATTATTCACCAACCTCCAGGATGATTAAGAATAGTGGCATTTGCAAAATACTGTAAGAGTTCTTCACTGTTTTCTGTTCAATTAAAGAGAGCAGGTACTGTAGTTAACAATCAAAATGATCTGTGACAGGAATCTAGAAAGACAGCTGGGTACAATAAAGTTTACACCATTCCTTATCCAAATAAAACTACTAGGTCATGTACAACATGCAATTATCATGTATCTATATCTTCATATGATCAGGGCTGTAGAAAGCCTTTGGAACCTTGGGGGCACAAAGATTTTAGGTTGCTCATCGTATTTGAAAAGCAGAGGGTTTTGGGTTCAGGACCCATCGGACTGGTCTCTGTATCTCAAAACCAGAAAATGTTTCACCTAGGAGATGAATTTTTATTTTCAAATTTTAGGTGCGAGTGTTTTGACTTTTTGGGGCAAAAAAATGGGGTGGGGGGCGGCATATCCTCCCGGCCCCTCCCCATGCCATGGCCCCGATGATGACCTTTTTTGGCTTTTACGACTTAGAGGTTAGTGCATATGTGCTATCATACGATGACCAGTGTCCTCACTGTATAGGTTTTGTGAGTCTTGTAACAAGAAACAACGTCACAAAAAGGCAGCCTGACTGAGAACCCAGACAATAAATTTTACTCTGTGGCTTCAAAATAACAGACTTAAAGAGGGTCTACTCTTTAGGCAGAGCCTTTTATTCTTCACTCTGCAAAAGCCCTCTCTCCTTCTCAGGAGGCTTGATAAGGAATGTCGTTGGATTCCCATTGCACAAGGTGATTGCAGACATGAAAGTTGAAAGTTCAATCACCAGCTTCTATGACACAATAAATGCTTGCACTGTCTTTTTCAGCAGCTTCTTGCCATACGGAAAGCCCCTTTGAGTGCATGTAGAGCAGAGGCAATGGCTTTCACACAGACAACTCCAGTAAAAATGTAGAAGATGTCAGTGTGCAGAGTACACCTTTTCAAGGGAAGAGGAAGGCGAAAAAGCCAGTGTCTTGACTAAAGATAACATACCTTTAGGTATAACTCTGTCTGTGTCGCCAAACACATGTAGCGTGGGACAAGTGATTGGTGCATTGTAATACACACTGTGACCTGCTGATCGAGATTTGAATCCAGCCACAAGAATGGCAAATTTAAAATCTAAACACCCTACAACACAATCAAAAATATCAGTTTCTCATGTTTATACATTTTTTATTTCCTGACCTGGCCCCAGTTGACCAAAGGTAGATATAGCTATCCACTGAATAAATCTCTATCCACTGGATAATGCTATTGATTGGTTTACCTAATACTTATCATTTTTTATCTATACATACCAGTAATATATGATTTATACTGACCTGGCCCCAGTTGTTCAAAGGCATAGTGCTCTCCACTGGATAACATCCTTATCCAATGGATAATGCCATAATGGACTGTTGTTTCCCTTAATACTTACCAACTGGATAGAGAAGTTATCTGGAGAAAAGCTCCATAACTAATAAGGGTTTTGAACAACCAGTACCAGAGGGCCCAGTTGTTCGAAAGGTGGATAGCGCTATCCACCAGATAAATCTCTGTCCAGTGGATAACGCAATAATTGATTTCCCTAATACTTATCCACTGCATGGATAGAGATTTATCCAGTGAGTAGCGCTATTCAACGTTTGAACAACCGGAGCCAGATGGTTAAAGGAAAAGATACACACATAATGACTGGTCAGCAAGACGGTGGTTATAAGACCATTCCAGTAAGAATTCCATTCAATATTATAATATCAACAACTCAGGCCAACAAAGGAGTATTTTACTAACAGAACATCTGCTGGAGATATGGTGGGTACTATATATGAATGAAAGTGGGTATTTTTTTATAATCAAATAAAAAAATGTTCCATAAATGAAGCTCATAATATTGGTACAGAATATAAAGAACATACCTTGTTCCCTCAGAGCACAAAGAATTGATAGCAGGCAAGAGCCTTGGCTAAAACCAAGAATGCCTGAAGTAAAGAAAAAAAGTTTTTATTCAGGTAACATAAATGTCAATATTAACAAAAGTACTAATAGTAATCAATTTTATCTTGAACATACATACCATCAAAAGGACCCTGAAAATAGAAAATAGGGAGAGTAATAATATTGATTCTTGATTATCAAAATTAGAGATTTTGACATTTATTCATAAACAAAGTCAGCACCTGCATACCTTGTCTGCAAAAGTTGTTTTTACAAGTTCTAACGACTCTTCATATCCTTTTGAGATTTCTGAAGGACTAAGAGGGTCATATGTACCATTTTCTGTTGAAAACCACCAGCCAAACTCATTTGATCCTGAATAAAAATAAATTATAAATAAATTATAAGTGCAAAGTTTTACTTATCTTAAAACTGATGTTTTTCTGTGGCAAATTTTTTATGCATCATACCTTCATTTATTGCTCCATCTCCACCCTCTGATGGAATTTTCTTTGGAGCAGTGATATAAACTATAAATTTTAAAAGCAAAAAAGAAGATAGCAAATTAAAAACATTTTTTCCATTTTGCAATTTTTATTGAAAACCCCCTTGGTCTCACATGTAGCTTTAATACTTTAATACTTATCGTTTCAAAATAAAGGCTATCTATACAACCGAACTAAATAGGGAGAAAATTTCAAATTTTATAGTATATAAATTCTAGTTGACAAAATCTAGCCCTCACCAAATTCAAGAGGAAGTCTTTTTAGCCCTTTTCTAAAAGCACCAAGTTTCTCCTTGCAGGTCTGTGCACTCTGTCTGTTCAAAGAGACCACAAAATAATAATCCTTAAAGTCAAAATTATTAGTTTATGTCTCAATAAAATGGAGACATCACTATTCAACTTGACTGCCGCCCAGTTAGCTCAGTTTGATAAGCCCTGGTCTGCCAGACCAACAACAGGGTCTTTAAATAACTGGACTGAAAGTGCTGCCTTCGTAAAGACATCTGCAAATGGTTAGACTTTCTAGTCTTCTCAGAGAAGGACAATAAACAGTACGCCCCATCTCACAATCCTTGCACATATAAATTCTGTGGGACATTTAAGACCCCACACACTATTTGAAAAGAGTTAAGGACATATTCCCAGGCGGTGTGGTCTATCTCTCACAGGGGAGGGACGGATACAGATCCACAGTAATTGGTGTCCCGCGCTGTTGCTGCTATAACCCTGCCAGCATTGGCAAATTGGAGTAACTAAATACCCCAGGCAATAACATTTGACCCACTGATTTAGCTGAAGTGGCTTTGGGAGGTGTATGGAAATTGTTTATTGTTATACTTAGAGAAGAACACCCTGCAAGGTGTGTGTTGGGTAATAAATTAAATATAGTGTTTTCTTATAAATATTTACTTTTCTTACACAATTTTGGACATATCAAGGTCCAGGGACAGGGCCATTTGACTGTCCGTTATGACGATATGACCACTCCCCACCCTGCACCCCCACTACCCCCCTCCCCCTCCCCCCTACACTCAAAACTAAAAACCATATTTGAACTTAAATGAGAGAGTTTGAACAACTCAGACTTCAAAATGTCCAATGCCTGGGGTCTGCTGTGTTGGAGGCATGCTGAGGTTTCGATCTAACCCGTAACCCTTTATTAAAAAACAAATAAACAAACAATCAAGCAGTTGACAACAGCCAACAGCTGATTCCCGATGTAATGACTTGATTATGAATTAGTTGACCTCACTGTACAATTCTCACCTGTAACCGTGCAGCACTAGTATCTGCAGAAGGAAAATATAATGTTTAAGTCTGAAACGCTCAATAATAGAAAAGAATAGCCTGGAACTTCAGGATAATAGTTTCTCATAAATTCTACCTTTAAACAATCCGCCATGTTGTTTTTGTTCTGGAAAGCTGGACACTAGATTAGATTTACCGCTATACAGTAGGATGTTGGTAGCGCTGGCTCATTCGTGACAAGACAAATATGGCGGACAAGGCGAACTTAAAGTTGGTAATGTTTGATCTCGCTGGTACGACGGTAGATGACAGTATAGAAGGAGTTCCCCTTGTTACTGTTGCAATGAGAGACGCCTTTGAGAATCATGGCTTTAAAATCGATCCAGAAACCGTCAATAAATATCGTGGATTGGAGAAAAAGGACGCCATCCGCAGCATATTGAACAATGAGCTACCTCCATCTCCGGCCATCGATGTTGAAGTTGTCTTTAAAGACTTTAAAAATGTCTTGCAAAAACATCTCTCTTCGATTAAGAATGAAATTCCAGGGACAAGTGACGTTTTTGTAAAGCTAAAAACCTCGGGAGTTAAGATTGCTGTTGGCAGTGGTTTTCCACACTGTGTGGTAGAATCAATTGTATCAACATTGCAATGGGAAAATCTTGTTGATTACCTATGTAGCGCCGAAAAGGTAGGCCACGGAAGACCTCATCCCGCTATGATCCACACTGCAATGAAATTCTTCGATATAGCTGACCCTCGTACCGTTTTTAAAGTTGGAGACACAAAAGCTGACGTAGAGGAAGGAAAGAACGCGGGGTGCTGGACTGTGGCAGTTCTAACCGGTACACAAAGTTTAGAATGCATTAAGGAAAGTAACCCGGACTTCATTATTAACAGTGTTGCAGAGCTTCCTGATCTTTTATTAAACAAGAAGTTTCAGTTATGATCTTGCTTCAGGTGAAGATGAAAGGAGATCATTCTATAAAGTGAAAGATCTGTATCATGGAGGCAATGTGGCCAAGTGGTTTAGGGTCCTGGATTTTATTGTGGGTTCTAGAGGGTTCAAGGGGGCGAAATGTCATGTTAATATTTGTTTGTCTGGAGTGGCTTTGAGAGGTGTATGGAAATTCTTTAAAGTTATAGCTAGAGAAGAACACCTTGCAAGGTGTGTGTTGGGTAATAAATTAAAATAATATAGCGTTTTCTTATAAATATTTACTTTTCTTACACAATTTTGGTCATATCAAGGTCCAGGACAGGGCCATTTGACTGTCTGTTATGATGATATCACCACTCCCCACCCTGCCCCTCTCCCCCCTTGTCCCTTCAAGTCCTACCCTGATTAGGGGTGGCGAATGGTACCTCGAAAAACGTGGGTCTCGGAAAATTTTGACAGGATCTCGAAATCTCGGAAACGGTTTTGATAAGTCTCGAAGTCTCGTTTTTGCATGGTTTGTTTTTACTTTTTTTGAGTCTCGAAACTTTTTACCAAAGAGTCTCGGGCTCGAATTTCTAACTAGGATCTCGGCGTCTCGGCAAGTCTCGGATTTTACCATTCGCCACCCCTCTGATTTCTATTGAGTTCCCCTTCGAGTTTGTTGAAAGGATCATCCTTGAGTGAGACCCTCATAAGGTTGGTTTCCACTGACGCCTCTTGGCTATGCACGTCAATGCACATAAATTTTAATCACGTAAACAAAACAGAGGCAAGATATAAAGTGTTGAGATTAAACGTGAAGTTGAGCGAGGTTCTACTTTTATGCTTACGTGCACCCCTTATACATTGCCTCAATTTTATTTGCGAACATAAATTTTATGCACGTACGCATGTAAAAATTGTGCGACAGTGGAAAATTTTTAGGTAATTTAATTTCAGTAGAAGAGAAAATGAAGAGGGTTTCTTGTTTAAGATGATAAATTATGGCCAATAGGAGGAATTTTGTCTGGCATAGTAAAGAAACTCCTACAAAAATATAAAATTTTATTATTTCCAAAAATGTTCTATCACACCAACCTCATCCCTTACTTAATCAAATAAATCCAAGAGGTGTACTATTTGGTTCTAGAAGAAATACCAGTATGAAGCTTCATTCCAACTTGCAAACTGTACAGCACAAAATAATTTTATTACACTGCATGTGTCTCATGTGCATTCTTGTTTACTATGTCATTCAAAAGTAGTATTATTTAGACTATCTGTGTATGAATATTAAATTTCAAACAAACCAAAACTTGTGTCTACTAGACTATTGTTATTATTTCATTTTCATAATGCTTTCACTTTCATAATGCAATTAGCCATTCATAAATCCAGCAATTGCTGCAGCAACCTGGGCTCATCTGCAATGTACTTATTTAACAACATGCTACAATAAAATATAGATTTGTATGGGGAAAAATAGTTGTAATCATTAAAGGTACAAAAACAGAAGCAAAATATTTTTCAACTGTTGAATAACATTGATGAATTCTAATATTTGGGCTTGGGCTATCCATGTAATCAGTAATAAAACTAGACTAAGAGCTATTGGAAACTAGCACTGTTGGAATTGACCGAAAAAATAATAATATTAATGGCAAAATTATTCTATTTTACAGCAACTGCCTGCAATTCTAATCTCCAGGTTGTTATTACGCATGTGTTGCATGTATGTGGCCAGCATTCATTTGGACTTCCACAAAGAATGAATGCAATGCACACAACACAATTTGATCACGCGGGTTTGGACCTTCTGTCACTCGTCATCTGATGATGTGTGTTTTGACCATCTGTCACATGAAACTTATGCAAAGCACTGCAGCGATGGAGCAAAAGCATTTTAACCTACGATCGTTGACGCCCGAACTCCATAAACTTGGGTATGACCAGTAATATTAACTAGCCATTCTACGTTCTTATGAAATTTCAATATTCCTAATGGCAAGTATTGCAATGACATCCCAAAAAGTAATGTAGCAGTGAATAACAAGTGAAAAGTTTAGAATCTCCTACTTCATAAACATTGGCTCAGAGTGGAAAGTTGGACAAAAATGAATATGTTGCTAGAAGTCACTGGAACACAATACAATTAATGAATAGAAAATAATAGTCTGCAAGAGCTGACGCCATTTTTGCACAATGATTTAACAAAACCTCAGTATCTCAGTCTCGCTGCCAGCAGAGCTGTATGTACGTACTCTATCTAGAGAAAGACTGCATGAAGCACAACCTCATTCCCAGGGTTCTCTCCTACCCGCCCCATGGAGCGGGAGAGAACCCTGGGAATGAGGTTGTGTGAAGCATGCACTGCATGTTGCTAGGTTATAGTTTCAAACCCAGGCCTAATACAGCTGTGCACTTTCTACAGCGGGCTCGGTTATGACCAATGATTTAACAATAAACAGATCTAGATGCTTGCACTCGAAAAAACAGTTTGATGAGAGAGAACAAGATTGACTAGTCCAGAAGTTTGGGCTGCGCCGACCTCAAACGTTTGATGCAATTCAGGCAGAGCCTCCTTTTCTACTCCTTGATCTGAGAACTAGACAAAAGGATGCTCTGTACGCAGGGTATGTCTCAGTCAGCAATGGCATGAGGAAAAAGACCTCCACAAACTGCTAGAATTTAAAAAGGTTCCAGGCAAGGACAACATTGCATATTAATATAAAGCTACACAACCAATGGCCACAAAGAAGGAAAAGGGGTTTAAGATTTAAGCAGCAATTTTTCTCAATTCAGTCTCAATTTAGCCTTCCCCGTAAGCTGATAACAATGACTTAAGTGCTCAGTTGAATTTTTGAGCTTTTAATATTATTACTACTAATATCAACCAATCAAAATCTGTCACATTTTTCAGTCACTGCAAAACTGCCCAATTTTGATATATACACAAAATTTAAAACTGCTTGAATTGAGTTTTTTCTATTTTAACAAACACCAAATGCTGCTTTCTTGGCTTTAAATGCTTCTTTCCTAGCTTTAGCTTCTTCAGCTGCCTTTTTCCTCTCTTCCTGTTCCTGGCGAATTTCTGCTTCAAATTTGTTTGAAAATGCTTGCTCTTTAACTTTGGCTTCAAAGAATTTGGCAGCCACAGATACACCTACTTCATCAACATCAACCTCAGCAAGTTTAGCAAGCTGACCCAGGCCTGAATCTTCATCTAGTTCTCCAGCTGCTGCTTTACGGAAGATTAAAAGAAACTGCAACAAAATTAAATAACTACATAACTAAGTATTAATTAATTAACTATTTGTAAAATAAGCCACTTTTCAGCAATTGCACAGCTGTTTTTTGGCTGTAATGTCTTAAATTATTGTGAAATGTAGATAATAAATTGTAAGTATGTAATACTTTTCCCTTTTTCTCTCCTTCTGTTATTACAGTTGTTTGGAATTTTGTAATTAGTTTCTTTTTAATATTAGTCCTTTGTAATTAGCATAATAAATGTCTTGAATAAAAAAAATTATATTAAAAGTGCAGTGTATTAATTCAAACATGCCACCCCCCTCCCAAAGCAGTTATTATACGAAAAAAATTATGAAGTACTGGAATTATGATTACCTCTCTGAAAGAAACTTTTCCATCGTTGTCTTCATCAATCTCTGCAATCATGGCTTTGAGCCCAACATGGGTCTGAGGTGCACCTAGTTTCTCCATCATCTGCTTCATCTCCATCAGATCTAAGTAATGATCATTGTCAACATCGTACCTACAAAGAAAGAAACAAGATATCATATAAATCCTCCATTACACACCACCCCACTCTCCCCAGGGGCATATTAATATTTCAGTCAGCAGGGAAGCTTGTACATGTGATGAGATTGCATGGCAAAACTTGTGGTCTTGTCATTCAGGCTTGCAGGAGGCCACAAAATCCAACAAATTTAGTTCAAATAGCTGTTTTTTAAAAGCAGCCATGTTTCATCCAGAGAAGAACCAGCTTGGAGTATTGATATTATTCTGTTTGAGTGTCTCACATACATGAATGGGTTTCCTTCAAAACAAACTGTGGCTGTGTGGGTTGGGAAGTAACTGGCTTTTATCAACTGAGTATTTTAAAACAATAATAATATTATTGAATGAGGTTGAGTAGGATGTGAAGAATTATGCATATCCAGGAAGCTAATATCCACCAATTGATCTGCATAATGTTATTCTCTAATCATGCAAAAGCCAAATTTAATAATATTGTTTTCTTATTAATTCGTGGCCTGTGATCAAGTTCTCTGGGGCACTCTGGCAGTTGGGTGGGAAAAGGAAAGAGAGCTTGCAACTACGTCTCTGGAATTTGAATATCTGCATTGAAAAAGTCAATCCAAAATGCTGATTTTGACATTAGTAATGATGTCATTACCTTTGTCATGTGTTTTTCAATGTTTGTTTACATTCGCACTCGTTTGCGCTTTTTGCTGATTAGTGGAAATCTGACAGCTCAGTTGACAGGGAAGCACAGAGTAATGAGAGGTGGAATTCAAATTCCAGCGACGTAGTTGCAAGCTCTCCTTCCTTTTCTTGCCCCACTACCTGAGTGCCCGGGAGAGCTTGCTTACAGGCTAATTAATTCAAAATATTTCTATTAAGTTCTTAAAATTCCCTTCATATGTCCTTGCAAACTTTCTTTAAAACATCCACCTGTTTTTCAGCACAGTTTCAGAATATGAACAGATGTTTTTCCATTCAAATTCTCCTCAAAATGTAGGAGACATTCACCAAGCAATATTGTTTGCATATTCTAATATTTGTTCCATTCAGGTTTAGAAAGTAATTAGCCTATTTCTTATTCTGATCATTTTCGTGGGTTCTGCGTTCATGCCTGGAAATGGTGACTAGATGTTGGATAGCCTGTGTTGCAGATGTAATGAAACCCCAGTTAGTAACATCTGTGAAGCACCACCAATATCCTTGTTCTGGGTTCCCTACAGACTCAACAAGTTACTGGCAATGAATTTCAAATTTCCTTACAACCTGGTTGGCAAATCGACAATAGCTTTCTTAACCCTTTAAGCCCCAATAGTGACCAAGATCAACTTTCTCCTTACAATATTATTATCCATACACTGCAAAGAGATAAGTTATGAGAATCAATAAAATGATCACCCAAGAGAAAATACTTTGATCTTTGAACAAATTCTCTCAACTAATTCTTTAAGGAAATGTATGGAGATTAGTTTGTGGATACTGGGGCTTAAAGGTTAACAGGCCAATCATGGTACGTACTCAAATCTTGGTACAGAGGTGGGAGCTCAGTAGAACAAGGAGTTTGGTGTTGTTTTGCAGATGGACTTAAGTTTAGTTTTGTCTGTGGCACAGGCTAGATATTGGATCTTACGATAGAATATTGCCGTATTGGAACTAGTCAGAAACGGCGAAATATTTTGAGAGAATAATAATTAGCCCTTGTAATAAATTATTACAGTGTCATTGGTCCGTATACATTAACCGTTCCACTGTAATAAAAAACCTAAATTTGTGCTGTTCTTTTAGCATTTTCAAATCACTAAAAGATAAACTGTTGAGTCTAGAGGAGAATGTCACGATCTTCCAAATGAAGTTACACAAATGAACAGCTATCGATTTCAGAATGCGGTTAGCTCGTAGGAATTCCGAAAGCGAAAATTCTGAATTCCCTCTGGACCTCGTGAAGGCCAATCCTCTTCTATTAGTCTAAATACCTTTTTGAGTATAAGGTAACAGATATCAAAGTTATCTGACACTCACGTCTTAAACATTTTCTCAAAATCCTTGATCTGTTTTCTTGTAAACTCTTTGAACTCCGTGTACGGGTTGAAGACTTTCAGCTGACGTCTAGGCATTTCTTCATTCTCATTCAGCGCTTGGCGATGAGCTAGTTTGCGAGCCAGTTCATCTGTTTCTGACATAGTGGCTGAATATCTTTTACAGGATGTTAAGAAAATCACAAGTTTATAGTTCCACAATAAAACTACACACCCCCAGAAAAGTGTCTCTGTCGAACGTGGTGCGAAAGTAACTGGATATGAACATTCCACTGCAGGGTTAATCTGGCTGAATGGTAATTTTAAGTTGCATCCTGATTGGACAAGATTCACTAATCAGATAAAACACGTCTTTTCATTGGCTTGCTAAACTTTGAAGGATTACAGCTCGCAGTATATATTTTGTTGAAACATAAATTTAGCATGCATTTGCCTTTTATGGCAATTTTTTAAAAAGTGAAGCACAAATACGACAGTGAGTTTATGTGTTGCGATAAATTATCGAAAATATTGAAGAGAAACACTGAACAAATTAAACTAACTTACAAAAGAAAAATAAAATGAAAGCACTTTGGTATAAAATAGTGTCAAGGGTCAAGCTTTTTCAAAAACCTTGATCCTTCCTGGCGGTTGTTTTGTTTGTTATAAAAACTATGAAAATAAATAAAAAACGGTAGGATCTTTTTTATTACCATCCTTTAAAGGTTCCTGAAAGGACTTAATTTTTATGTTGAAGAAGCACGGCTTGCTTTGGGTATTTTTTTCCATCATTTTTTTTTCTGAGGAGGTGCAGCCTGCGTAGCAAGCGTTTCCCGGCCGCCGAACGAGAGTCAAAGTCGACCGCGCGAATAATGGCGCGTGTAAAAGAGCGGGGAGGAAATCCCGTTTCTCGGTCTTTCTTTGCTCCGAAACCAAACGGAAACGCTTGCTATGCGTATACGCAAGCTAAGGGCCCGGGGTGTTGTATTATCTCCTCTGACAAAGTTTAATGAAGTTTCGTTTCTACGGAATGGGAAAAAGGGCACCAATAATGAAAACAACAATAACCGGTACGTTTGATTATATATTTAATTCTTTTTCTTCTTAAATATCCTCCTTCTCTATTATATTCAACACAGTTCATTACAAAATTACAGAAAGCGTTCTCGTAAGAAAATATGTCACTTAATTAGAATCCCTGAGGACAAAATAATAGCTTAGATGTGCCATGTAAAGCATATATGTTTCAATTAAGGTACATAATTCAAATAGACAGAAGGATTTAGAAGTCCAACAATGTGGCCAGTGTTATTAGACTCATCCACCATTTATGCTGCTCCAAGAGAGTTTAACATAATGGTTTCATAAAACCACCCAACACAAAGTGAACTCTAAAAAAAATCAGAAAAAGTCAGGCACATATTCTAACACAATTGATGATGGTTCATTTTTTTTTTTTTTGGAGAGGAATTTGTTTTTAAAGAATTAATAACTTCTAATCATTTTTTAGATTTTTGTTTTGTTTTTTTTTCCCTCCTACATTTGTTATTAAAATATGAGTATTGCCATTAAAAGCCAGATTCAAAGGTGCATGTGCAGATTTTGGCACCTAAAATTACTTAAAACGTGTATGAGCTGTAGGCAACAAAATTTACTTATCTGACTTTCTGAGTTTATTTATATGCTTTACACTTTCTACTAAAATTATTACACAATTATGTAGCCATCTTCTTTAACCTCCTAGCAGAGCAAGAATATAGAGTGATTTTACTTAACATGTAAAACCACCATTAATGCTAAATATACAAGTAAACAAAAGAAAACAATGAAATTAGACTGTAGTACTGGGTTAGTAGTCTACTATATCTATTTCATGGGTTAAGTAAAATCACTCACTAATAACTAATAGTAGAGAGAGTTCGAATCATGTTTCAAAAAATGGCAAACTCCAGATTCCAGCTCCAAATTATTTAAATTAGGAAGTGAGTAGACAAAATTGTTCTCATGGATGAAACAGACATGGTTTTTTGTGTACTTAAGTAGAAGTAATGAAAAGTAAAAGAGAAGTGAAGGGAAAACTTGGTGAAGTGGTGCAAATAAGAAGTTTGCCATATGCCTTTAAATCTCTCTAAGTGTTTGCTTGACAATGATCATAACAATAAAGGCAACTTGAATAACACCATAAGTGAGTTAATAGCTACAACATAATGTCAAATCTTGCCCTTGTTCCCCAAGCAATCACAAGGCAACTTGGTGCATGCATCTGGCAATAAATTTCTCAAACTTTAGTCACTCTAGGTTTTATCCACATTGTCCCCCAATCAATTAAAGGGTTTAGGGAGCATAACTGTCATGAAAGTGGTTCACCCGAACTTACCAACAATAAGTCATTGGACATGCACATCCAGTAAATCATATGGAAATAGACTACTGTGCAGGGTATAGTTCTAAAGTATATTAGCTTGGGATACAGAATAGAAGTGATAAAGTACATTTTGATTAGTGGGGTAATAAATTATTTATTATGAACGGAAGTAAAATTATATTGTAATGTATGTTTGAAACAAAAGAAAAGAAAATTTAAACCAAAGAGAAAATTGAACCACAACATATACATCTGGCCCCGGTTCCTCGAAAGCCGCAGGTTCAGTTTAACCCAGGATTAAGCCAAATTTTTAGCACGGTCTTCTTGTCTATAATAACATGCCCCCATCCTCGGAGACCCAGGGGCAGATAGTGGGGACGAGGAAAGTCTAAACGGGCGGAAAAATATATGGAACGAAGAAAAGTAAAGAACGGCGAGAAGAGCCCCTGGGGACAATGTCTTACCAGACCAGTTCCAAACGGTTACCGCCGTTCTGGCTTCTGATTGGTGCCAGAAAAACACAAGTTTTCTGGCACCAATCAGAAGCCAGAACGGCGGCGACCGTTTGGAACTGGTCTGGTAAGACATTGTCCCCAGGGGCTCTTCTCGCCGTTCCTTACTTTTCTTCGTTCCATATATATTTTTCCGCCCGTTTAGACTTTCCCTCGCCCCCTTTATCTGCCCCTGGGTCTCCGAGGATGACATGCCCCTTGAGCTTTCAAAATACTGGTCATGTTTTTACAGCGGTACTCCAAGATTTAGTGATGATAACAGAGAGTGTTACTCTAAGCAAATGCATATAAAGGTAAGATACAAAAACGGAACAAAATTTTTAGTCCTGGATTAGCGCTAATCTGGCTTTCGGGAACACCGGGGTCTGGGATATAGCTCGGTAGTAGTAGCAGCTGTGAAACAATTTGAGTCCAATGCATAAAAATTTACGTACAGTGACAGTTATACTCCCAACCCTTCAGCAAATCTTTTAGCAAGTTATTTCTCTGTGCCCCCCTCTGCTGCCCTGCCCCCTAGTGCTGATCCACTTTCTTCTTTCATTTCCTCTTCACCTTTTATACCAAGAACCTCAAGAATTTTCTCATTAGAGACATGATCTCCAGGTGAAGACTGTTTGAAGCTGAGCAACACTTTCTCTCCCCCTGCTGTCACGATCAGCATGCCACCATTTAGCAATCCATCACCCTTTAAGTTTCCTTTTATGTTTTTGGAGTTTGCCTGCAGATAGCAACACAAGATGAAAATTTGAAACACACATACAAGAGGCAACAAGGAATCCACAAGAGAATAACACACTTGAATCAAAATAAACAACTTCAAATAAAAAATAAGGAACAGTTTCTGTACACTGCAAGATTCACATAAAAAGGCCATCTACTTTTATTACTTTTATGATCGTAGAGAATCAACTTGTTTGCACCATAAATGCATGATTAAAAAATTATCACCATCTATTTCACAAATTTGAAACTTAACAGAAAAAAAGGACCTTCTGCAGTCGATCAACTTTACAAGAAATCACATTCATCCATCATTTTCCATACTTGTTAAACTTCAAACAAACTGTGACTTCAGTAGTTTAAAGGTAAACTAGGTAATCACCTTAGATATAGATAGCCTTGTTTCTTTAGCTGCCAAGCCACCAATGACAGTTAATACATTGTACCTAAACAAAGCAAATAAACAAGCTTACTGTAAGGACCAAAGTTTGAGCACAAGAAGATCTTTCCTTTTTTCTAAGTTCTGCAGCTCAATTAATGCATTCTTTGCCAAAAAAAGCCATTGAAGTTTAGGTGAAGCTTTTCAACCAGTAACCCATTTAACACACTCTTGGCTTTTTCAATAAAAAAATAATACTATAAGGTTTTTAAGGCCAGAATGCCCTTTCCTCAGGCACCTACCGGTAGTTCTTGTTCCACAAAAAGGTCATACAATAAACTGCATCTTATTAGCTCTGCATTAGCAGCACCTTGTGATCCTTAGTTACTTACATTATGCAGCCAGGTGCAACGTCACAGTTCTACAAAACTTCCCGTTGGGCAAGCTGCAGCTACCGTAGCAAGAGTCATTTTAACTAGCCCCCCAAACAAATTTTGATGAGCAGGATTAATAAATTACAGTTCTTTTCTATGGGAGTTTTGAGTTCCCCAAAAACTTCACTTGCCCTTTGGGCAAGGGTAACAGAACTCACTAACCTGATAGCAAACTTCACTAGCCCTGGACTATTGGATGCAACTTTCTTTGCCATTCTGATATGCCCTAGGGTTACTACTAAATTTGGGTCTTACTGCATGAAACTCACATGTTCTCTCTGCATTTCATAGTTTCATTGCTTTAGTGTCCAAACAATATTTTAGAAGACAGTCTTGCTGATCCTTACCTTTTGAATCCCAAGTCATTGTAAATCTGCTGCTTGGTATCCAAAAACAACTCTGTGGAACAAAGCAATAATTTTTATAACATGAGAGAGTATGGTGTTTATCACCAGTCAAACAAACATCTGTGACTGGTACATTTTCCCCCACTAGATTAGCCCTGCTATTTGCCTGAAGAGCAGTTTTTTTTTCATTTCCTTTAAAATACTGAAATAAACCTGAAAGTTGAGTTTTGAAACCTCCACCTTTCCCCTCAGGTACCAAAACTTGACAAAACTTTGAAAGTTTACCCAGCAAGAGGTGGTGATCTTTCAGAAGATGGCTTCCATTTCCTGCCAAATTACATTTAAATAACTTTGTCAAAGATACAAGCTCCTGCTAAATGAGATCCACCTTCTAATAACACAAGCATAAGCAACTTCTTTTGTCTAGAATGATTTTTTTCTGCATTTGAACTTGCTCAAAAGGATGCTTTAACACACTGGGACCAAACTAACCTCCAGTGAAGAACTTTCCTTCTTGGAACTCTTCAAGGCCAAGTTCCTCCAATCCAACACCACACAGCCGCACGTTATGTGCATCAAGCTGTGGTTTGACTGAACTAAGTTCAGTCGACCACAGCCGGCACAGCTGTCATCCAAACCGACGTAGAAAGACAACCACTGCAGTTTGCTTGGCCCATAAGCTCTGAAGCTCAACCATCTGTTTCAAACAACACATATGAAATGTTAGACTTAACCACAATTTGAGCACAAACGATATTTTAGTGTGATGTTCAAAGCACGAGTGACTACTACTAATGGAATGAGAAATGAGAAGCAAGGGACTTTTGAGAATGACTATAGTAATCAAATGTTTGAATTTAAGGCTTCAGACATTTCCAGATGTGTAGGAGCTGCTCATAAGGTATCTCCTAATTGGTCACTAGAAACAATGACATGTCATTCTTCCCATTGTTTTAGTATTGTTTGGGGTTAGGGAAATGCACCATTGGTGACTTCTCTTACGAGCAGCTGCTACATGACCCGACATTTCATACAGGGTCTGGAAGGAAGTTCCTGATCCCACATTCCTCCTCTGTTTTCACCACAATCCTACAACCTGAACTTCTGTCATCTCTATCCTGAATACCGTTTTCTTTCCTAATACTGCATCCCATGCCAAGATTTTGGTGAATCCTACTTCCCGAGTAGAGATCAAATCCCATATCCTATCATGAAAGAATTTTGTGTTTTCTCGAACCCTGCACTGTATTTTGGTCAAATCCCAGATCCCTTGAATATCCTTCCAGATCCTGTTTGTAGAGACAATACTTAACATGGAAGCTTTGTTTCTCATTCAGCAACAAGGGAAGTATTTCCAGAGGAACCTAACTAAATACCATAACTCTTATTCAAGTCCTATTAGGGACAGTTAATTTTTTTTCACTTTCATAAATTAATACAGCAAGCTGTGAACTTTGAATTGGCAAAGCAAAAGTTATCTTCTGACAAAATTCACAGCAATATGACATGGGCTTTATTTTTTACACTATCAAAAAACCTGGGCCATAATAGAGCGATTTTCGTATGACCTTGAAAAAAGGTTTCGGTAAGTGTTCGTTCTTTGTTTCATCAGCCAATGGATGAAAAGATCAAAACATGGCCTCTTCGTTTTCCCGCCAAAGAAACCCTAATATGGAGAAGGCATTGTTCGATTGGCCAATCGTGTTGCAGTATGACGTCAAAGAAATTTCTAGAAAGTTCTTCGGGCATGAAGTTTGTTTACCCGCGCGTTCGCTTAGCCAACCAAACCCCAGGTGCGTTTGTATCCGTTTCATACACCAATCAAATCGCTCTATTTCCGTTCGTTTGTTGTTCCTGTTTTGTTCGCGCGTTTTCATTTCAAGGTCATACGAAAATCGCTCTATTATCAAGGCCCCATACATTTGTTTAAAAGCTGGAGAGAGCTTTTCACTGGATAAATCAATAACAAGTGGATAAGTATGGCACTATCTAGTGGATAGCGATTTAGAAATTTATCCAGTGGATAGCTATGCACGTTTGAACAACTGCGAGTCGTGAATGATACCTACACAAGTTGGCTGAATGGAATATTTTCCTTCTTTAAATTGTAGGCTAGTGAATGGCCCGGGTGAATGGGGTGTTGCAGCTAATAAAATTTGGTCAGAAAGTTTAAGCTTATGTTTGCCCAGTGCAGCATCTCAACTACCACAACACTTTAACAGCAGTTACAAACCAAACACGAGAATTAAAAGCCTCAAGTCTTCAATCGATTCTTATTTAAACAGATTCGTTGGAGATCAAGGATACATGCATATTCACATGTAAAGCGTGAAGAAACACATTTCGAAGTCACGCGTTACGTAATCAGTAACAGAAAAAAAACGGTTGGAGGACAACAATAAAATACGAACAAAAAAGTCAATTCGAGCCGACGAAATACCAAAAATAAAGGCTCTCCTTTCAAAGAAAGAAGTAAAAGCTAGGCGGGTCTTGCAAGGTACATGTCAATGAGCATGCAACATAAAAACTCGAGATGTATCCAACAAACAAGTGACTGCACAACTTTTCTACGAAAACAAGCAAGCGACTGCGTTTCCTACCTCTCCAGAAGTAACAGATTTTATAAGATTTTGAGCAACTTTGCTCAATTCCATGATGGTGTGCAAGCTCGTACGTGCACTTTTCAACAGTTCACGAAGTAGTGGGGAAAATCCGTAACTCACGTGACTTTTCTCAGGATTTATTGTAACCCTTCCCAGGTCTCCACCGGCCCCATCGAGCCGGAAGAGCTTGGGAATTTTTTTTTTTTCAGCTCTCCCATTCCCGTTGAAAATGTGTGTCGCAAATCAAAATATCGGTCAAATTCATTCTCTCTTGACCTTACAAGGACCTTGCCATTTGATTTCTCTTTTCATTACATGGCTGAATCCCCCGAGTGAGCGAGATAAAACGAATTCCGGCTACCCCAGCGGATAAATTGGGCTCATCTTTTCGTTGGAGGGATTGGGAGGGTGGGTAGGGGTAGGGGGAGGGGGGGGAGGGGGCGTTTGACGCCCGACTTGCTGACGGCAAATCTTGACTTGCAGTTGATGTGGTGCATTATCGGGTGTGAAGAAGAATTAAATTTATGGAGTGTAGCTAATTCCACCTCATCCTCTCTCTCTCTCTCTCTGCGGTTTTTCGCACTTTGTCAGTCCGATCCGTTTCCCCATTATCCTGGATCCTGGAACAGGCTGTTCCCGATCGATCGAAAATTTCGTTATTCTTTTATTCCAGTACAAAAAGCAAATGTTCTGCAATTGGTATAGGCCCTTGAGTTTGATGGAGCCGAAACCAGTTGTGGAATTGCACGCATTTTAGGCACACGTAGATATATATTTATATATATTTTTTAGCAACTAGGAAAATTTGCAGTCTGTCTACTTTGAATTATTTAATAGGTCCAAAAAAATCCAAAAATCTGCGGTATCGATAAAACATCACAATGATGACGGCAAAAAAAGGGACACATGTACCCGTCCCCAAAGGTCACTCGCCAGTTTATTGACATCAGAGATTCAATCTATTCATTTGCATTTTTTTTATGTCTAACAATACCCAGTATGAAGTGAAGGTTCCGGCTAAGGATTTACATAAGTGAACAACTTCGCGTGGTAACAATTACATTAATGTATATTTTCATCTGTTTTTCCTCCCAAATCGCCGACAGTTGCTGATTTTTCATCAGCGATCCACGGAAGTGAAATACAAGAGCTAAAGATTACGTCTTGTGTGACTTGCCACATAGAATCATCTTCCGTTAAAAAGTAGGCGGCCATCTTAAATTACAAAATCGCCTTATTTCGCAAAGCAAGGGTGTCATTTTTGCGAGTAATCAAGTTGAATGGCGAACCACTGCCGAGCTGACTACACTCGCGCTGAAACAAGTGATGGAACGACGAATGTTCCTCTCCTCAGCGAAGATTCGATGGACGACGACCGGCACCTCATAGGAAACAGAGACACTACTCTCGTTTTTACGGATGGTCGAGAAGACGAAAACAAAGTGCGATTTTCTGCAACATCCTCCTCATCATCGGCAGTTGGCTCAAACATTCTTTGGAAGAAAAAGACCACTGTTCTGGTGGCCATTATCGTAGTACTTACAATTATTTGTATCATCCTTCTTGCCTTGCTGACGCGAAGTGGAAAGTGTGTGTCTAAACCTTGCTCAAAACAAACTACATGCGTAAATGAAGGCTGTATAAACGCCGCCTATCATATTTTTCACTCTATGAACCGATCGGTTCGTCCTTGTGAAAATTTTTACGAATATGCTTGTGGGGGTTGGGTTGAAAACAACCCCATTCCTGAAAGCAAGTCTTTCTGGGGTGTTTATTCTGTCCTAGAGGAAGAAAACGAAAGGATTGTAAAGCAACTCTTGACAGGGTCGTCTTTGACTTCTGAAGCCACACAGAAAGCGAAGACGTTCTATGACGCCTGTATGGATGAGTCAACTATCAACAAAGTCGGCTCGCAACCGCTGCTCGACATCATTACTCGCCTCGGTGGATGGAATGTAACCCAGGATTGGAATAAAGCCCAGTTTGACTTCGCCAAATTGCTTCAGAAAGTTCACAGTATATATTCAGTGTCTGCTTTCTTTAATACGGACGTGGAAGCCGATGATAAGAATTCCTCAAAAAATGCAATAAAGGTAGGTTTAAAAATGTAATTTTGATTATTCCGCCTTACAAAAGAAGCGTCCAGGCCGCGTTTGAGAGTGGCTAACTTCACATTTCTATTTATAGGTCGATCAAGGTGGACTTACGCTGTCGAGAATTTACTATCTGAAGAACATGTCTGATCCAGTAAGTTTCGCTTGCTATGACCATTTAAAAAAGTCATAGCAATAATTTATCAGCTTTGCTCTTATTCTTGCTGTGTGTTATGACTTGTCTTGATGCCCTCACTTTTTATGCTTTTCACAGAAACTTGTGGCATACTTGAAGTATATGACTACTGTTGGCCTTTTGCTGGGAGGAAAGGACAGGAATGAAACGGAAAGACAGATGAGAGATGTACTGGAGTTCGAAATGAAGCTGGCAAAGGTTTGCATCTAAAACGCACTGAGCTTCTCAACTAAAATCCAACTGATCGCCCCATGTAAGAGAATCGTTGCATTCCACGCCATGGATTCCGGATTCTAGATACTGGATTCCGGATCCTTTGTCATAGGAACTTGGATCGTTATTAGGGTTCCGCATTCCTTGGGCTGAAATCCGGATTTCAAAGCCCAGGATTCCAGATTCCACAAGCAAAAATTTCCCGGATAATTTCCGTATTCCGCAAGCAAACTGATCACTCGGATTCCGGAATCCGGGGTCAGTTACATCGGACGAAACTGAAGTTTTCTCAAGCTAACACTCGTGCGATTGCTCAAGACATAAAGGGGAGACATGCGAAACCTTTCTCTTCTGCCCAGTTGCACTTTGTAAGGTGGCTGGTTGTAAAACAACCTTTCAGACGGGATCCTTCACCAATCTTTGCGTGAGAGCAAAATTCTGGTTGCGAAGACTTAGCGCTTTACAAATTTCACGCCTCTGCTTACCACTGATCGTTTCGGCTTATTCTGGCGGCCAAAACTCCGCCATCTCGAGGAGAACACATACCGCTAGCAAGTCAGGCTATGAAACGCGAGACAAAAGCAGGGGGGTGGGGCAGGGAGGCGGAGTGAGGAGAAAAACTCACTGTGCACGGTGTCGTTAGTCACGCCTGGCGCTCGAGCGTGTTCCCCGCCTCGCTTTCTTTACTACAGTTAAACAACACAAACGAACGTCTTACAACTGAAAAAAAACAACACGTTTCGGCAGATAACTCAGAAACTGCTGGCCAGAAAGACCTGAGATTTGGACAAATTGTTTATATATTAGTCTTTTATAACATTTCATTTTCTTGGCTTCTTCCACTGGGCAGTTTCCAATATTTTTTCTGGTGCAGTGTTAATTGCGTGACAGTGAAAGCGATCTATAGTTTTAATATGATATCTATTTGTTTTCAGATATTTGTGCCTAACGTGAACAGAAGTCAAATTGACGAGATGTACAACAAAATGAACATCGCAAAGCTTGAAAAGCTTTGTTCAAAAGTAAGAATGTTAATGAGCTCGTTTATATCAATTTCACATGCTGCCACCCAGCCGGGCACTGAGGGCGCTTTACTTTTTTTCCGTGTGGTGTTTTCCTCGAGGCAATTTCAGATACAAATAAACTTATTGAATGATATGACTAGAAACTTGTCAAACTTGTCACTGGGCTTGTCTTAAGTCAGGCTACAAAACAGTCCTTTATTTTTGCGTATTCAAATCAAGCAAAAGGTCCGGAGCGAGGCTGAAAACGGACAACCTCGTCCTCAGGGGCTAAAAACGGAAAGCAAGCACGGTACGGGCGAGTAATGCTCGCGCGGTTAGCGCTTGTGAGACTCTTAAGCTACGCTAAACCGATTTTGAGAAAAAAAACTGACTGTTTTACAGTCTAGTAGTAAATATACAAGATCATGGCTATATTTAGGTTGATAGGACAAGCAGGTTTCCTTGTCAGGAACCAACAAAGATGATGTGACGAGAGGGCTTCAGCCTAAGTTATTTCGAAACTGAGTCCAGTGCGATAAAGACTGATTTACTTAAATAAACCACAACCCCTGTGATCAGTTTAGTGCAGGTTTGCTAGGAAAACAAATTTGGAATTCGCTTACAGCAACAAAACGGTAATGAGGCTACAGCAAAGTCTGCGAAAACATTCGTCTCTCTTTGCTCCTCGCCGCTAGGGACGTTTCGCCAGGTCCTTCCTGGTGAAACGTCCCTAGCGGCGAGAAGGAAGAAAGACGGCTCAACGCTAGCGATAGCGAGAGAAGACACCTTTGCTCCGTCCCTCTCTTTGTCGATGCCTTTGAACCTGAGACTATACTATCTAAGGTCCTAAGGCTACTTGCTTTGCTTTTCTGGCAGCATAATCAAACCAGTGGTTCATTTGTTCCTCTTTTCAGATCCCCTGGCTTGCGTTTTTCCAAAATCGCTTTAAGGATATAACTGAAATAAAGGAAACTGAGGAGGTTGTGGTGTATGCCACGCGTTATCTTGAAGTCCTGTCACCAGTCATAGAAAATGCATCGGAAGTGTGAGTAATGCTTGTTTGTTCTTGTGGAGGAAGCGGGGTGCAAACGTCGCATTTTGTAACCAGGGGCTAATCCCGGGGCTAATCCCGGGGCGGGGGTTACTCAAGAATAGTCGGGCACAATAGATGGTACAGTGAGATCTCAACCTCTCGTCCGACCTGGAAAAAAAGCATCAGCTGGAAACATTGCTTCAAATCTCAAAATTGCAACCAGAAGAGGAGGAGGCGGGCCTCTTGGTCCGTTGTTTTAACAACGGGAGTCATCAAAATCAAATCATTTCTTTCTGGCTGAGAACAATGCCGGTGATACAAACATTATAGAGATTAAAAGTGACGCCTACGCAAAGGGCAAACGTCAGACGCAAGTTTACAATTTCTTTAAAAAGAAAACGTCTAGCTAAAAACAAACCAAAACGTGAAGCTACTAATTTTGGGGCAGAGGTAACGATCACTAGAGTAAACTTGGCCAAGTGGGTACAATTTCGCGTTTGCCGTTTGCCGTTACCGTGACTTTCAATATATTTATTGTCTACTTGGAAAATCGCCCAACTAAAATGTTCCGCCAGCGAGCCTTGTAGTCGAATTAGGGTGCGTCCTGGCTTAAGTTACCATGGCTTACAACCAATCTCTCACCCTGTCTTTTAACCAGACTGCTAAACAACTACATGGTGTGGCGTGTAGTATCCAATATGGCGCCTTTGTTATCCAAAGAATTCCGTGACGCCCACCAGGAGATGGTCGAGGTGTTAACAGGCTCCAAGAAATCAGAGGACTTATGGAAGCGGTGTATGGGAGAGACTGACAGCGCTATAGGAATGGCTCTGGGATCTCTCTTTATTGAAAAATCATTTGAAGGAACCAGCAAACAACAGGTAAACTTCTAACAGGGGTTAACTCAACCTTGTTCCCAGGGTCCTCTCCTGCCTGTTCCCCGAGGACGAGTACTGAGGAGAGGACCCTGGGAATGACTTACAGGTTGCCTCACGGGTAACCTCACGGGTCTCCTCGATTACTCTTTAAGGAAGTGGAAAGCAAGCGCGCTATCGACGGGAGAGCTCCTCCATGTATGGCGCTTTGCGTTTTTCTGGTTGCTCACTGCTTGTTGCGTTAAGCGCGTGATTGATACAGCACTATCCAAGTTTGAAAATAACATCAAACAACAAGAGAATCGCAGTCCAAACCATGAAAGCTTGTTAACTGAGGACAGTAGTACTGCCTTTCCTATGCAATTGTTGCCCTGCAAACCGCAGACGTATTTCCGGTCGTCGCTTTTCTCCCTCCGAAAAATAACCGAGCCGAAAAAAGTGTCTGCTCCCCGCAGGCTACTCTGCAATCGGCTTGACCTGTACGTGACTCGAAGAAATGTTGGCCCCATCCCCAACCAGGAATAAATACTGAACACAACAGTTTCTCAATTGTTTCTTTGGTGAGAAAAAGCTTTGACAAGAAAATAAAGAAGACGTAACCAGCTTTGTTGCTTTGCTGCGTGAGCGGTCATGAAGGAAACATAAATCGTCCCAGTGTTCTTTTTTTTTTTTTTCGTTTCTACTACCGTAAGCTGTTCTTGACCCCAATTTTTACGTGTGGTTTTCACGAACGATAATCGAGTTGAAATTGTCCACTGGCAATCTGTAATTTTCCAGTTTTCGCTCAAGTTTTTGAGAAATCAAGAAATCGGCGAGGGAATCATGGTGAGGCTTCACTCCCAGAGCAATTATGGACGCACAGAATGAGAGCCTTTCTTCAAATTTTATGATTGCAGGCCACCGAGATGATTGACGCCATTCGTGCATCTTTCAAGAAAGGCTTGCCAAATCTTGACTGGATGGATGACAAAACACGTCGAGCTGCAGAAGATAAGGTAATGTTGATTTACCTTAATTTAGCCAACGTCACTCTGGGAATGTCAATATCCCTCTTAATTCATGTTACGCCAATGTCAGTAGGGAGCTTAAGCAACTACGACGACGACCACAACGACAACTTAAAAAAAAAAAAGGTTTAATGTTCAAAACAACAGCTCTGCACGTGCATCACGCTTTTAGTACATTTCTTTGACGTCCACTGCACGACTACGACGTGAAACCTCCTAATTTGATGTTTTATGGAGGACGTCGACATGCGGCGACGAATTTTCCTTCCTCTTTTTGAACCTGAATAAAGTCCTTAGGGATTCAACTCCAGGAAAGTTGCCTGCATTTGACATATTGAGCGGGTCCAAAAAGACACGATTAAGTTTGAAAGAACGCAAATTCATTTTTTTAACAACGCTTTCACTGCCGTCGTTGTCGTCCTTGCTCGTCCTTGCTTAAGGTTCCTAGTATAGATAGGCCAACATCACTCTTTGTATGCCAGTATCACTCTGGACAGACCAATATCACTCCCCGTTGGCCACTATTACCCTGGTTACACCCCTTGGGTTGAAGATATTCCTCATCAATTTTTGTGCCCCACCAACGTTAACTCCCTTCTCTTTTGATCAGTGAGAGAAAACATTGCCACTTTCCTTCCAAAATGATGTTTTAAAAGTTGGTCAAAGAGGTACGCGTTTGGGCAAAACGTTTAAAAGAGCGTTCGTCAATACGCTAAACCATAAGCCGATTGAATGGCATTGATTGGCTGATCAAATGATTGATTGATTGATTTATTGATTGTAGGCGGATGCTGTTGTGGACATGATTGGTTTTCCAGACTACATCAAAGACCCACAAAAACTGAAAGAAAAATATGACGGGGTAAGTGTTTCTACAATTTGATAATTTAAAACCACGAATTCATCTATAGACGACACTTGCATTCATTAAAATGATGTTCTCTCCTTCTTCGCAGCTTAAATTTGACAAAAAGAAGTATTTTCAGAATAAAAGGAATGCTGACGACTTTTATCTTCTGAAAAACCTTAAAACTCTACGAAAACCAGTGGACAAACACAAGTATGTTTTCAGCGTTCTTTTAACACCTACTGTGCACGTTCCAGAGGTAGCTAGACGATTATTAAAAATATTCTTGATTTCATCCCACTGGAGCTTTAATTTTCTTCCTCTTTTCAGGTGGTACATGACACCGTCAACAGTCAATGCATATTATAGTCCGTCACGAAATCAGATCGGTGAGTCTTCTTTTTATTTAGAGTCAAAGTTAGTTTGAAAAACAAAAAAAGACTACTTAAGTCCATTACTTGTATCGTCTCAAAGAGTCAATTGTAGTTTGTGAAATCGATTTTGAAAGCAGTGGTACTTAGTACTCTATGTACCAAACCCTATAGTGTGCCCATTCATATAAGTGATGCGACCTAATTAGTGGTTTTAAGTATTCTGCAAAACGATCGCGAAATTTGGATTTTCCACTGATTGCCGGATAGTAATGATGATGATGATGATGCTGATACATTAGTGGTGCAACTTTTTGAGAAGTTGCCAATTAAGTTATATTGTACTTTTTTTTCCCAGTATTTCCAGCAGGCATTTTACAAGCTCCTTATTACGACAAGAAATTTCCAAAGTAAGTTCACAACTGTCATAGAAGGGTTATTGGACGTTAATTTTTTTTGCTTAGAGTCTTGCTTCAGAAAAAGGCTTAGTTTCTCGATTCCTACCTCAACTAGAATTGTGTCGGATATCGAGAGAGCCATGCAAAGCATTTTACAGTTTTCATGGATTCAACAGCTAGGCAATGGCACCTTCTGAACACGTGCACGTTTCATATATTAGTTGTGTCTTTTCAGCTTCGCCAATATAATAGACCTTGCTCACAAATCGACCAAAAAGAGCTGATCAAACCGTTGGGATTGGATTTAAAGCCGGATGTTCCACATGAGTGAAAAAACTTCACTTCTCTTATTATTCCTTCTCTTTTTCTACTTTTTCCATTTTATCGCCTTCAGGGTTGTTAACTTTGGTGGAATTGGAACAGTTGTTGGTCATGAGCTGTCTCACGGCTTTGACAATTCAGGTAAACGTTTGTCGCAATTTCGTTTCAATTTTCTCCAAATTCCATTTGATAACTGCTCCTCGATGACGTGCTGCTGGATTGACTGACCAGTTTTTCAGATTAGAGTAGCTAGATAACCGGCACTCTGAAAACTAGCTTTCAAACAAAGTAAAACAAACGAAAATATCTAAATTGAACCAACTAGGCGGTTTGCAACATTTATATTTGATATTTTGCGTTTTCTAAGGCTAATGGGTAATTTCCCTCTGTTACGGTTAACAGACATCTGAAGAAGAATCACTTTTTTTATAAAAGTTCAAAATTTCCCACCGGTATCAGGCCTCTAAGGATCTTCCGGTTATATGGAAAGTACTGCTGGAATGGGGTCCATTGGCCACAAAAAATAGTAACAAGAAATACTGGCTAGAAAAGTATTTTCACGGTGTATTTTTTACCACTGAGGGCTACAAAGTTCCAATTTCGTTACGACTAAATGGTTAACCCCTTTGAGACCCGCCGGCGAACAGTCCCCGGGGAGACTCCCATATGAAAAGGGCAAGGATGCTCGTCGGAAATTTTGAATTAAACCCCTAAAGGAGACCAATCTGGGCGTAGCCCAACCTTTTTTGACTCCTAAAAGCGATCATTTTATACTTTGATTACATGAATCGAGTAAATAAAACGAATTGAAAATATATAATTTTTTAATATTTCTTCGGGTGCAACCCTAAAAGAGACCTTTACGGCTAAATATAATGGTGTTTTTCTCAGAACACCCTAAGCGAGATCAAAATCTGAAATTTACACCCCTAAGCGAGACGACGAGCATCCCCGCCCCTTTCAAAAAATTCAAAATGCAATAAGTACCGCTTCCTTTTGCTGTAAGCTGAAAGCATTCCTCTTATCATAAATAGTAGCATTTTTTTTTCTTTTTCTGTTTTTTTTTTGTTTTTTTTGTTTTGTTTTGTTTTGTTTTTTTTTTTTTTTGCCACTTTCGCTTTTTTTTGCCTAAAACTATAATTAGTACGACTATCTAATGTATTTAGTAGAAGATTTCCTTTAGCTGTGCCATTAATTTGTAATTATGATATATTTTGTTCTAATTATTTTTACTGAGGGAGCCCATTCCTTATAAGCCTGGTGGCTTCTCTTGGGCTTCCTCGCCATGACATCTTAAATAATTTTTTTTCCCTTTACTTTTGTAACATTTTTATGGCAAACAAACCAATAAACCAATAAGTCCCCTCCCCCGGACGAACAGTGCCCCATGTTAGTCTTCCTCTGGGAAAAAAAGAGCATTGCTTTTTCATTGTTCACTCACTCTAGAGTTTGAGACCCCTAATTTAAAATTGTTAAATCTTTGGTTAGGTCGCATGTACGACAAAAAGGGGAATTATGGAGTTCCGTGGTGGACTAATCGCTCAGTGGAGCAGTATAAGGATCGAAGTGAATGCATGATTAATCAGTATTCAAACTTTTCTTACTTTGGTAAACATGTAAGTACAAATATCAGTCATCTATTAATCAAAACGTGAGATAAACCAAAACCGTAAAAGCAGTATGCTTCAAAAAGATATCGGGAAAAATTGGTGCACCCTGTGGGCTCGATTTGCGGAAATCGATTGGTCACCGCCGCCCGGTTAGCTCAGTTTGAAGAGCGTCGGTCTGCTGAGCGGGAGGTCGTGAGTTCAAACCCCGGCCGGACCATCAACCAAGGTCTTTAAAAAACTGGTGAGATCATGCTTGCTGTGAGCCTTTCTCAGTTCAGATGATCGCGTCATTGGGCGGTGACGTTAAGCCGTTGGCCTTGTCTCCTTCATCCTTGTATTTCTGTTGGAAGGGGACGTAAAAGAACCCGTGACATTGTTCGAAAAGAGTAGGGGACGTAGGCCCCGATGTCATGGTCTAACTGACTTGTGCCGTCATCAGGTCTGGGTGGGCGAGGTGTGATCATAACATGGACTGAAGTGGCTGCAAGAGTGCGCCTTATATGCCGACGTCCGATCTCACCTCTCTGGTTCCTCCGCAATTCAGCCTTTCGGCTGCAAGTGAGGAAATTTGGCACCGTTCTTCTTCTTCTTCTTCTTCTTCTTCTTCTTCTTCACCCTTCTTTGCCGTAAAATGAGGCTTGATCGTTGTTGTCTTCTGTTGTTTCTTGACTGAGTAGAAAACTTGAACGGATTTTCAACCAGTTGGCTCTTCTACACACAGAGAACGACTGACATAAGCAAGGAGAATTTGGAAATTAAAAATAAATACTTTTCACTCATCAAAAAAGAAAATAAAAAAAGGATATGTATCCGACGTATATAACGCAAAATTAAAGGTAAAAAGTCATTAGCGAGCATTTCCGTATGGTTTTGTTTCAAATAGTGTCAGCAGGACAGCTGCCGTTTTTTACTGAGGATACGATATATAGAAAATGGAATTACAAAAAGACGAAAGGAACCGCCGATAATTTTGTGTCGTGCGGTTACATGCCATCTCATCTTCACACTTGTTACAATGTTTTGATAGGTAAGCGGAAAAATCACGCTAGGTGAAAACATAGCTGATAACGGAGGCCTGAAAGCTTCGTACAACGTAAGTAACAGCAACGCTTTTTTTTACACTGGGGGCAGAGGTTTCTCTCTTGCATGGCTTTTAGCGTTTAGGAAGTCGTTCGTGTGGCTTGTCTGTCGCCAGCGTGGTTAGTTTGTTTACTCGACAGACAAGCCACGCAAACGACTTCGTAAAAGCTAAAAGCAGGGGTGGATCCAGGATTTTACATGAGTGATTTGCCCCAACTTAACTAGGGGGGTTTGGGGGCATGCTCCCCCAAGAAAATTTGAAATTTAGTGATCTCAGAATTCAATTTTCCTGCATTCTGAGAGCACCTCAAGCTTCAATCAGCTACAGCACCAATTATTAAATCTTTGATAGCTACTCCTGTTGTTCCATCCTCACAAAGGTAGAATCCCACAAATTCTTCTCTCACTGTTTGCCTGGAATCGAGAAATCTGATCACAACAGAAAGATTTTCTTTATTTGATTTGTCAGCTGCTTCGTCTGACATAATAAAAAAATATTTGCTATCCCTGATTTCCTGTGACAAATTATTCACTATGATAGCACCCACAGTTGTAATCATCTCATTTTGAATGGTTTTAGAAATATATGTCGCATTTCTAGGTGCAGTTTCCAGGTGATGTTGCAGTGTTTGGTCGCCGCTGTCAATTCGAAATTCTAACAGTGCCTGTGGACCTCTGAGGGCTATAATGTTTTTTCCGCAGAAAATTATTGTTTTGTATAGGGATTTCAGGATTTCGCGATTTCTTTTGATTTGCTGTTGAAGTAAGTTGTTGATCTGTTGATCAATTGGGACCGATTCTCTTGTCATATTTCTCAGAAAATTCTTCATTGCAATCACTGCAAAATTATGCATCTCACATTTCCCGCTCGCGTGTTTGGTAAGACGTGACATGGCGGACGTGCAAAGTGTGAGTGCAGACTTGTATAATTCATCTAGTTTATTCGAATTTCGCCCACACTGGACTCCAAAAAAAAACGAACGGTGAACAAAATGCACCATCGAGATATTTAGAGTATGCTAGCCAGGGAAATCTTTTCAGCCAGCTCCACACAAAATGACGGTTAGAATTAGAACATTCCACTGACAATGGGAAGTCAAATAGCTCACCTGGTTTCCACACATTCTCTAAGAACTTGACCTTGTCCTGGTCCGAATATGAGCTGATTTCCGTGAAAACCAAGCCAATATCGTACTGAGAACAGTCCTCCTTCCGACAGACTGGATCGCCTCTAACCATCGTTTATAAATCAAATCTATTCTTGTCGTCCTCCGTAGCAAGTTAACGATGAACTCTAATCGGCAAATCAACAAGAACAAACGCGACTT
Source organism: Porites divaricata (assembly GCA_038088405.1). Taxonomy (NCBI): domain Eukaryota; kingdom Metazoa; phylum Cnidaria; class Anthozoa; order Scleractinia; family Poritidae; genus Porites; species Porites divaricata. The sequence continues at coordinate 2,576,385 of JBBMOI010000008.1, forward strand.
TCACGGGGAGACTTCCCTTTATATACGATTGTCAGTAGTTTCCACGGTAGTTTGCGGCCTGAATAGCCAATCACAACCGACTTTGAGTGATTCGCAAAACAATGTGAGTGTTTCTGACCAATCGAACTTGGTTTTGAGTGATTTGTGAGACGATCCATATACCATACAGTCCCACCCACGGGGAAAAACTTTCTCCGGTCGTGCTTACGAGTTTTTTCGCATTGTTCTCGGAAGTATCGACAAAGGACGAAACCGCGCAAACGGACACTCGTCGAATTCGCTCGGAAAGGACCGGGTATGCTGTGTGATTGAAGAACTAACGAGATGGGACGCTTTTTTCTTTTTTTATTTCATAATAAACAATAAAACAAGAAGGATAATTGATTTCTTGGACTACAATAAAGAACCTGAGGAGTAACAAACGCAGGTTTGGAAACATTTGAGTGATTCCTGGAAATCACTTGAACTACTCTGGATCCACCCCTGACCTCTGCTCGCAGGGTACGCTTTTTTAAAATAGTAATAACTCTGAGCTGAACCAGAAAGAAGTAGGTTGTCATATTACTATCCGAAATCTAGCCTGCGTGGTAAGCGACGCGAGGAGAGAGGTCTTGATCCTACGACGTACCGTAAAATTCCGAAAATAGTCCCCGGGCTTTTATTTTTCAAAGGCCCTTTTTGAGGGGCTTATATTCCGGGGGGGTTATCTACGGAGGGAAATTTGCGTTTCAAAATCGATTGGGCTACCCTTATAGTTAGAAGGAGATTTGCCGTTTTGCTTTGTTTTACTTTGTATTTCAGGACAATTTTCAAGTACAACGGGCGATTTAACGGAGGGGTTTTTGCGTTACGATTTTGGAGGGGCTTATTTTCGGAATTTTACTTTATGCTATTTCCATCTTTAAAAACTGTACAGCGTTTGCTCAAGTAAGCAGGTAAGCGAAAGCCCTTCGATCTTCGTATGCAACCAGGGTAAAGGCAAAAGATAATCAAAATATTGAAACCTATTTGCAAAAGTTAGAAAACTCAACCACCATCAAGCTCCCTGCGTGTTTACCTGCGTTCGCTATTAAAGTGAACAAAATCTATTGCTCTCTTTTACGCGCAATCATCGCAAATTCACCAGAAAATCGCTCCAATCCTTCCAGGTTGTCCGCAAACCTTTCTACTGTATACTTTAAAGTCTGTAAAGACAGATTTAACATCCCAGTGTGAGATTTTTTTCAACACTAATCAGTTTTTGCACAATTTCTTTAGGCTTACAAAGAGTGGGAAAAGAAGAATGGCCCAGAACCACCGCTTCCTTTGTTGAACATGACCCAAGATCAGATATTCTTTATGGCATTTGCGCAGGTAAGTTTCTGTTTTTTGGCAAGAATAGTAATCCATTGCAATTCACTGGAGCGTCTTAAATTCAAAGCCAAAGGGCAACTGCAGCTGACGCAGACCCCACCGCGGTCGAAGAGCAGTTGTGGAATTCTTTTTTTGCTATTTCTCGAAAATGAACGTTCCTCGCCTGAGGTAGTAAGTCAGCAAATGACGTCCGCAATTGTGCAGTTTTCAAACTCTTAGAACGATTTTAAACTTCCAACACGCGCAGCATAGCACGTTCGCAGTAAACCACATACCGACATCGCATGTAGTCTGCAGTCGCAAATGGCTTGGTCTATGAAAGGCCCCAAAGATTTGAGGCACTTAAATATCAAAAGCAAAGAACACTGAGCCTTTTTATTGGCCCTTTTGTTAGTTAACGACAAAAGGTCATTGCGTTGTTTACGAGAGATGAATAAAAACTCGATGCCTTTTCTCTTTATGATTGTAGAACTGGTGCGCCAGCATTAGAAAACAGACGGCTATACTCAGACTCGATGAGGATCCTCATTCACCAAACAAATTCAGGTAATTATTATATAGCTGCATCTAATCTAGCCAGTTCTTGGCTCTGAGATTGTAGACTTCGCGAAACAAAGGCACGCGAAAACAAGACGCGCGTGATCTGAGAAAAAGGGGCGGCGGCCATCTATAGGCCAGAGAAAGAGCAACGAATGTCATGCGAGGTCTTCTATCAGTCTCTATAAATACAAATAAAACATGCTACATTAAATGGAAAAAAGAAGTTACTACTCGTGGAACAGACACGTATCCTCTGGAAAATGATTTATCCAGTGGATAGCGCTATCCAACCTTTGAACATTAACAGGGTTAGCATGTCGTTTTTGATGAGCTTGTGTAACCTTCACTTAAAAGGGCTGTGTCACGGCAGTCCAGTTCATTTTGTTTAATTTTGCCAATTACTCGCCCTCAGACCTCAGTCACTATGGAACTTGAAGTAAGCAAAGAAATTACATGTAAATGACAAAATCAGAGATCCGAGACAAACTAATATGTCTCCTGAGCATTGTTTTTCAAGTTGCAAGCAGCAGGAATCAACTTTGAAAAATTGTTGGGCTGAACAGTTTTTTCAATCCGTTTCAATCTTCTTCAGTTTTGCCCATCCGTGGCATCTGTTGTTTCTGTTATGTTATTGTAACCTTTCTTTAAAGTTTGAAGCGGTTATTTTTATGTTTCTCTTAATTTAATGGGCATTTTCATTTTTTTTTTTACAGAGTTCTGGGTACAGTTGCTAACTTTCCACCGTTTGCAGATGCTTTCAAGTGTCTCATCGGAAGTAAAATGAACCCCCTCAAGAAATGCCATATTTGGTAGGCTCGGTTACCAGCCGCTGTTCAGCGGCGCTTCTTCCCCCTCCTGGCGGCGGGAAACATCGAGCCTTCATGTTCGGTAGAACGACACAGTTTATTTGCAATCATCGTGCAAAAGCATTTTTTTTTTTCAAAAAACAAAAATCTTCCTTAGGCCCTGTTCGCACTACGATGAAAACTGATAGAGTTTGGTGTTTGCAAAAAATTTGAAGATGTTTTAATCACCAATTTTCGTTTTTGCAACCTTGTTCGTATCTGAGACGCGAAATTTTTCTTACAACCAGATACGTTAATTAAAGGAGCTTTAATTGGTGTTGTTCGCGAAATGAGAGCACCTAACGAGGGATAGCTGTCAAGGAATGAAGGATTTTGCCGCCTAACAAAAAGTAGTGGGCCTCCAAATCTTCTCGAAGGCGTCTTTGAAGTTTGGTGACACTTAAGGCTGCATTCATTATGTATCCTACGGGGGGGGGGGGGGGGGGGAGGGGGGCAGAGGATTTTAAGGGGGGTTCTCAAATTTTCAGAGCAAAAAAAGGGGGGATATGAAAATTGTTTAAATATCTCCTGGGGGATGCTTATTTTTTGTAAGATTCTGTCTAGCTTTTGTAATAGTTTTAAAAAGTGAAAAAAGAAATGATAAGTACAGCAGCTTCTTTAAAGATTGTAAGCAACAAGGGTACCTCTATTATTCTGATAGACTGATGATTGACTATAGTACCTATTTTGAAGTTTTTCAAGTAGTGTGCCTGGCCTGTAGATGTAATGTTTCGATACAGTATAGAAAGTAAAACATCTAAAATGGAAACATTTAATGCAACCTCAGTCTAAGCAGTGCAACTTTATTGAATCAATGAATGCAAAAGAAAACAATGTAATTCAGTGCACAGTTTTATGAAATTGAACAACAAATGTGCACTTAGATGTTCAATGAATTTTCTGTACCAGTTTGAAAGGGGTCCACATGCACCCAGTGCAACCCCTGCTATATCTGAGTGTGATAGTGATGATGATGATGAGGTTGTTGCTTTTGTCGACGAGAGTGACAGTGAAACGGAGGTTCCTGTCAATACTCCTGGTAGTACTCGTACACGAGCTGGCAGGCTATCTATACCTAATTGGCGCTACTTAGACTGGCTGGCATAGGTATGACATAAACAGTCAAAGCTCTCTCGATGTTCTTATTAAACATGTCTCTTGAAATTTCAAACATATATACCGTAAATCCTCTATTAAGCCCCCCGGGGGGCTTATTTTTTTCAAGCACTTTTGAGGGGGGGCTTATTTAATTTAGCGAAACGCATCACCTGTAGCAAAAATACCGTGGTATGAGACAGAGTAGACTTACGCGTTGTACAATTAAAGTCACTGTCAAAAGTATTTAATTCACTTGTGGGAGCCTAAAAGTAACAAAAACAAAATTCTTAGTCTTCAAAAATACGCTTTCGGCCTCATGAGAGCTAGAGCGCAAAATTGAGAAAGTTAAGTATATGAAGTTGGAGGTCATACCGCCGAAGACCAAAAACAATATGAACTTCCAGCCTGAATAAATCATAACTGATCAGTCCACGTTAATCGTGGGGAGGGGGAGGGGAGGGCTTAATAGAGAGGGGGGGCTTATTAACTTTCCTCCTCTGAAAAGGGGGGGCTTATTAGAGAGGGGGGGCTTAATAGAGGATTTACGGTAGTGTACTATTATACAGATATTTATTTTGATATTTTTTGTGATGGAGGAGGGGGGGGGGTATTCATTTTTCGGCTGATTGCTTGGGGGATTATGAAAATTTGTATGGACTTTGGGGGGGGGGGGGGATATAAAAAACGAGCCGCTGAAAAAAATCCTATGGCCCCCCCCCTCCCTCCCCCTGTAGCATACATAATGAATGCAGCCTTTAAAGAAAATTTTGGTAGGTGAAAAAAGCGTTTGTACTAGAAATGGCTTCCTGTTGACAGGGATTTTTTTGCAAAACAAACACCATTTTGAGTAGTGCAAAAAGGACCTTATTTATAATGACCAGTCGCAGTCTTTTAAACAGGACATCCACTATATATATTGTAGTCCACTTTGTTTTCAGTAGAAAAATGGAGGGACTGCAAATGTTTTCTGTCTAATTTAATAATTTTGCTTTTTAATTTATTTTACTTTTTCCAATTCAATGTTAGAGGTTGGAATTGGATATAAATCATTGGAATTTAACCCTCGGCCATACACACAGTCATACCCCCACCGTGGTACAAGGGGGGGGGGGGGTGGATGGACCCCCCTTGATATGTTGCAGTATTTCAAAACGATTTTGTTTTCAGTGGGAAGCCTTTGATCTTCTCCACAAGATCAGGTATATTTTATGGGTGGTGGCGCTGCTGGAGGTCTGTGACGTCACCAAACATGGTTGCCATCTTGGATTTTATCAAGAATAAAATAATAATCAGCTAAAAAACAGTGAGAATTAATAATTTTTTGTGCCTAACATGTAAAATAACACATAAATAATTACTTTGCATCATTTTTATCCATAAGCTTTACTTTTATTCCTAAAAAAAGTTGAAATAACATGCATTTTCACTCAAAAGTGGCTTGACCACCAGCTACTTATGACGTCATATGCATTACCATAGTAACTGGCCATCACCAAACTTGTCTCAAAATGTGTGCGAGGGATAAACAAACAGCTACAGTAAACTTCAGGTGCTGATGTTTTATCGTCTAGGAAAAAAATCAGACCCCCCCCCCCCCCCCCCCCCACTTGTATGTCCAAGGGTTAAGTCTTAAAGTTTTAAAATTTGGCTTTTTATGATTTGTTTTACTTTTTCTATGTTCAGTAAAGTCTAAATTCCAGTTCTGTTTTTTAAATTAGCAGATTTAGTTGAGAAAACCTTTTATGTGAATATCTTGTGTTTTCACTTTCACTTTGCAGTCGACAGCAATTTTTTAAAACTATTTATCTCTTCTTGTTATCTTTTTTTGTGATGTTTATGATGTAACATATCTAATTTTCTCATGTATACCAAATTTCTTTCACTTTTTATGACATAGACATAACTTGTAGTACAATTTAGCATCAATAATTTATTAGAACGATGGTGGCTTCTAGCTGCTAAGAGATGTATTAGCCCATTTCTTTGAGCTTCTTTGCTTGATTCTCCAAGGTACACTATAGATGATTGATAAATAACTTGTTTAGATGTTTAATAATGAATTAACTGCCTGATTTGAAAAGGGGGAAGGCAGAGACGTTTTTTTTGGGGGGGGAGGGGGGTAAGGTTACGTGCTGATATCCAAAGCCATAGGGTACATCCTTAGAGCCATAGGGTACATCCATGGTGTCTTTTTATTTTTTTCCTGGGCCTGCCTGGGACAAGCCTGGTTCTAGTTAAGGGGCCTGCTGTTAAATAAGATGTCAAACTGGGCAAAAATACTGGACTAAGATAAACAAGTGTGCATGTAAAAATAAGAAATAAGATAGCTGGATAGTCTTTTCATTATTACTAAAATATTGCAGTCTGCATTGCATGTATACAAAATGTCAAGTTGTGTATTAAGTTAATATTGCAAGGTTCAAGAGACAGATAAGTTAAACTATGCACTAATAGTGATAATAATATTCTAAATTATTATTATTACTCTAAATGACAATGCTTACCATACAAGAGGTCATTCTTTTAGTAAGATGGGCAAATAATTTACTGCATATTTATACTAGGACACTGTGTTTATAATAATTATTAATACAGCTATTTCAGTATTTTCATTGTCATTGTTGTAATAATTACAACAATGACAATGAAAATACTGAAATAGCTGTATTAATAATTATTATAAACACAGTATCCTAATATAAAATTAATATGCAGTAAATTATTATTATTTAAATTATTTAAAGCCTCAATACTATGCAGTAAGACTATATACGGATCGCATAGGAAGCTACCTGTAATGGTACAAAGCATCCAAATGTTACCATTATGATTTTATGACACAGTAAAGTAGCTTCATGTCGGAGTTTGGGAATTTTTTTGAAATTACCCATCTACTGATGAAAGATAAAAATGAAATTAACCATATTGCTATGCCATCTTGCCATGGTTGGCCGAAGCTTTTAAATTATTATTGAGTAGTAGAAGTACTTAGACTCTGGATTAATATGCCATGGTTGTTATTTAATCATAAGTTTTCACTAGCAAGGAAATAAACAATACAAACTCAGCAAAACAATAGTCCTTTATGGCCTAAAAACACTGTTTCAGTACATAACAAAACTTTCATGCCCCAAGCACTGTCACCCCTAAGCAAGTCAAGCTAGATTCTCACAGGATTAACCCATAATAATAATAATAATAATCAACTTTATTTAACGAGGGTAACACGGGACAGTACTTCAACTGAATAACTAGTGGCCCTCAAACTAAAATTATAAAACGAAAATTAAGTTACAAAATACATATCGTTAACGAAAAGAACTATAAATATATGTATGGTTAAGACTAAAAGAGTAAAAAACTATATTACAATTATAAAATATCCTTACAATGAATATCTACAAACTATAATTACAATAAGAATACAGCTAGGATGGGTCAAGCGAAAGGAAGGTTGTGAAATGCCGGATTAGCATAAAACTAAGAAATAAAATTAAGTTTCACTTAAGCTAAAATGATCAACGTCATTGTATCTCACTAAAAATGACTATAAATAGCCTTTCTAAATGAGGTTACACATGTTCCTTTCTTAAGGTCAATGGGCAGAGAGTTCCAGAGCCTGGTCGCGGACACGCTAAAAGTTCTCCCTCCCTCAGATTCGCGATTATATCTGGGGCAGACGAGCTTTAAGGCACTGTACCGTCCACTGCATGTGTGTAAATCTGCATTGCATTTAAGAAGGTCATCCATGTAGCTGGGGCACTTTCCTTGAAGGCGCTTAAAGACTAGCGAACACTTGTTGCCTTTAGCTTCGTCATAAAATTTGAGCCACCCTAATTTATTAAAGAGATTTACGCTATTTGATCTTGTGTCAGCCCCTAAAATTACTCGGGCAGCACCTTAGCCGCGTGTAACCACCTGTGCTGAGCCACGTCCTTTCTACCACTTGTGACGTCATCAGTTTTAATAGTAAAGGACAACTTTGTCCACTAAATTGTGCAGAACGAAGAGATCTTTCAAACCATACCAGAGCACAATTCAGTCAAGGACACCAGAAAAAAAGGCAAAAAGCCATGTAACATTGACCTGAAATTTCCATGAATATCTTCTTCCACTACCCAGCTAAATGCTTTCCTAAATAATTTCCCCCCAAAATGAAGCCTACTAAATGCCCAGCAAGAGAAGAAAAATGAGGCAAGACAAGCAAGGGGAGGAGAGAAAGCAAAAAGTAAAAGTCAAGACTGCTGTGTCTGTGTCGAAGTTTTGCTTTCTGCGCATGCCGGAACTTCGTAAGCTAATATTTTGCATCAGGATCAGAAGGCTGCGAAGTGTATGACCTGTAAATGGCTTGGTGGTAAGTTTTAGCTCTTTATAGCACGATAGTGACCAGAAAACTGCTAGACTAGGTTAAAACGTGTTTTGCCGCAAAACCTCCAGGGGCAAATGGATTAAGACTGAAGGTAGCTTGCACATTTCCAAAACAGACCGAATGTCCATCAAAAACCATGTGCTTGCAAAACAAAATCATTCTTCTAGGCAGTCAAGTTGTGTAACTACTTCTAAATTGCATGTGCACTATAGCACGCCAGGTTGGTATGGCAGGCCACAGGCAAAGTTAAAACTTTTACAGATATGGTTCTTGGACTAACCACGTAAATGTCGTAACAAAATTACCATATTACAGATGACATTTAAAAAATGCCAGTGTTTTGAATTTAAGCAAATTTGTGACATTTTAATTGAATGTTTACCTAGTAAAAGTGACAGATTTGTGTTTGCATTTTCCCACATTGTGATTTTCAATGTTTAATACTACAAACGATCACCAAATATTCATTACTAGTAATGAAAACTCAACCAACACATAAAGCAATTACAAATGGATAGAAATAGCAAAGAAATTAATCTGGCTAAACTCAGTTTGAGAATTTTAATAACAGAGCATGTTTCCTGTAATATGATATTTGAAAGGCCATTCCTCAGGAACACACAAACACCTTACGCTTTAAAAATAACGGAGCATACTATCCTATTTTACCTTTTTAAATAGCCCTAAGAGTGATCAGTATCAAATTCCTCTTTTTCATAACAACCGCTTTATAAAACAGAGAATGGAATATAGCAGGTATCAAACCAATATAGCAGGTATCAAACCCAGTCCCTTTGGCTCAGAAGGTTACACTTTACCGCATGTACGAGAACAACAGAAATGACCTTACCATCATTCTTACACCGATGCTGGCATAAAGCTTTCTGGCTATAAGCCAGTAAGCTCAAAAAGGAGAAAAAGACAGGAAAACAGTGAAAGTTTCTAACCACTGTTCTTCTCCTTGCCGTGAGGTGTTGCCTTTTCCTAGTTTCAAGTGATTTTCGTTTTCCTGTATGACCTCCTCAGACACCAATGGAAGAGAATGACATGCATACATGGGAGGAGCTGTGCAGAAATTTTAGGCTAAGGATCAGTCTTCCTTATGGTAACGTTCACTCCACTTTCAACAACACAACAAAATAATGAGATATGATTAGCTGATTGGCTTTCTGCAGGATAAGCTCAGTTGGATTGTAGAGCAGGAGCTTACACGTTCAATCTGGTCAATTTCTGGGTAGAATAACACTTGAGCTCTTGAGCATAAGTTTTTGTCTGCCTTGTGAATGGCTGAAACTTCCACTGCTCAAGTGGCTCAGTTGATTCTCACGTAAAAATGGCAGTTTGCTTCCCAGTGGCAGACATAAAACAGTGTATCGTTTTGTAGATCATGCTAAATTAAAATATACTGTGATTACTAGCTGTACAACATTATTGTTCACTCTCTGCCTTGTAGTCTCAGCAGTGAATCATGTACAGTACGTTAGCTAATATTCCAGGTTCCAGCCGATAATCTTAATTTTTTCCTCCTTTAAGAATCAAACTTCTCCTAAATTTCATCCAGGTTCTCCATTGATTTATCTCCCTGCAAGTCTTTAAGGAGAAGTAAAGAGTTCCCACAACAGAAAAGGCTCCAAAACAATACCCGACAACGGTCCATGTATCGACAAGATTATTTACACGATGAACGTCCGGCCAAACATCAACGTCCGCCATATTCTTTACTTTCTTCGCAGCTCCACCAAGAAAATTCACGTACGACAACAAAACGTTCCTGTTTTTCACTCCTTCTTCTTCCAGAACGTCCTGAAGAAAGTTCTTATCTTCTGGTTCTTCCGCCATGTTGGAATTTGTAGGAGGTGACAGGCAAGGAGAGTGGGAATGAGTGATCCAGTCCCTCGCAACTTCTCTCCGCTATCCTGAATCTTGGGTATCTTGGTTATATCGAATCCTCCCGTACCCTGCTAGCAGAGGCTTTTCCCTTGTGTTTCTCAGCGTTGTGCGGTTTTGGTTGCTCGCGTTTTGTTTTGGTTGTTCTCTGTGCCCAGGAAAAGACCTCTGCCGACAGCCGCTTGCGATTCCTGTTGAACATGCGCTCTAGATACCTCCAAGATCTAGGAGGTAATCACATGACTAAACCGGTTGTGGAACCGGTTTTATCAACTCGCTCATCTTTTAAGTACTAGTTTGCTGTGCAAAAGTGAGCCCGCTATATCAACATGGCGAGTGCGAGTCATTCCCGTGGGAAATTTGACTCATGAATACATGAGCAAACTCCGGCGGCGGCATCGTATTACCGACACGTGAAAGAAATTCCATGGTAACCGCATTTTCATCTCGCGCATGTTCAACAGGAATCGCAAGCGGCTGTCGGCAGAGGTCTTTTCCTGGGCACAGAGAACAACCAAAACAAAACGCGAGCAACCAAAACCGCGAAGAGAATGGCAGTACAACGCTGAGAAACACAAGGGAAAAGCCTCTGCTAGCAGGGTAATCCTCCCGCCCCTATGTCAAACCATTCATTTGGATTTTCTTTTTGGAGCTAGCGGGATGTTTACAGGCAACTCTCGGGGCCTGTCAGGGGACCGGCACAGATCAGAGATGCTCCCCATTAAGTGGAATCACTTGAAATCTGCTTGAAAAGGATGGTTCTTAAAGAACCGATTCAAACAGGCCTCCCGTCTCTCAGACTGAGAGTCCTTTCAAAGGAGATATCCGTCTTCAAGATCGGAGAGAGATGATCTAAGGAAGGGAATGTTCAAAAAAACAAATGAACAAATGTGCTGTGTATTGGTTTGAGATTTTGCCAAATATGCAAGCCAGGAGCTCAGATTTTATTAAGGATATTTTTTACAGCTGATAAATATATGTATGTACTTCGAAGTATTAAAGGCCTTGATACCATATTCGAAGTTAGGCGGATATAGTAACAAACCAGCCATACAAGCAAATTTTTGAAATAATCTTCTGCCATACATTTCCTAACCTGCTTACACCTCTGGCGTTTTCAGACGTGTTACGCACACGAAGTTGACGAAGTTTATTTACACATCAACGAAATCTTATATCGTGTAACGGACTAAATTAAAATGATAGCCCGGGGGAGAATTAACTCTTAACAGCGTTCAAAAGACCAATTTTTAGTTCAAAGAATGGCGCGGGAGAGTGAGCTTCAGCAGCAGATTACGGATACTGGAATTATAACCTGTTCCCTGCTAGCAGAGGTCTCTCACGACGAGAGAGACCTCTGCTAGCAGGGAATATAACCTGAAAACCACAACATGTTTTAAAACAACTGGCTGAACATAAGCTTTGAGACCAGGCAGGGACTTTACTCAAAGCAGAAAATGGCCTAGTCTCCTTCGCAGCCGTTATTAGGGTCGTCACGCAACGCTCCTCCCCACTAGTGGGGTTAGTGGGGTTAGTGGGGAGGAGCGTTGCGTGACGACCCTAATAACGGCTGCGAAGGAGACTAAAAATGGCCATGCTTATAACATGCATCCCAAACCGTAACGACATGACACATTCCACAAATTGCATTACAGTCTAACCAGGTCAAGCGTACCCCCCAAGATTCTATTAATGAATTGATTATTTGAAAAATGAATCCGTTAGTCGTTCCCGTAACTGGTGTCAAATTCAAAGCGGCATTTCTGCATGCATAATGAGCAGTGAATATTTTACGAGAACTTCTCTGTATTTGGTCAGATTGAAAATCTTTGAATGGATTAAGATTCTTAGAAGACATTACATCAAATTCAGGAAAAGGGAGCTGGAAGAAATTTCATAACTGCCTCGCGTGTGAATTCACGGCTCATTACACATGCAAGAATGCAGAGATCAATCTGAAATCTACAACTAGCAACGGATTCAACTTTTGAATAATAAATTCATTAATGGATTCTTGGGGGGTACGCTTGACCTGGTTTGACTGTAATAGGCCGTTTGCATGATGACGTCATTTTACTACTACGACCAGAATCCTTCAGGGTTTTCATTTCTTGCGCAAATTAGGGCTTTTGTTATTCAAACCTCGCTGGGATTACAAAATTTAAACATAAAAGGAAAAACGAAAAGGATTGTGGTTGCCATCGTGCAAATGGCCCATTAAAATGGGTTTCTTTGTCCAAACACTAGTTCTGTTGGTACGCAACTATACCGGTAGGGCGTTTAGGGCCGTACAATGCAATATTTCGAGAGAGTGGGGTAGGAGAACTGTTGTGTTTATTCATTTACTTATTTTCTGAGGGTGGTTGGTGACTAATAGCATGTAATTTTTATTACCCAGATATTTACATGTTAGCACAATCATGAGAACGCATAGCGTTACCTTTAACGAGATATATGACTTTGAAATGTTCAATATATTCACATCCCGATGATTTTAATCTATTTCACTGACTTTCAAATCGATCCCGACGCGCATTAGGTGTAAGGTCAACTCTGGTCTGATAGCATACTACATATGATATCATGGATAAACGTCTTCCTTAGACAACGATTACAAAGCATTTACACACGACCTATTAGTTCATTTCGATGGGCTACAATTGCTTACACGATGCGCCAATGTGTCAAGTAATTGTCAAAAAGAGACTTAGGGTGCTTGCCATTTGTCAGAGCTACCTCTCTAGCCAGACCATTCATAAGGGGAATTCCACTATTAATCAGACCTATCCCACCCGATCAGTTTATTCTTGTTTTGAGTCGATGCTGTGCTTTAGTCATTTACCCATACACAAAATTCTTCTGTAGGGTTAGTATGAACATATCAAACAAATTTCATCAGGAACCATAATATTTTTTTTTGCGGTTTTTGTGGGCATAGTATTTAAAACTTGAAAAAGTTGGCCCAACTTTTCCAAGTTTCAATCCATGCCCATCCTTGCCATCCATAGCAAAAGACGAGAGGAAACAGTTTCAATGCCTAACTATAGTCTTAATAAATAACAAAACTAGAAAATTTTCTTGGAATTCAATTGATGCGAGGTACGTTTTAGCTTTCTAAAAATTTGAGTAGCAAAAAGCGTTAATAGCCTCTTTAAATAGTGTGCAGGGCAGTGAGGGGTTTACGTTAAAAATTCGAAAATAAAAAAAAATGTTCTTTGTCTAAATCACGGTCTACATGGCCGGCCAGTTCTGACTTTTGGAAAGCGCTCTTAGTCTCGTGAGAACAGAACACTCGAAGCGTTTACGCACGCGGTTTTATTCATAAGCGAGTCAACGATTGTTTACACGGACCTGTATCAAAGAGATGCTTCATCTCGTTAGCCTGCAAGCAAGGTGTCCTACTTGGGCAAGCGAAGCGAGCCGCGCGAGCACGCGCGAGAGAGCGGCGAAGCCCGAAAGGGCCGTCGCAGTCGCGTCTCCTCCCGCGCGTGTACTTTTCACGATATCCCCCAAATGGAGAGCTTGCTCGCAAGCTATCATCTCGTGTGAACAAAACACTCGCCTTTTTTATGGTACCGTTTCACTGTAAACGCTATCATCTCGTGTGAACAGAACCCTCGCCTTTTTTATGGTACCGTTTCACTGTAAACGCTATCATCTCGTGTGAACAGAACACTCGCCTTTTTTATGGTACCGTTTCACTGTAAACGCTATCATCTCGTGTGAACAGAACACTCGCCTTTTTTATGGTACCGTTTCACTGTAAACGCTATCGGTGAACGGAAGATAATTTATGACAAAAACCAACCATCGAAGAAGAAAAAGGGAAAGATTTGACTTCATCTCATGACCATCAGAAGTTGTCATTTTTCGATTTCTTTCAACGAGGATTCTTCTACCTACAACATGAAAGGCGAGGAGAAGAAGATCTCTTCAAGTTGACTCGTTTCTTCTTCCCTTTTCCCTTGGCATTTTTGACGCTCTCTTCCTGAACGGGCGGGCAAACTCTGTTCAAAATGTCCTGTGTTAGAACAATGAACGCTTGGTCGACATTTTCACTTGAAAGTGCGCTCGTTTCTACGTGTTTAATGCCATGGTTCTGGGCTAACATCTCTCCCCTTTCTCTCGTGACCTTTCTCTTGCTTTCCAAGTCGCATTTGTTTGCAACTAAGATGGTATCTACGTCTTCATTCGCGTGCTCCTCGATTTTTCTCATCCACTTTGAGATGTTAGTGAACGTTTTCTCATTTGTGACGTCGTACACGAGCATAATGCCCAGTGCCCCGCGGTAATAAGCGGTTGTTATTGTGTGGAATCTAGACATCAATGAAAAAATGAAACATCATAAGTTTTTGCCCACGATCACCTCGGAGGGGGAAGTTGAGTTAGGGTTTTAATGAAGCAACAAAGTCTTGCGTTTTTCTCAAGACTCACAAAAACATTCTTGGCCCCGAGACCTTTACAGGCGACTTTTAACCTGTGTTAAGGAATGAGCTGCTACCTGGTTTCAGCCCAGAAAAAGTCGTCGATAACTTATCGAGCTTTTGCGTAACTCCGCGGTGATTTGCGCATGAAAGTTACCAAACAATCAGCCATGATGCTTACTCTGCTTCAGGGAGAAAAAGGGCACATGTTTGTAAACTGGCGATAAACGCCAAAAATATTTCATTAAAAGTCAGATCGCGCAATTAAATAGCAGGTGTTGACGGTGCCAAAATGAACAAACTTTTTTAAAGGAGCACGAGATGTGTCTCCTATATACCCATTTTCCAACATTTGTTGGCTTCACACTAGAGCTTGCAAGTATAATGTCAGTGTACTTGGAACCTACTTTGAATGTGAAGGAGTTAAAAATGTACCTACTTCAACTTTACTTGGTGATCATGGAAACGAAGCCGAAGTTCGCCGCCAAGTATAGTCTACACTACATTGACCAATAAGAAATGGAAGCCATGTGCACGATGTGCACGTGCAGCAGTTCCAAGATTCTAACAAACGGACAGATAAACATTCAACATGTCTTGGTTAGCTAAGAGCGTTGCGGAAGAGGCCTAGGCCAAGCCCTACGCGCTTGATTTCGTTGCCTAAAAGCGCGCTGTTGAGCCATTCTAAAGAAATACAGAGGAAGACGTCGCTTGTTTTTTTTCTGTACCGCTGCTAAGTACCTTTTCCAGCGCAAAGGCATTAGTATTTTACCGTGAAAGAGGATTGTCAGCTTGTACTTCAAGTAATATACTTTGTGTACAAGTGTGAAGCTATGTTTTCTACACAGCGACTTAAGATTTCCAAGTGTACTTAATTCAAGCGCTTACATGAAACTACCTTCGCTTCTAGTGTGAAGCCGACAATTAACTTACGTAAAAATAATTTGAACAATGCATCCGTCACGCAAAATTGCCACGCAAAAAATAGATCACGTTTCGCGTTTAATACTTGATTATAATAATAAAAAGTCGCGAACAACCACGCGGATATATGGTACATAACTATGCACTTGTTAAATTGTCGCTGCTGCTGAATAACACATGATGTGAGGCACACCAAGGTAAAAGCTAACCTTTCTTGGCCGGCGGTGTCCCAGATCTGTAACTTGATTTTCTTTCCACCTTAAATTTTCAAACAAAAAAAGCATTATTAAGGTTTAAACAATAGGCGAGTGCATCAAACGCAGGTAAAAACAAAAAGTTCCCCTTTCCACACGGTAATAGCGCTCAGGTTAAAGTTTCATTCGGTCGTGCATTTCCGTTTCTTCTTGTTTTTTCCACCCTATTTGGAAAAAAATGTCAAGCACGAGTGGAGTGGAGAATGTTGTGATTTTTATTTGTTTCATCATCCAACTTGAGTTGGCAACAATCAAAAGCAAGAGGAAATAGGACTTTCCGTCGAGGGCTATTTGTCACAAAATTTGGCAAAAAAGAAAACAAAATAAACAAGCACAAATTTATAGTAAAGCAAACACAAAAAAAAGTTCCACTACTTTATAGTTTGCTTAGGTTTAGGTTTCTGTCGGTCATGCATTTCCGTTCCTTGATGATTTTTTCATCTTATTAATTTTTTTGAAATATATCAAGCCGGCACGAGTGGCAGGAAAGAAACGTTGTAAATTTTTACTAGTTTCATAACCGAAAGTTGGCAATAATCAAAAGCAAGGGGAAAATAAAAGACTCTAACAGGACGTTCAGTCGAAGGCTATTTGTCAAAGAAATACTTGTAGGAAAGCAATCATAAAAAGCGTTCCACTTTGTACTTATTAGTTTCCATGCACTGACCATTAACGTTTGGTAATGACCTGCCAATGATCTGGACAACCTCTGAAAAACATGAAATTCTGCAAAAGTGCACCTTTAATGTTTTAAAACTTGACAGAGCTACGGCTACGCCAGACCGGCGACATTTACAACATCGATGCTCACACGTCGAGATTGTTGAATTCAAAACTAAACTGCTGGCTGAAAACCCACCCCTTTCCGGGATAAAAGCTTCCTCATTACGTAAAAGACGTAGAAAACTTGGAAAGACATACCCTGAATGGCATTTAGATATATTTCATTTTTAAAGAACTTCCTTGTCTTGAACACCGTGTTAAATTATGATCAATCATGTGCTTTGACGGGGTGGTATTATGCAGGTCAGTTTGAAAGTTGCATTTCTGATTATTTAGTTTAGGGGCGGGGGAGCATATTGGCGTGAATTTTCAGCATTACAACTGACGTTATTATCATATATAATTAATAATAATAGTAATATAAATTATCATCATTATCATTAATACTGTTATTATTACTATTTTAGCTTATGAGGGGTAGAAGGTTACTTACTGCGAACGGTTTTAAAAATTGCTTGGTCTCCGGCTCTGGTGAAAGCCAATATCTATTTATAGCAGTTTTACCTTAAAGTAAGTGATGTGATATTAAACCGTCAAGGTCAAATATATAAAACGTAACATTCTGTGTATTCTGACACCACACAGATAGCCCTTCACCTGAATTTTTATATGAAACCACTTTCGAACCACTACGTCATTACGATTTCACTGCGGAAACATATGAATATTTTGCCAAATTATTTTCGCTTCATTTGGCACGACAAAGAAATAGCATTCACTTTTATATTGGTCACCAAAAGGCCTTCATATGAATGTGTTTACTAAAAATCATTATTTTTCCAACACCGAGAAATTTTAATTTTAACAAATATAGTCATTCCATATACATCCCTGATATTTTCAATTTGGTTTTCCACCTAACAACTACATGGAAACTATTAATCGTAAGGATATTAAATGCCACAATTACTACCAAAATTCATCTAGCTTTTCAGTCATCAAGACATTTGCTACAAAGAGACAACTTCGTTCGAAGACTTCGTGAATTTTTATACTTTTATGAAACAGACAATTTAGCGATGACAGTTCTTTCAATTTCAATATTCGAGAAAGGTATAAACATAAAATATGTCGTGTTATTTGAACGGAAATAATACACGGCATCAAAAAACTATTAAGATAAATATTTTTCCTACGTTTGCCGAAATACGATAACAACCATGGGAAAATCGTAGATGCCTTGTTCAATTTAACACGACGAACAAAAACGCAGGGAGGCTCTATTGTGTTTCAGACGTAAACCCCATGATTAAATGACAAAGTGAATCAGCGGTAATGACGATCTGTGATCTGTATGTGCATATTTAAATGCCTTCACATCAGCAGAAAACCGTGCGGTTTTTCTGCAAAATACTATACAAACAGCATTAAGAATTGGATAGAACTTACTGGTACTTGCTAAATTTTAAGCTTTTTGAAACAGATCTTATTGAAATTTTCATTTGCGAGTCAAACTGATTCGATTACGACCACCATGTTTTGTGCTATTCTTCATGTATCTTACTCACCTAGTTCTAAAGTTCGGATCTTGAAGTCTATTCCAATGGTCGAAATAAATGTCGGATTGAACGTATTATCGGCGAATCGAAATATTATACAAGTCTTGCCAACTCCGCTGTCGCCTATAAGAAGCAGCTTGAAAAACAAGTCAAAGTTTTTCTGTGCGGCCATTCTCTTATCAAGAAGTCTGTTTTCCCGTAGCGTTGTGTTACAGTTCTGTTTGTGGCAAACGAAAAAGGAGTGGTTACCATACTTCCGTGACAAGTACACCGGAACCGGAAGTTGGTAACATTCAAATAACGTTTCTCCCTGAAATACCTTCGCGTACGGCATTTTTCTGAACTTAAAAAGTTAAGGCGTAGTAACACACGAAAGATATTTTCCTTCTGATTAGACCCTATATTTTCAATTCCAACAAATGAAATAAACAAGAAAACAAACATATTTCATGAGCAGACAAATTACTTTTCTCTGTTTACCTCAAGAGCTTAATTAAGATCGTGGCTGAAAAAGTCTTAAAAGAAAGGCAAGTTGGCGTATAATTTAGATTAAGAAACGACGCCAAAACTTCAAAATAAAACATTAATGTGATATATTATTTAAAAGTCAGAATCTTTTGTAATTTTAATCAGAAATCTCGTGGAAATCGGGTAAGGAAACCTCCCACCTACTTGTAAAAAATATCTCCTTGGTCTTGTTCATTTTTGTTGTTTGTGTAAACAGTATGCAACACAATGTTTTGTGTGACATCAGAGTTGAGCACGTGATTTTGGAATCCACCGGCAAGGCATCATTAGGCTGTCACGCAGTTCTGCCAGCAAGAACACAACATGTCGAAGAATTATGATTATCTGTTTAGACTCCTTTTAGTTGGAGATAGCGGCGTGGGAAAGACTTGTATCCTGATCCGATTTGTAGAAAACACATTTACTTCTTCATATATCTCTACAATTGGAATAGATTTTAAAATAAGAACCGTGGAGATCGGTAAGTACAAAGGCTACGTCATGCGCCGCGCAAAATGTGTGAGCTCCCGTGAGTCGTGCATGTATATGCGGGTCGTTTATGCCATGAACGCTCTCAAATATACCGGTAAATTTTGAGTATAAAATAGCTCAAGGTAAGATTATTTTGCCCTCAAATTCATTAAAACCCGCCCGAATAGCGAAATATCAACAGTTTATTATCGCAGACTTTGGAATAATCAAGAGTTCTATCAAGTCTGTGAGTGTAGATATTGTTTTGCAATATTTTTCAAGTTTCCTCCTACTGAAGGATATATATGCATGCACATACTTGGATTGCATGCTCATAGCTCAAAAATTTCGCAAATAATTTTTGTTTTGACATTCATAATCTTTTTAGCGGGAATCCAATCATTCACATCTGTGTTTTTTGTTATGTTCCTTTATTATAAAATGATACTGAAATATATCAGAGTATATTTGTGTTTGCAGGTATAAATTTACACTTCTTATATTTTAAATGTTTAGACTGGCTTAATCACTTCAAATAAAACAGTATATAGTAGCTACGAATAAATCTTACCACATATACTAACATACTGACGTAAGAAAATTTACTTTCGAAATTTGCGGGCTTTCGAACAAAATTTATTGTTCCCGGTACGCGTGTTATAAATCCTACTTTCGGTCACGAGATGAGGACCCGCGATCCATGTGACCGCTGCTAGGCCAAGTCCTGTTCCAATAGACCTCTTTAGCTTGTATCTTTTGTTTTCTCAATACAGGTCATATGATAATACTCTAGAGAACTGTTTCTTCCAAATTTCGTCCTATTCAGGTGCATATGTACGCAGAATTTATGAAAGTTCCCCTGGGACCTCTATTAAGAAAACAAAACATACAAGCTAAAGAAGTCTATTGTGTTTGAAGTGTTTGAAATGGGCATTACATATGCCTCTGTTTTTAATCCTTTGTAGATGGGAAAAAGGTCAAGCTACAGATCTGGGATACGGCTGGCCAGGAAAGGTATCATAAAAAATAATAAAAACCCTTGAATGCACTCAATGCATAAATAAAATGGACTGGTTCTTTCTTGCCGGATCTCTGAGGTAGAAATGCTAATGCCAGACATCACTTGAAGTGGGAATTAAAACAAAACTGAATGCAAGGCTGACAATATGGCAAATGGCAACCTCATTCCCAGGGTTCTCTCCTACCCGTCCCTACGGAGCGAGCGAGAGAGAGACCCTGGTTGAGTCTGGTCACGTGGTCCCAGAACAAAATTAATTCCTAGGGAGGAGTCCTTTGTCTCAATTTTTTTGTCTGGTTCGTTTTCACCGTTCACGCAATGATCGAAAGGCCAAGACAGATTTGCTAAGCCTCCAACTATAACTGAAATTTGGGAAATTTCTGTCTAAACAGAGCTATCACCAGATAAACAAGCGAATTACCAGCGGAGAAATAAAAACTCGTGTTATCAAAGTTAAACCGATGACAACAATTAGATACTAAAATCTACGATCCTGAGTAAGACACAAGCGCCTGTTTATCCGCATTGAAGGGAAAATCCCTGTTCGTTGAACTTGCATTGAAAGAATCAATGTTTGTCGGTGACAGCGGCTGGTAATCCAAAACCAAAACCATTAGCGGTGACAAAACAAAGCAGTTACGTTGACCTATTTTTGACTGCACAAGTGGTGAATCCGTGATTTCCGTTGCAACATCCGATTAACATCCTGTCAAAGGATTCGGCGTTCGAGGTTTTGTCTTGACTAGTCCGGGAACTATAAAAAACAGGACCATTTAGACAAGGTCGGATACGCAGTTTCCACTGATCTCGACGTCTACGCTTTGTAGAGACAAATCTCATACTGATCCGCCCCTCCCCCAAGTCGTTTGTTTGTAATCTCCCAGATTCTGGGAGACACGTGACCAGGCCCAACCAGGGTCTCTCGACGGGTAGGAGAGAGACCCTGGGAACGAGGTTGGGCAAAGGGCTGATATATTTGAGGCCAATACTTCAGCTAACAAAATTAGCCTTACTCAAGGCCAGAGCTAATCTCGTACCCAGATCTCACTCTGTTTTACACTGAAAAGTGAGATCTCCCTTTCCCTTGACCGTGGGAGATCTGGGTATGAGATTAGGTCAGAGCTACACTGAAAAGTACTATAATGGCTCCTAAAATTTGAATTTAAATTTGTTAAATTTGGCGTCAAGTAAATCAGCCCTTTGCTGTATTGGCAGCCAGCCTTGCATTCAGTTTTGTTTTAATTCCCATAAAAAATATATTCAAGTTATAAAGATACCTGTGGAAATCTGTGCCTTTGCACCAAAAGGTCAGTCTTTTAGAGCTTCTCTGGAATTTTGTGCTTCTCACAATCCTGTAAGAAGATAAAGGACACCATCGATGGAGCTTATACGACGAGCGTGCCAGTCATGAAAATGGCTAAAAATTCCAGTTCCAAATTTTTTGTATATAGTGTAAGTATTTATTCGGTGGGAACCGATCGCACACACTTGCTCATACAGTTGACGGATTCCCTGCTATCACTCTTGTAAGTGACCCGCTCTAGTTGCGATCACTATTGTGACAAAAAACTATGACAACAGGCAAAAAGAAACCCTTATGAGAGTAAGCTACGAACTGCAAACTGCTGAGGTTTGCTTGGTAGGGGCTGGCTGGTAAAGAGGGAGTGGGCCAGTTTAGAGTGTCAAGGCCTGTTTGGTCTCCAAAGTGGCCGTTATTTTGGTTGTCGCGCGACGCTCTTCCCTAGTGAGGGACACACAAGACGAAGAGACTCTAGATAGATCTAGGGCGTAGAAAGAAAGAAAATAGTTGCGTTACTGTAGATACATACTCAAAACCTTCTCACAAACTTCGTTCCGCCGTGCTCACGCTTATTTCCTTCCATTTCTAGCAAATTAAACAAGGAGAGTAAATTTTATATCTTATAAGGCCAATCACTTAAACGATTTTACACCGGTCTTCGTCGATGGGACGTTTTGCGCAATGTGCCACTAACGGTGAGCAATGAGAAACGGCTGTAGTTACACTGCGGTTAAATGGACTCCGAGACTCAGTTATGGAGACGCCTCTAGAACTTATAGGAATTGCGCCCTGTTATGCCGATCGCCATGCTGTGATTTAATACTCGATATCCTCTTTTTTCTAGATTTTACACGATCACCGCAACCTGTTATCGCCGAGCTATGGGCATAATGCTCGTGTATGACGTCACAGCCGAGAAGTCCTACACCAGCGTGAAAACATGGATGAGTAAAATATCAGAAAATACGAACAAGAACGTAAAGAAAGTCCTCGTTGCTAACAAGTGTGACCTTCAAGACGAACGCACGGTAAGCAAAGATAGAGGGGAGTCACTGGCCGAAAGTCTTGGTATATCGTACGTGGAAGTGAGTGCCCTGTCAAATTCAAATGTCGAAGAGGCGTTTATGACCTTAGCAAAAGACATTTTAGAACGAGTATTACGTTTTGGAACAGATGAAAGTGCTGCCCTTGGAAACGAAAAGGAACCATTAGAAGAGAAAGGTTCTTTCTGTGCATCCTGCTGAAGAGGTCACGCTATGTCCTGTCATGATCAAATTTGGCAGGTACATAGTATCTTGCTCGGGCTTATCCCAGCTTCAGTTCCACATATTGTAAGAACGATGTTTAAGAAATACTCTCCCCATTTCCTTCAACTTTAATAATGTAACTGTAATGATTGGGCCGTATTATTTTTGCTAGCCTAAACGCGGACGTATTTCCATTTGTTGCTTCTCTCCGCCCGAAATACGTCTGCGTTCGCAGGCTATCTAATGTCCCACGCTAACGTTTTCAGGTCTCGTAACTGTGACACGTTCCTTTCCCACAACAGATGGGGATGGAACGTGTGACCAAGTCCTGAGAACGACTGCGAGGGAGGCTACAGGCTATCCATTTCTTTGGTTTTTTTCTAATACTCTCTCTCCCTGATCGCTTTCTAGCTCAAAATTAAGAGCGCCAGGATAAATAAGAGCAAGGATACGGTACGGTCAGTGGAATTGCGGACGCCGCCCCAGTTTCACTCTGGTTTATTATAATACAAAATGGCTTTAAATAAAGTCTAATAAAGTTGACGAGATGAGGGATTTTTCAACCCGTCTTGTGAAAACCGACAGCTGGCGGTAAACCGGGGTTTGGGATTTAACAGAAAGGACAACATGCATCTACCGGTAACCCTGTAAATCAGTTAAGTCAGAGATTTTCCAATATGGCCCCTAGAATTCTTGCCGGGAAACGTTCTTAAAATGTCTTGGTATGAGAGCGCGCGTGATTGGAGAACATCCAGTTATATATTCCTATTAGTTTATGCTGAATTCCAGTGACTCCAAAACCCTGATAAAAGGGATTTCAAGTAAGCCGTTGCAGCGTCTTAAAGGAAACTTAATCACTTGGGTATGAATATCGCGCATTATTGCCGTTTCTTTTACTTCACCAGCTCCAACACTGCGACTTTTTATGACGTCCTCTTCTTGATGCTACCATAGCTAAGAATCAAACTTGCTTCTTACCTTAGCCTGCGTGGCAGGCGCCGCGCGAGGGGAACACGCGAAAGGGAGAGGAAACTTCCTCTCCGTTTTTGCCCTCGTGCGCGCGCACGTCCTCGAAATTCCTCCCCTTCGCCCTAACAAACCGGCAGCTGCTACGCAGGCTATTCGTACATAGGCATTGGTACTACTTTATGGAGCTGCTAGTTTGTGTGTTTGTTTGTTTTTCATTTGTTGTAGTTATTATTATTATGTTCAACTTAAGCAACGCTAACGGTAAAAACGCGATAAAGAGAGAGCTGAATCGTAACAACAGAGAAATATTTCCCGCGCTAGGTTCTGCTTTAATAATTTAAAACCTCTGCGCGCGAACAAAAGTACAAGAGAAGCAAGGCAACAACAGATAAGAATTACATACATCGACATACAAGGTAGAAATGTGATAAGTAAAGAGAGGGATAGTCCCGCATACACTTGAGAAACTCAGTAAAACTAGATAGATTTTCGGGCCTTCTAAACCAAGGGCGTAATGCATTTCAAACAAAATCGATTATCCATTTCGAAAATGAAGATTTGCCTCCCTTCTTTTGAACAGCTTTGAGAAACAGGGGAAGGTCGATAGAGTCAAGTCCACGTTGTGAATAACAACGTTACATCTCTGCTTGCGCGACGTTCACGTAATACTAAATGCAGCATGTGGGCTTACAAAACAGGTCACCCTGCGCCACAGACTGTTCCAAAGTTCGCTCAGCCCAGGATCTGACCGGAGACACAGCCTGTTTAAACACTCTTTGTAATATCAATGAGAAAGCGTCCTCCACGTTTAAATTTGACAGCGCGCTTATTTCTTTGTAAGGAAGCTCGAGATTTCTCGCCAACAATTCACCTCTTTCTTTAGTGACAAGCCTTCGCTTTTCAAGATCACACTTGTTTGCTACCAGCATTTTTGTGACGTCAGGGCTGGCAAGTTCCTCTGTTTTTCGTATCCACCTTGGTATGTTTCGGAATGACTTTTCATCGGTGACGTCATACACTAGCATAATGCCATGCGCGCCACGGTAGCAAGTGGATGTAATGGTCTCGAACCTACCAAAACAATAACGAACTAACTTAGTATTATTTATTTGTTTATTCATTTATTTAACTTCATGATTGCATTGCTTTTGCAATACTACTCTACAAGATAAGTGGTTTCCACCAATAGGCATATCAGTTAAGCAAAGACAGTACAGTGTCAGATGATCCATGAGAGCTCAAAAGCGCGCGAAAAGAACTGAACGTGACTTCCGGTACTCAATTTCCCCCTTTGCCATTCGTCAACTCGGTTTTAGATCCGGTGCTGTCCGATAAATAGGTACGTAAACCGACCAGCAGCTGGATATATAAGGTCACGCAAAACCTCTTGATTTGAGGAAGTAATAAGCCTCGAAGGGTTAACCTCATTCCAACTCAGTATTGCCAACAAACCAATATTTTGTTATTTATAGGCTGCGGTCACATCTACGACGTAACTAAAGTTTAACTTAAGTTACTTTTTTAGTGTCAAGTTACCTTACGTCATACCTAACTGTAGTTAGTGCTTTCGGTCGACATTGCGGTCACACCACGCAGTTAACAACAGTTAGTTCTAATTAGCCTATGTAAATTTTTTGTTTGTTGTTTTTGGTTTCCCCCTCGCTTCACGTTTGGTTTTTATTTTGCGTATTTATATATTCTTATCTCGCACGTGCGAAAAGAAGTGTCATATTCTGATTGGTTGTTTGTTTGTCAACTTAAGACTAAGGCCCTGCTTACATGGAGATGGGGGACCCCAGGTAGGTGAGGTAACCCGCTAAGGTGGGGCAACCCCTGTCCATATAATTTCTCATTTTAATTTGATCAAGTTTACATGATAGGAGGGGTGACCCGCCAAGGCGGGCAGCCCGGTCAGCCAGACCGGGTAACCCTCTCAGCCGGGGTCAAATTTTGCCATGTAAACGTTTCAAGGTGGGGTAACCCGCCTAGCCGGGGTCGGATTCGCGATACTGAATTCGCGCACTATTCACTTTGGCGGTAGCTTTCCATCATTATTAAAGGTAACAATAGAAAGCCACAGCACTGAAGGTTGCAGCAAGCGAAGCGAGTGTGTGTAGAAGAGCTTTAATCACCAAAAAACGTGGTTTGCCAGCATTTTTCTTTTTTACGCGCTTAGCGACTATTCAATAAACTTGAGAAAGTGTACCCCGGGATGGCAGGGTTCTAAGATTACATGCAAAGGAGGGTTACTTTTTTACCCCACCTAAGCGGGTTACCTCACCTATCCGGGGTCCCCCACCATCATGTAAACAGGGCCTAACCCTCTAACGCTGATTGGTTGTGACTATCGGTTAGTCTGTATGGTTTTGGATCACCGAGGCGTAAATCTTTTAACTATAGCTGGAGCGAACAGAGAAGCGGTCACATTACCAAAATAGCTAACTATAGTTATCCCCGTCATAACTATAGTTAGTAGCCCAGATGTGACCGCAGCCATATACTTCTTTTGTAACCTAATGAGGACAGAGACAGGGAGATATCAAATCTACCCAAGCCGAATTTGAAGCCGATAGATACTAAATAATTAGGTCACCTGATTATTGTGGAAAATGGCGCGAGTTTATCGTTTAAACTATTCTCATAACCTTGGTATCCAAACTAAACCATTTTTGTTAGAAACCCGCATAGCTTGTGTCACAGAACTTAAGATACGGAAAAACGGGCAACAAAAGCGTGTACAACTTGTCTTGTAACATTACTGCAAAACGAGTTGAATAGCGATGTTGCTCGTTTTACCACCCACATCAAACCTGTCTTGGAACAAATCTGGTTGTTAACAGGGTTTAACGTGGGTGGTAAAACGCTCAACAAGACAAGTTGCACCGGCGTTTCTTGTGGCCCGTTTTTCCGTACCTTTAAACAAACGTCAACTCCAAGAAAACCTAACTTACATTTAGTTCGGAGCACTAGAAAACCATGTGAATGTATCGTTCATACGCTTTGCACATGACGCACGGATCCCCGTGAACAATCTTGCGGGCACAACTTCACTGACTTTTTCCTGTGATAGTGCAGTTTTACGTTTGGGACTCTGTGTAAGGTAACGCGCTAGCCGCAGCAAATCTTCCTTATTTTTCAAGCGCGCACCCGATATTGCGTTCAGTTGCTCGTGCAGTTGTGAGCTGGTTTTATACGCCGGCGTACAAATCATTAAAGATTTGGTCATAACTCAGTTTGAAACTTTTATGACTTTTATGAAGGAAACGCCTTCCTCTTGAAATGAGCGTGAGAAAGAAAATCGCCGAATTGAATTGGTATAGTTCTGATGTATCATGAAACAACTCTAGACTGTTCAAATAGCAGATACAGCAAGCTCAAACGTTTGTCACATGAATGCAGCATGGAACTGTAACACTGACTTGACCGTGGTTCTAAATTTTGTCCCTACGTAACAAGTTATTCACAGCAAACACTTTGACCGCGTTCCAATATTTCAAGGACAAACTTCGCAACAAACCGTAAAAGGCCATAGAGGAGAAACAATCCTAATAAAGGGTAAGGCGACCTCTGGGATCGAAATAACTGCCTTGTTCAGTAATGCTTCAGGCCAAAGATATCGGTTGAACTACACTGGAGGTTGATTCATACGATAACCGGTCATTTCGCCCCGGTTACTTAGCCCCCCCGGTATTTTCGAGCCATTTAGCGCGCTTCAAAATGTAACATTTCTCATTCTATAAGCCAGAAAGCAAAACAAGAACGCTTGAAATGTAATATTTCTCGCTCTTTAAGCCATAAAACAAAACAAGCATGCTTCAAGTGTAATATTCCTCGTTCTAAAATAGCAGGCTAAGTAACTGGGGCGAAATGACCGACAACCATTCATACCTATCTTGCCCTGCTGTGTCCCAGATTTGTAGCTTGATTTTCTTTCCATCTGAGAAACCAGAAAGAAAAAAAAACAACAACAACAACAAAAGAATGCTGTGCTAGACTGAAACTGAAAAAAAGGAGGAGTAAATGTCAATGCTTGTCGCAATAAACTTCTTCAAGGCTGGTCAATTTGTGCAGTCGAACATCTTGATATAGATTTTACACTTTAGGATATACAGTTCAGTTTATGCCTGAGCCGGATAAACTAACCAGCGTTCGGAATGCACGGTCAAACGTCCATTCTTTTCATCAAAGATGTTTCAGACATAAAAGCATTAAACCGAACTCTCTGGATTCATTAAGCCGGTAAGCTAATAAGGAGTAGATATCGGCTTTTATCCCGGCATTAAGCGTCGGCGATGACGTGAATTGATACTTTGTGGAATTTTTTAAATCATGATTTCAAAACTGAATTTCGGCATTTTACAACTGCAGCAACCAGCGAAAAGGAGTGTGCCAGAATAGTTTACATTTTCTATTTTAGATCTTGGTGACTGAAAAAACTGAACTGGGTACCAAGAAACTCCCACCATTTTCATATCCTCTTACAAACATGAAGTTAACACAACAGTGACACGATCAAACGGAGTAGTTTGCCAGACAAGCAATATTCTATGACCGGTGCAATTGCCGTTAAAAGAATATACTCAATATCATAAGTTGGTATTAGCATAAGCGTCACCTTAGGGAAAAATGGGGAAAATAATTATAAAAAAAAAAAAACAGCAAAAGTAGCCAAAAGTGGGACTTCAACGAACTTCAGTCAAAAATAGCTCTTGATGTTCTCGTGTTTTGTGCGTCATTCACTACATCCCAACTTGTATGGATGCACGTACTTTTTTCCACTTTGTTTTCTTCCCTTTGAGTCCACCAAATGACTGAAATCTTTTAGAATATTCTGACGCATTAAAAGAAGATAACGCACTCAACAACTTTATACGCTAGCTATTCAGTTTTGTTCTCGAAGTGGGAGAGTATTTTTGATTGACGAACCTTGACCTCTCTCTGAAAAAAAACACAACTTACCGATTTCGACGGTCCTGATTTTGAAATCTATGCCAATGGTGGTAATGAATGAGGCATCAAACTTGTTTTCAACAAATCGGAATATTATACAAGTTTTGCCTACACCACTGTCACCTATGAGGACCAATTTGAATAAGTAGTCGAACTGTCCTGCCATGACTAGTCTGACTACACTCTCCTGGTGAAATGGCTGGTGTTACAGTTTCTCGAACGTTTGATCAAGTTCTAGTCGCGTGACCAGCGGTCAAACGTTGTCACCAGGTAGTCATTTGTGGTATGACTAACTCTGGAATTGACCTCAAATATGAACGCTACACTGTGTATATGTCTGATTAATTAATTTACATTTTCCTTGCATTGATTGAAACCAAAAGAGAACGGCATGATCGCAAAAATGAAAATGTGGGCACGTGTTTTTTCGTGTAAATTTCGCCTGTTGAGAAAGTGAAAGAATTTGAACCAAAGGATTAGCTGCAGCTTGTAAAACTCGCGCTACCAACGTGAAAAAAACTCGTGCTAGCAGCTTCTAGGAAGACGTGGCTCAATGTATTTCCGTCTTGAGAAAAAAGGAGCGCGCAGAAAAATGAATATCAGTTTAAAATTGTAATAGTTGACATTACAGCTGACCCCGCTCTGTATATTGTCGGTCAATAGTATTCTTGCTCGTTGTGTACCTCTTTGAAATATGCCGATTCATAATGAAGATTTTCACACATATTCCATACAACAGGTGAGATAAATATACAGGAAACGCAAGATTCTATGCACATTTTCAGTTCGATTTTGCGGATCAAAACATTCTCAGTTTTGAGAATAGTTTATTCTAGACCATAAGAAAAGATTTAATTACATTCAGTTCATTTTATCTGCCGGAAAGGACGTTTGATCAACTCACGCTCGCGCATTCTAGTCTTATTTTAAACTTTATAGCGGAAGGAATAGGGAATAGAGCAGGGAATAAGTCAGCACAGAATTTGAATGTCAGCGAATTTCTGTAATTGTCCATCGTTCTGCTAGTGATAAGCTAGCCGTTGTTCTGGTTGTTCACTCGTCTTGGTTGTTTGGGGCTGATTCTTATTCCCGTCAAAGAGAGAAAGAGTGTATGGCAAGGTCTCCAATCATGAAAGATTTGTGAACTCGTGTGTCGCAAACTCTCCAAGTGTTTATATATATACACAGTTATACGCACCTTATAACTTCATCTGCGCTTAACGAGTGTCTTTTGGTCCATAACTTTAGTTTCAAAACAACTGCTCCATAGAATGTCTCTGATAACTCGTAACGCAAAAGAGTATCGAAGGTGACTGCACAATAAATGTCACAAAATCTATCTTAGAGGTCCCTTCGGGGTGTTCTATCTTTACGTCATCCTAACCATTTCGTACTTGCGGGCGCAAACAATAGAAACGTCATCATTACCTACCGATTCCTCGCGGCCCCTGTTCAAGCAAATCGAGATTTTTTCTAGCATACTGACTGTATATTTCAACTGGTAAGTACTTGCCTTAATACACGCGCAAGTTACTAGGGTGCCTCCTCGGGATTTCGCCTTCTGGGCGAAATCCCTGGGGGGGGGGGGGGGGGCAATTAATAGTTAACCCGAAAATACTCGATGTCAAGAATTCTTTAAATGTGACCATGTCTCGGCAATTCAACAAGCACGTTATGCACACGTGGATAGTCCTGGACCTACACAAGTTTAATATGTTCAATAAAGGGTGCCATGCTACGTTATTGCGAAATCACTCCCTGCTTCTGATTTAAAAGCGAAGATTTTAAAGAGAGTTTGCAGTGAGACTGATGTGGCTAAACACGAGTCAGGAATCGGCTCCCAAGGCTTTCATTGACTGAAGTGCGATATGAACAGGATTTCTGCCAAGTTTCGTCAAATTTCGTATAGACCACGTGACCCAAAACGCTTTGGCCGCGCGGAATAATGAGGCCTAGCGACTAGGCAAGGTTGTGACCCCCTTCCACGATATCGTTTTTATCATGTCAGCTGTCGCTCTCATTATTAATAATAAACCAGCTTTCAGTCAGCGCTCAAAATTCACTCGTTTTTCACAAATGTTTTTATCCATGTCTTGTCGATTTGTAATAAAATGTCCGGAGAATTATCAAAGCATACGATCATTCCTGACGACAAATCAGACTTACAAGAGGAGCATGCCACGCTGGTTGAGAAAGGAATAAAATTTCTGCGTGAAAACCTGTCGAATCTACGTATTTACAGCGAGAACGGAAACGGTTTTTTGGAGGGAACCGAGGAACGAAAGGAAGAGTTTATAGATCAATTTACAGCATTAAATTCCACGTGCTTTGTGCGATGAAAGACGTCAGTCAAGGGAACCGTCAGCAGCCGCTAGGTAACGTGGAAGCTCGTTAACAAGGCCATCAATAGTTGCATCATTATTGAGGAAACTGAACTTTCGGAGCTCTGCCAAAGATGCGGCATTTGGGTGGAGGTTTTGGACTTGGACTGGGCAGCATAGCCTTGCACTTTTAAAAGCACGGACAAGGTCATGAAACTCTCGGCTGAACTTCCGTTGGAAGAAACGAAGCCCAGGGCTTATGCACTGCTTTGTCCTTGTCACAAGCTGATTGCACAAAGCCAGGTTTCCATTGGCTTGCCGGCTGGCCACTCCCTCAAGGTTAGGATATGCATCAAC